>JAWNOM010000294.1:1235000-1835000 GCA_035045965.1 Drosophila aldrichi
TGTATAAAACAAGAAGAATCTTTTTGGCGGTGCCTGACTAGGATATACCCTAAGCCCAGACTGGCATGCAATTTTTTAAATATCAGAATAACACCCGTATTAAATACATATATATATATATATAATTTGGTATAAGAAACATATGTATGTATGTCCCTCATCATGGGTACTCACAAATGTGTGACGCAAACTACATAGAAGAACTTCAAGAAGCACGAAGCTCACATGTCCCCGATAAGCGCGTCACTACTACACCGCCTTACTGCTAGCATGTTAGGTGACATATCTGAATCTGGCAGCTTTTTGTATAAAAAAAAAAAATTAATGAGCGTGTTTTAATGTTCGCGATTATTTGCAAAAGGCAAACGCAGATCGGTCAAGGACCGATCCTATAGTCGAAAACTCTCCGATAAATTTTCTTACTTGTTTAAGTGTACTTTCTTGAAAAGACAAATTTGGCTAGAGTTCTAAATTATATAGAATCTGATTAACATTATTTAATAAGTCAGAAAGCTTTAGTCAAAAATCTTCAAGTACTAGATCCCCTGAACCTTTCAAAGAACTAATAATCCAGCGCTTCTTTTATGTATATTTGCACCGACTGCAGTTGGCCTGCAATTTAACTTTTCTTTTGTATCTACTTACTAATTTTGGTAATTAAACTTTCAGAATTTTTTGAAAAATTAAAGAACAAGTCTGATATTTGCGTGGTTTTAGGGTCGGTATAAAAAGAATAAAAATTGTATAAAATACACATGCATCTTTATGAAAAAATTTTTTTGAAAGTCTAGATGCACTAAAAATAATTTTAAGAAATAAAATAAATTTCTAAGATCAACGAGATGATAGATAGGCAGTCAAATGGAGCTATGTCGGCTCAGATCATCTATTAGGATATATGTAAATACATATATATTTCATGGGGTCTAGCCCACCTCCTTCTGTATGATACATAAATTTGAACAAGATAACCATTCTTACCCTGCTTTCCCATTGTCACTGGATTCAGAGTATATTAACATTATGCGCTATGTTAAAGCGTGTTGCATCTTTGTATGTTATTGAAATGTTAAATAAACACTTAAAATATAAGTGTAGCGAACCCAAATTTGTGTGTGCGTATGAAAATATGGATTACACTCTGTTAATGACGAACGCTAGCTAGTTCAATGGAGTGTGTGTGCTTGGTCACGCTAAAGCGATAACGAGTCGTCTGCGTCTGCGTTGACGTTGACGTTAACGTTGACGTTGACGCGACACGTGTGTCGACCAGTTGGCGCCCTTTTTCGCATAAAATTATTGTTATTGCTTGTCGCTCTAGTACTCACGCATACACTTGTGCACATATACGTGCGCAGCGGGTGTTGTATTGTGTCTCGCTGCTCTCTTTGTAAAATAAACTTAATAACATTTCCACTTTTTGTGTTTTCATTACAGTTTCGACCAACAAAACAACAACAACAATACCATTGACGACGAAAACCATTCCAGCAAATACAAATATAAAAGAGGGACGAAGCGCGCGCGAGAGAGAGAGAGAGAGAGAGAGAGAGAGAGAGTAAACAAGAGTGATGATTACCTAACGGGCAATCGCCCCTAGTTCAATACTTGATATACAAAAATTACCTAAATTTAATTGAGAAACAACATGGATTTAAGAGATTTACCGATTGAAAGGCTTTACTGGAAGTCAGCTCCTAGTAAGAGTCTAGAGTTGAACCGGATTTCAGATAGAATCAAATTTGTAACATTAAGGCACACACGTTGCTATGCCGCAAAAACAAAGCCAACGACAACAAGTGATGTATTAGCAACAACAGAATCAACCACAACAGCAACGCCATTGTCAACAACGCCAGCATCAACAGCATATGGCAATATTTGTGTCATATGCCGACAAGTGCTAGCAACAACAGAATGTTGCTGCATTCAGCAAACAGCAACACGCAGCAGTTCCTATCCAAGCAGCAGCAGCAGCAGCAGTAGCAGCAGCAGCCAGTGCAAATTCAGAAACAGTCACAGTAACAGTAACAGTAACAGTAACAGTAACAGTAACAATAGCAGTATAGGTAGTATCAGTAGCAGTAACAGCGATGCATCATCAACAACATTCCCCAGCAAGCTGGAGGTTTCGCAACATTGCAGCTGTCTGCAACTTCAAGAAAGGCAACGTCGGCAACATCATCAGCAACTTGTTGAGAGAACAAGTTGCTGTACAACGTGTAATAGACGTAGTCGGAGGAGCGGAGTAGAAAGTAGTGGTAGCAATAGTATAAATGACCATAACCAAAAACAAACAGCACCAGCAGTAGATTGCCAGTGCAACACCAGCAACACCAGCAACGCCAACAACACCTGCAACAACAACGACAAGAAATTCAGAAACAACAATATTAACAGCCACGTTCACAAAAAGAATCGATATTTGAAACTTTACAGCGATTGCCTAAGTCTTCTGGTCACACTGCAATTGTTTCTGTTTGTTCAACAACGAATGCTGCTCCGACATTGTTGCATTCTCTTCAAAAGACGACGGAGACAGCAATTGCAATCAACACAGCAACAACAAGAGCAACAGCAACAGCAGCAAGAACAAGCACAGGCATTAAGGCGAGAGTATCACAAATTCCCATATCGTCAGCTACAGCAGCATCCGTCAAAGCGCCATCATCAGAGCATTGCATTCACAATACTCGCTCTGTTAGCATTGCATGCGACAACAGCGATTGCAATGCTTCCGCCGCCGGCTACACAGCAGGATCAACAGCAGTTGCAGAAGGTTCCATTAACAGCGAGGCGAAGCTTTGAAGACAGCTTGGTGTCTTTTACAGGGTCGACGCGTAACAGCAATGGCTTTGGTACACACAACAGTAACGCAATAAACAGGAATAGTAACAGCAATGTGCGATTGGCGCGTAAGGAAATGCGTAAGTGTTATATGAATATTTACATACATATGTATCTATGTATAGTCTTACATTGTTGCTTTCGAATAAGTCAGACTTTAAGCAAGAATATAAGGTAAGGTCCAGTAACTGCATAGCTGCCCGACTGACTGGAAGGTACCTTAGGCTTCGACCGATCATACATTTTTTCAAATACGAAATAATTTTAATAATATTCGATCACAATTGCGATTATTTTCAATTAAACTATTGTCAATTTAGTAAATATGCAAACTTGGTCAAATATTTTGTATATTTGTATACAAATTATAACGGAAATAGCTGTCGATTATTATAAACAAAAATTACTCTCTTCTGAGATCGGACGGAGTTCCCATTAGTTTAAGGATATCAAATTTAATTCAAGCCATGGATGAATATTTTCTATTGAATAAATATGCATTCGATTCTGTATGCATTTCTTAATTCATTTATGTATTACTTTGATTTTATTATATTTATATTTATAACTTATACTATATGTGCGAATTTCTTGAATTTTAAAATAAAAACAGCCTGCAAATCGATGGACATACGTAACAATATATCGGAGCTGAAGCAGCTTGCTAACTGTACGATTATTGAGGGATTTCTGCTTATAACACTGATCAACGATGCGGACAAACTGAACACCACCTATCCCCTGCTCACCGAGGTCACAGGCTATATATTAGTTTTTCGTGTGCAAAATCTGATTTCCTTATCGCAAATCTTTCCCAATTTGAGTGTTATACGGGGAAATATTCTATTCGAAAGTTATGCCTTGGTAGTGTACCAGAATCGGGATCTACTGGATATTGGATTGTCTAATCTGCGTGCGATTACGAATGGAGGTGTGCGCATCGAAAGGAACTTGTACTTGTGTTTCGTGAAGACTGTCAATTGGCGTAAGATCGTTTCAAAGAACGCGACCGATTCGGATATTGTGCTAAAGTTCAATCGCAATGAGGCCGAGTGCGCACGCTGCCCTGGCGAGATCAATGACGATGGACAGGAGAACAGTATGTCGGATGGCAGCGGTGTGCCCGCCTGCAAGGAGTATCCCGGTAACAAACGCTATTGCTGGAACAGTCGCGCCTGCCAAACAAGTGAGCTAAATAGTGAGAACCTTGAAAGGAATGTATCAATGTTAACTCTGCTCTCTCCTCTCGTTCTGTGTAGTTTGTCCCAAGGAGTGCCCCTACAACTGCATAGACGAGCACACCTGTTGCAACGAATCCTGTCTGGGCGGCTGTTCAAATCCCCTGCTGGGCGATTGCGTTGCCTGTCGCAATGTATCAATTAACGGCGGAAATTGCATTGATCAATGCCCCGATGGCTACTTTCTGGTACGTAATCGAATGTTCCTGCTCTGTATATTCATATCTAATATTCCCATTCTTTTAGTACGAGCAACGGTGTATTACGGCTGAGATGTGTGAGAAGATTGGCACCAAATACGAGAGCAGTAACCAGATGAAGCTGGTGCACTACAACGGCAAATGTACGACGCGCTGCGACAAGGGCTACACGATTATGAACAACACCTGCCAGAAGTGCAACGGCACTTGTCAGAAGGAATGCCCGGGCGGCACCATTGACAGTCTAGTGAAAGCCAAGGAGTATCACGGATGCACAGTAATCGTCAAAGATGGTCTAACCATCAGCATCAAGCGTGGCGGACGTGAGTCTCTCGAGAGTCCACTTGCTCATCGTCCTGATCCCTGTAATGCTCTAAAGCTCTATTAACCCCTCATTTCTTTTATAGCTCACATGGTTGATGCTCTGGTCTTCGGTCTGGGCATGGTGCATACGATCAACTTATTTCTGAAGGTCCATTTGACCTATGGCCTGACCACGCTGGACTTTTTCAAGAGTTTGCGAGAGATTAAGGGCGAGAAGCTAATGGACGACATTTATGCTATGTACGTGCTGGAGAATCGAGACTTAGAGACAATTTGGGCCGAGAATCAAACGGTCATTATTAGGAACGGCAGCATCTTCTTTCACTTCAATCCCAAACTTTGTATTGAAACTATCGAAAAGCTGCGACCCATGCTGCCGGGAAAGCCAGAGAAATTCAATAAAAATGAGGTGGCCGAGGATTCAAATGGCAACAAGGGCACATGTATGTTCTTCGCTACAAAGTATCTTCAATCTCTATATATATAATTTATCTGTATCTGTATCTCTTCTGGCAGGCAATACGAGATGGCTGAATGTCAAAATCATACAATTGGGGGCAACGTTCATTACAATCGAAATCGATCCCGTGAATTATGACGATGAGCGCTCATTCATTGGTTATCAGAGCTACTTCACATTCGATCCGTATGGCAATGTCACGAGGGATAACTATCAACCCTGCTTGGATAAGTGCGTTATATATAAATAGTTTAATCAATTTAATACGATTGTGCTTCCATCTCTTCTCGCAGCTGGGTTGTGGGCGAACTAAGCAAGGACAAGATGCGTTTTATTGACAAAATGCAGCCCTATACCAAATATGCACTTTATATACGCACCATGACAATTTCCTCGGAGAAACGGAACTACCAGAGCGACATAATACGCTTCCAGACGATGCCTTTGAAGCCATCGATTGTCCGCCGGATAAGTGCGCGCTCTACAGACAGCTCGAAAATTGTGGGTGCAATAGAAAGAGACTAAAATCAAAGTTAGACTAAGATATCAATTTTTTTTTCATCGTAGTTGTTGAGCTGGAAGCCTCCGTTAGAAGTGAATGGCAAGCTAGCCAAGTATCAGGTACGCGCCGAAATAAGACGCCGAGACGCTAAACTGGAGCAGCATCGTAACTTCTGTCGGGATCGTAAGTGTTTTTCAAAACATTTGAGAATGCAAAAGCCTAAGCCACTAGTTAATCCCTGCAGCTTTACCGAATACATCGGAGGATGAGGAAACGTTTTCATCGCCAGCAGAGAAAACGATTAAGGAAACGCCAGGACCTGACTGCAAATGCGATGCGGGAGGTCGGAACGTATTCGATCAACAAGTTGTGGAAGCAAAAATCTTTGATGAAATCGAATTCGAGAATACGCTCCAGAACTTCCTGTACGTGCCGAAAAAGCGTAATAATAGTGAGGTTGCCAATATCACCACCTTGCCCAGCGACAATAACAGCCCGAATGCTGTGCAACACAGGAGCAGGCGCTACATTGAGATTGAGGAGGATGCGCACGAAATGAGTAGTGTTCTTATGCGTCACATTCGATCTACGGAAAATAATTTGACCAGATCGGAGATTGGGGCAGTCAAACCACATGCAACCCTCTCAGACTCAATGTGGAGTAATGCTACCGTGATGGATGCGAACGAAACCTACTACAAAATCTTTGTCACTGAAGTGGACGCAAATACAACAGAATTTGTGTTTGAGAATTTGCGACACTTTTCTCTCTACTCGTTGAGTGTGCGCGCCTGCCGCTATAAGGAGGGTGAGAATGACAATGCAGAGTTGTGTAGCGATTCCGAACCGTTGGAGAAGAGAACTCAAAAACTTGGTACGTAAAAAGTGATAATTAACAAAGCAGTGATCCGTCTAATCTTAGTGTGTGTTCCACTACAGCGCACGTGGACAAAGCATTTAATTTAACTGGTGAACTTGTGGATAACATGAACACCACTCGGGGCAATGTTCGCCTACGCTGGGAGGAGCCACCGAACCCGAACGGTGCTATAGTTTCCTACATGGTTATCTTCGAGCGTCAAGAACAGGATGCCGTCGAGGAAAAACGTTGTATCACAGTGCAGGACTATCTCAATCAGAGCGGCTACATCGTCACCAACCTGAACGAGGGCAAATACAGCTTTCTCGTTAGGGCAAACTCGTTGGCCGGTGATGGTGAGCTGTCGGACCTTGTCTACGTGATAGTGCCGGTAAGTAATTATACCCTGAAGCCATTTTCAATTTTCAATCAAGGTACAATGGTTTTGTGAAAAGTAGAAGAACGCGTGGCAGACCCCACAAACTAGATATTTTCCTGATCAGGGCGACGAAATGAGTTGATTTAGCCCTGTCCGCCCGTCCGTCCGTATGTATGAATGCGTCGATCTCCTAGGTCCTAATATATCACGCGCATTTCGAGTTGTTCTCAAAAAATCGATAACTACTCCTGTTTTTAGTTATCGATTGAAACCCGTATCGAAAATTATTTATTAAATTATATCTCCTACGCCTTTAGATCTAGACTCTCCAAATTTTAAATGTAAATGTATATATGTAGTTTAGTTTTGTATAGACTTTAGTTTTAGTTTTTTAGTTTAGTTTAGTTTTTTTATATCTATATCCACCGCCTCACCGCTAAATTTATAAAAGACTTATTTCAAATACTAGGGACTTGTGCTTAGCCAAATACATTTTTTTTAATACAATCAATTTAATAATATAATCACAATATACGATTTTTATGAAGAAGGTTCATCCATAAGAAAAGCTTTTAGTTCCCATAGTAAGCCGATACTTGTTTATACGTGCAGGACTATGTGTGTCTATACACGTCGATTTCAAGACCTGCAAGAGCAGATTATATAGCGCAAGCAGTCTATAGGATGTGCTGTAGTGTAGTATATGCTATAGTAATTATTTGTATTGCTTTTAAATTCGTATAAAAATAGGATTCATACTTTGGTATATATTGTAAAACGCAAATCAGGGATCTCTAAGTCGGGCACCCCCGACTATTCTTTTCATAATTGTTTTTGTAAATATAAAAGAATCTAATTTGATTTTCGTAATACTTTCAGCCGCCCAAATCGTATACAATTATTTGGGTCATAGGCACAATTTTAGTGTCTTCTATATTCATAATAACTGGATTAATCATCTACTTAAAGTTCTTCAGTCCGAAGAGGGGACACCCACAGGATTTGGTCATGAATACCGAAGTGAATCCCTTCTATGCAAGTCTACAATACGTACCCGATGATTGGGAAGTGTCGCGAGACCGCGTCCTTCAGCTAACTCCTTTGGGTCAGGGCTCATTCGGCATGGTCTACAGAGGCATACTCAAGGCACAAAATAACGGCGAAGATACGCCGTGTGCGATCAAGACGGTCACTGAGAATGCCACGGACCGAGAACGCACCAATTTCCTGAGTGAGGCAAGCGTTATGAAGGAATTTGACACCTACCACGTGGTCCGCCTGCTGGGTGTATGCTCCCGTGGCCAGCCGGCGCTTGTCGTCATGGAGCTGATGGAAAAGGGTGATTTGAAGTCGTACTTGCGAGCCCATCGACCCGACGAACGAAAAGATGTGCTGGTACAGCCGCCACCTTATAGCCGCATCTTTCAGATGGCCATCGAGATAGCCGATGGCATGGCCTATCTGGCGGCCAAAAAGTTTGTGCATCGCGATCTAGCTGCACGCAATTGCATGGTAGCAGCGGATCTAACAGTGAAGATTGGGGACTTTGGTATGACGCGGGACATCTACGAGACAGATTACTATCGCAAGGGAACTAAGGGCCTATTGCCAGTACGCTGGATGCCGCCGGAGAGCTTACGCGATGGCGTCTATGCCAGCTCCAGTGATGTATTCAGCTACGGCGTTGTACTCTGGGAAATGGCGACGCTTGCCTCCCAGCCCTATCAGGGCCTGTCTAATGAGCAGGTTCTCCGCTATGTCATAGACGGTGGGATCATGGAGCGGCCAGACAATTGTCCGGAGGTGCTGCACAAGCTGATGCATCGTTGCTGGCACCACAGACCGTCGGCCCGGCCATCGTTCCTGGAAATCATAGACTACCTGCTGCACCTTTCTGATCCTAGATTTAAGGAGGTGTCCTTCTATCATTCCGAGGCGGGTGTTCAGTACCGGGAAAAGGAGAGCAAGGAGCGGAATCAAATGGATGCCTTTGCGGGTGCTCATTTGGATGCCGAGGCTGATGGCGAGGATGCAACCACACCGCTGCGTGTGGGTGAATATCAGGGCTACAAGTCGAACATGGAGCACAACACATCGCTGGAGCAGCCGGCGGAGAGTCCCATTGCCCTAGTCGATGATCAGGCTACGACGCATTCTCCCTTCAGCATGCATTCTGGCTACATAGTGAGCAGCACGCCGGATGCACTATGCACGCTGCCCACTGCTGGTGGCTCGCACATGGAGGATAATGCATATGTGCAACCGGATGCGGATGGAAATGCAGATACGGATGGAAACACATATGGTGAACGGGGCTACGAGCTGTACGATCCAAGTCCCAACTTTGCTGACTTACCACAAAGCGACAGTGGCCGATTGAGCGGCGAGCAGCATCTGCTGCCCAAAAAGAAGCGAGGCGGTGCCAACATTATGCAGAATATGAGCAGCTCTATGCCGGACGAGGAAATCAGTGGGAGTGTTGGGGCTAGCGGTGTTGTCTCCTCCTCTCTGCAACCCTCATCTGCATCAGCGGCCAGCTCGAATGCGAGCAACAGTCGCCATCCGAGCCTGAAACGTGTGCTGGTGGACACCTTTCGGCGCTTGAATGTGAAGCGCGGCGACAGCAACGATAGCCACAGGAGCAACATCTCAAACATGGCAAGCAACAGCAGCAACTCGAATCTAACAAGCCACTCCGCAGGCATGGCCATGATGTCCATGGGCAGCAATCTGGGCACCATTGAGAGCGGGGGCAGCGGCAGTGCAGGCAGCTATGCGGGCACACCCCGTTACTACACGCCCACGGCAACTACGCCCAGTGGCGGAGGCAATGGCAGCACCACCATTATTAGTGACAATCCCAATTACAAACTGCTGGATGAATCCTTGAATAGTGGAGATAAAGTGCACTCGGCTTGGCCGCCAACCAAGCTAACCACTAGTAGTCTGAACCCCAACTATGAGCTTATGCAGGCGCCCGCAGCGGAAGCGGCAGCAGCGCCCTTCAGCATGCTTAGCGACAATCCCAACTATATGCTGATGACCGAGCCCAAGTCGGGATCTGGACAGGATGAAGTCGTTAGCAGCGCGAATCCAATGTATGCGGCTACAATAGGATCAGTGCACATCGAATCTGGTAGCTCAAATGATGACGAAAATGACAAGTAAATGTTCTATATTCTACATTCGATTTATATATTAATATTAGTGTTAACAATTACAGCGACGAGGACGAAGAGGAAGACGATGAGCACACGGAACACATTAAAATGGAGCGCATGCCGCTCAGTCGACCAAAGCAGCGTGCTCGCATAAAATCACAGCAGCAGCAGCCCTCGCGCAGCCGCAGCGTCAGTCAGACGCGCAAAACACCGACAACTGCACCGACGTCGACGACGACGTATGCAACAGCTGCTGCTGCGGCTGCGACGACTGCCAATACATCCAATATACTGAAGGAAAATTGGTTAAGGCAGCCGAACACAACACGACCACAGCCACCCAATGGTTTCATAGGACACGAAGCGTAGAACAAAGAGCGCATGTGTCGAGAGAATTTTGTAAATACATACATGTACATGTAGCAATTAGTATAAAGATATGTTAGTCTTGGACGGAGGGATAGGGTGATCGGAGGAACTCAGAACAAGAGAGGGGAAGAGCCTGTGTGTGCCTACCGCTAAACATTTGCGAACAACTCGAATTGTATACGAGAGCTAACGCGCACAGCATGAGCAGAGCGCTCAACCCACGGCGCTGTTGGCGTTAATGGGTCAAGGAAACAACCCGAACATGTGTAAATCATGCTTAGCATTAAGGCCGCCAGCAAACTTTTGCCCACAGCCAAGCCTCCTAATAATTTATTATAAGCTTAATTTTGTATATATTCGTATTTGTTAAGTATTTCTTTTATAATTTACTAGCGCCGTTCAGACACACACACACACACATACAACAAAATCAAAAAACAAATGAAAACAAAAACAAAAACAAAAAAAAACAACAAAAGTCCTAAATGCAAATAACAAAAGTACAAAAGCCAACAACCAACCAACCTAAGTACCGTTTATAACTAGACTTAAATACTATACGTATGCATAAAAACCTTACCTAACTTATGGTATAATTGTAATAATTATTTTAGCACCTATCTACGCAAAGCAAAACATGAAACGATGCAACAATGAAGCAAACTAACTGTACAACTACAAAAACAAACCATTACAGCAACAACAATAAGCAATACAACAAACAAAATATCAACACTGAGTTAATAACTTTAAATTAGTTAGTTACTATTACCAACTATAAACAGCAACAACAACAACAACAACAACAACAACAACAACAAAACACTAGCTAGAATTTACATGTACTCAAACATTTTTATTTCGATTTTTTTTTTTTTTGTTAATGGCCAATTGTATTGCAACCTTTTAGTGAGTTTATGTTCAAGTGTTCGTTTTATAACAAAATTCGTCTGTAAATGAAACACAAAAGAAAACGTTCGCTAATTTAATGCATAGCGCTTGGCAGCTGGCAAAAGTTTGAGCTGAGAGAGAATAATTTATAATATATTACACAAAAGTACAGAGATACAGAGAATGTCACTCTCTTGCTTGAAAGATAGAGGTAGATAAGCGAGACAGAGAGAGAGAGAGGTTTAAATTGTGTTTCCTTTTTTTTTTTAATCTAAATTAATTTGGGTTGAAGCCAAGCTTCAAATTACGTAATTGAGAGCTTAAATAACTGCTGCATAATTTACATATTTATATGCTATTTACAAATATGTATGCTATTTATGCGACGCATTTTATTGTAACATAACTGTTGAGAAAAACACACTCACACACACACACACACACACAAACTCAAACACAAACACAAACACAGGTAGAATGAAGTTGACACTGAAACATATTAGTAATATACACTCATATTAAGTAGCTAAAGAAACAAGGAACAAACTGAAAGCAAACAAATGAGAACTATTAAGAGTAAACTCTCCGTTTGGATCATAGACAAATTACACAGCCAAATTAAACCTAAAAATACATGGAACAGCAATAGACGAATTACAAACAAACCTACACATATTAATAATATATACATTTATACAAATAAATAGCACTGTACGATCAGTAGTTGCCCGACTTCAGGTCAGAAGAGACTTTGTATGAGAGCAGAAAATAAAGATACAACTGCAGGTAACGCACACGCTCACAGACAGACATGCACACACATACACACATACACATACAAAATCTCTCCAATTGCAAGAAAATGCAACTAGAAAAGCTTAAAATAATATTATAACAACAATAACAAAAGTATTCGATATTTGCCTTCGCTCTTTATATATAATACATATATCTGACTATATACAATAGAATGAAAGAAGAAGAGGAAAAACGCAAGTAACGTTTGTTTCTTACTTAAATTTTATATTTGCATGAATAAATAATACCAGGTAACTTAAAATATTAAAAAAAAAAATTTATACAAACATCTAGAAAGCTTCAAAGGACACAACTGCATAATATTGAAATTGATTGAAACAATTTGTTATACGCTGAAGAAACAAACGATGAATATTCTACATATATAGACCACAGACACACACGCACACACAACACATACATACACACACACACACACATACCCAAAAACACACATATATATAGCTATATATATACATACACACACACACTAAAAAGACTGAAAAAGATAGTTCCTTTTGTTTTTATGTACATAATAAAGCAAAATTTCTAACGAAGATTATAAACTTAATGCGAAAACAAAACGTAAAAACAATTAATGGAATTATAAATTAATTAACGTAAATATAAATATATATCTACATATATATATATATATATATGAAACGCAGCCGAAAGCATTATAAACAATTATGTATATTTAATAGTGGAATTAACTCAATTTTATTTCGAACTGCAGATGCTTGAGAAAGTAACAGAAGAATATGCGAAATTTGCAAAAAATAACTATAGGCAGTCGTATCGGCCCAGGTGCCAACTTCTTATATAGATTTTTTATATTCTCAGTAGTTAGCATCGGGTCAGTGCATGTGGCTGCTTTTGTATATACATTTACCACCCCTAAACAAAAACCCTATTATATAAAAAACTAATACAAAACAAACAAAAAAAAAAAAAAGCTTCAATATTTTTATTATTTCTAACTAAAGCTAATTGTAAATGTAAAATTAAGTTAATTGTTTCCTGTTTATATAAGTGAAATAAACATCTACACATATTACGATCTAATGAAAATATTATTGCGAGACTATAATAAACATTAAATTAGTATACATAAATGAAAAATCCTTTGTTTCACTAAAGATTCAATTCGATTCGAACTTTAAATATATGTATATTGTTGGATTTTCATATGTCACACTGAATATATTTTTATACTCGGTGAAAGTGAAATGAGTATGTATATTAATATAACTAATATAATGCAACGTTTTACTGCCTGTCTGTCTGTATGAACGGAAACCATTCAGCTGCTAAAAAGCTCGAGAATGGAAATTTGGACCTCCCGTTCTAGCACATATTTAATTATAATATTTGTCGTCCTAGACTTTTTAAGGATTGACAACTATTTATATGCAGCGTTCTTACTCGTTTTCAAATTTGTTTTTTGCCTTCCATAAATTTCAATGTATATTCCAGGATATTGCGATGAATCACATCAGACCCACGTCCCTGGGTATTGGAATACCAGACTAACCAGACTCATCCTGATGACTAACAGTCACCCATCATACAGACCGCACGAATTATGGTGAACCAGTTCAAAGGACAGCGATATTAGAGAGGGTCCCTCACCAACGGACATTCAATAAAAAAATAAAAAACATATACCAATATCAGATTTTCAGTTTTATTTATGGATCAATGTAGCTGAGGGTGCCCATTTGAATCTGTGAATCCATTTAAAGTAACTGTGTTTTTTAGGATCTTCATTCAAATTAATCTGAAAGTATTTGGTGCAATAATGCAGATTCCAAATTGAATTTACAATACAGTAAATATTTAACCTTAACTGAGGAGCACGGCGTATTCCGGTATGGCCAACTTATTGGGATTGTACAATAAAAGGGACAGTTAAATTACCAAATATTAAGCCACCCAAAACAGTAAATAACAAATATAATACGATTATTTTTTCTTCTGTAATATTTATTTTTTTTCTTTTGTTGATTTTGTTTTGACACGAAAGAAACGTACCTAACAAGTTTTTTGTTTGTTAATAAAATAAAAGTATATTTATAGAGCTTTCTTCATCATCATCTTGATTTTATACACTTATGTAAATTTGTTTATCTCTAGGTGATCGATATTAATAACTAGTTGCAATTGGTTGTTATCTGTTGGATTCCATTGTGTGGGGCGATGATTTGGCTTTTAACTTTGTTGGTGAACTATGAATTGCTATTTGCGTACGGGGCGGTGTTGCTCCTCCAATATTCGTTTAACTGCGAGTGTCGAGTTAGTTGAAGTTTTTAATTTCTAGTTTACATTTTCATAACAATAACAAATAAGTAATTATGCATACTTATCTTTGAGAACTAAGTCAAATGCACAGAGTGAATTGAAGGGGCAGAGATACTGGCCTAAAATGGCTAGTGAAATATATTTATGTGAACGGAAACGGCAAACGGCAAACGTGGCAAACAGCTAACAAAACATGTACATAGAAATCATATAAATTCTTCGCAGCTGCCCGCACCCTTGTGGGACTCGATTTAACAATTATAATTCCTGGCTGTGAGGCGCATGCAGATCATAAACTGGGAATAAGTTGAGAGAGTAACAGAGATACGGGTTCGTTGTTGTCTTCCTTTTTCTGCTTTACTGTTTTTGGAATATTTAGTATAGCTAATGATGACAATTTTCAATCTGTTATGTATTTTCAGTTATTATTAATTTTATAACTATTTGGTTTTACTAATTTAAAATTATTTGTGTGTGTGTACCTATTTTACAGACAGCTCGAACGCAAACAACTTTTTTTGAGGATGTTCTTTTTCTCCAAATTGATTTGTGTTTTTTATTTAGACTTTGTTTTGTTTGTTTGCGTTGTTCCTGTTTTTATTGTTGTTTAATGCTATGAATTGAAATATGCTTATAAAATGTATTTTGCATTTTGTGGGGAAATTTCTTTAAACTTAAAATACATGTTTGGATTATAAATTTAAATGTAGTTTTTAATGCTTAAAATTTTACACACAACTTAGTTTCATTAAGTTTTCTACATTTTTTGTATTTGTTGTTGTAGTTTTTTTTTTGTTTTTTTAGGTTTTGCTGTTGTTCTCTTTTAAGTTTTTGCTTTACTTGATAATTTGTAATTTTTAATAATAATAATAATAATAATAATAATAGATCATCTCTAACGTAATATGCGCTGCTTTTGTTGTATATAATTTTGAATTATAAACACCCCTCCCCACTCCTTTTCCCCGCATCTCTCCACTCGCAGTTGTCAGTGCCGTAGGCATCAGAGCTGAAGTCGAAGAGTTGATCGATGCCCTCGTTGGCGTTAAGAGCATAGGGATATTCATTATCATCTGGCGGATCGATGGACACAAAAGCTTTATCGAAATCTGCAAGTATATATAAATATATGAATATATTCATATATGAATATATTCATAAATTAATCAGTGAAATTATTTTACTAGATATATACATTTATATTGATAAAAGATAATTGAGTGGAAATGATTTATTTATTTAGTTATTTTTATTTTTTGCTTGAACTATCAATTTGGTTTCGTTTTTTGGTGAATGCATGTTTGAAACTCACGCCAGAGCTGAATCTCATGGTGCTACAAAATTTCAATTTCAATTTGAACAATTGCCCTCTGCAACGGTTACAGTGCACTGCAGACCCACGAGAATTCAGTTCCAAAATGAATTTTTGAATGGTTTCCATTGATGTTTGTCGGCGTGTAAATACATACATAAATATTATACTTGAAACATACAATCTCAAATATGCAAAGAAGTGTACTACAATGCAATGTTCATTTCAAATCAAATTGTCACCATAGTGTCACTGTTAACTAACAGATGATCCCATTGAAAGCAGTATGTTATGTGTGATGTGTAGTGTGTAAGTGTGTGTATGTGGATTATGGAATCTGTGTTAACTAACAGCGTAAGAATAACAGTTAAATTGTCCCACATCAAAAGCTGAATGTCAAATGTGAAATGAAACATATGATGAGTGAGTGAGTGTGTTGCGTTTTTTTGTGTGTGTGTGTGTGTGTGAATTATGTTAGAGTGAGAGAACGCGCGCACATGAATTGATATTTGTTATTTGTTATTTTCATTTTATGTTTTACATTACACATTTCACTAAACAATTAAATGATAAAACAATGATACAAAACAAAGTTAAAATTCAATTTTGAACTGATTCTCGTATTGTTGGGTTGGTATCTGCCAAAATACTGCTGTGAAAATTCCATAGAAATTAAAATATACAAAGCACTTTAATTTTGATTCATTTCAGTTTGTAATATATGTATATACATATATATGTATGTGCATATATGCATTTATATACATACATAAGTATTCAAATATATGTATTTGTATTTGTATTTGTATTTTTATGTTGATGTGCGAACTGCGCGCTAAGCAAGAACTCAGACTGTGATGCGGTTTGCATATAGGAGTTCACGCAGGTCACAGACAAAGTTCTTGTTAAGTGCGCTTCAAATCGAATTCGAACCGGTTACACAGGCACTGTAAAACTTTCGGCTGTTATTTACATGGTGTCTACAGATGTGTCGAATTAAATGGACGTTTCGATGCTTGCATGACACTTACATTACCTTACGTAACAGATATTATGGGAACAATTCAAATTTCCGATATCGAACATGACTTACCAAAGTTGCTAAAGTCGCCAAGGAGCGCATCGAGACCTTGAAGCGCCACATTGCTGCTATCGCTGTCGGCGTCGCAGTCGGCAACAGCAGCAGGCGTTAGGCCGCGATAAATTTCCTTGTTGTTGCTGCTGTATTGCTGCTGCTGATTCATGTTGGCGCCAGCGCCAGAGATGTCGCCATATGTCGTCGCTGGCATATTGCCGGCAACTGCCGCAAACTGCATGTCCAGAGAGCCCATGGCAGTGGAGTTACTGCTGCCGCTGCCGTTGCCGTTGCCGCTGCCGCTGCTATGTGTGTTGTTGCTGTTATCGCTAACAGCATACGTTGACGCAGTCGCGTCGTCCATTGCACAGTTATACATGGGTACGTCGCTACGGCGCTGCTGGAGCTGCTGATTGCTGTAATTAACTGTGCCGCTCTGTGGCTGCGAATTGTGGTTGATGCTGTTGACGGATCGGTTATGACTATTAAGCGTAGTTGTGTTGCCGGCGACGTTGGGGGGACGTCGCCAAAGCCGCGCTGTCGCGCCGCGAGGCATGCCGGCGTTCGTCTTCGTAGGAGACGAGGATTGTGTGAGACTGTTTAGAATCTGCTGAATGGCGCCCCCGTGCCGCTGACTGCGCACCACTGGGCTGGTGAGCGTCGGCACCAGCTGATTCAGTTCGTCGTCGACGTCATTATCGTCGTCATCATCATCAGCATTGATGTTGCTCCCTGGCGTCGTGTACCGTTGAAGCTGACGCTGCGGCGAGGCTGTCTCAGATTTGACGCTGCCAATATCACAAATATTATAATCAGGCTGGGATTGCTTTGCCGCTTCCTCAATGGATTTGCTGAGGTTGCGCTGCGCTGCTAAGCGATATGGTGGAGAGCCTGCATACAGATGGAACCAAGCGTTAGATCGTCTTTGATCGACATTCGATAACTAGATCGGTAGCTTACCCAGCGCCTTGGTGCTCATGGCATCAATGTTGTTGAATAGGGGATCGATGCGCTGATTGGCCAGCTGCTGCAGTCGCGTCGACGTTGCAGTGCGTATTCCGTTGCTACCGAGGGACCCTGCACCCGCATAGCCGGAGCCCCCTGCGACTGGCGAGTTCTCCGGAGAGTTATCGTGGCAAAGAAACACATTTATCTCCCCGCTATTCTCCGCCTTGACGTAAATCTCGCGCGGCAGCTTCGTATTGGGCAGCTGTCATAGGGAAGGAAAATAGTTGAATCGTTAATAGGAATTACAATAGAGGAATAGAAAAGAATTTGTATTTGGCCACCTAACCACGCCACATAACTAGTATTCCAGTTGTGCCCCATTGCAACAACCTTCAGCCTTTCCATAAGTTTTCCTCGCTCGCTCGTGCGTGCGTGCGTTGCGCGCGAGTTCATTAAACAGTTCAAGGCAAGCGGAAACATTAAGCGAATTATTTATAAATAGTTTGTGGCTAAAAGACCGCAAGAAGAGGCGGGCAGCCGGACAGGCGGACAAGCGGGCAGATAGAGGGGACTATGCCAAATCCAATCGGAAAATCAGTTGGGATTTCTTCTTATTAGAGAGATGTGTACTCGCACACACACATACATACATGTGTATGGAAAAATTGTTGCTCTTGCTTCGGATAGAAAAAAGGAAAACACATGTGCAGGCAGCAGCCAGCAGCCAGCAGTCAGCACTCAGCAGTAGCTATTGGGAGACTCATCTGGGGATCTGAGAAGCTGCGAAAGATGAGCAGGAGTCGGGAGCGAGTCGCGCGGGGAGAAGGCGCAAAGTAGATTTGCTTCAATTTTGCAGTGCGTCGTTTGTCGCTGTCAGAGGCCGGTCTAAAAATAGGCCGCCATCTATAATGGCATGCAGACGCAAAGAAGAAGCACAATTGTCTGACGTCGTCGCCCGAAAAGCGACGAGAAAAGCTAGAGAATGCGCTACAGATAGATTTCTCGCCGTTCGACAGATATAGTTATTAACGTGGTTCAGTTAATTTGAAATCAGCCTAATAGAGTTGGATTTTCAAGAATTTCATTTGAACAACAGACCGAAGGATTAACATCTTAGATTCTGTTCCACTCCTACTGTTACATGCTTATACTAGAGTCTAGGATCTAGGACTTACTACAAGTTTGGCTTCTGGTGGCGCCTTGATCACAATCACAATCTGATCTTTGAAGAGATCCACGTTGAGCAGATCGCTCTGCGTTACGTAGGCCATGCCGCCCACATTCTCCACCTCCTGCGATATCTCGGCCAGTTCGCCACGCATCTGGTCGATGAGGGTGTTCAGTTCGTTCTCGCGCTGCTCCAGCCGTTCACTCTCAGACTCGATGAGCCGAGATCGCTCGCTGCTGACCAGCGACTGTCCGCCGCGCCATTGGATATTGTTCTTGGACTTCTTCTCCAAGATGCCAATGCCCTCGAGGACATTCGTTATGTCGTAGATGCGACGCTTCTGCACGGACAGTCGGGTGGACGCATCGTTCAAATCGACTACGCCGTCCGGCGACTCCTGCAGCAGGTCCACAAACTTTTTGGTCAATATGCCCAGCGAGGTGTCCGCACGATTGCGATCGCCGCCTCCGCCGCTGCTACTGCCGCCGCCAGTCGAAACCGAGGAAGATGTCACGAGCGCCGTTTGCTGCTGCGACAGTGCATGCGAATGCGAATGCGAATGCAAAGTACCGTTGCCAGCCGACTTGCTTGTCTCCACATCGTCTTCCTCGTCGTGGTCGACTTCGTACTGCTGCTGCTGATGCTGCTGCTGCTGCTGCTGCTGCTGCTGATGATGATGATAGCGCAGCTGCTGCTTACTGCTGCTGTTGTTGTAGGTGACTGTCTGGTGCTGTGCGCTTTGCTTGGCCTGCTTCTTCGGGTGGATCTCGTGGGTGGTTACGTTCGGTCGGCGCTTGACCTGTGGCAGAAGGAAGCGCAATTACGAACAATCGGATAATGTAAGTAGTCAGCCTAACTCTAGTTAATCAATCACAAGATCTATTAATTACCTTGTAATATTGTGTGATATCGTTCGTCTTGCCAGCTGCACCGCTATTCCGCTGCTGCTGCTGGTGCTGATTTTGATTTGTGTTGGCTGCTTCTGCTATAACGGTTGCCGGCGCTGTTGTGCCGCCAGCTTTGTTCAGACTTATGTACACGTGATCCCGCAAATGGGCAGCGACGCCGCCGCCGCTGTTGCTGCTGTCATTGCGGATATCCAGAAGATTTTCGTTTTTGATCACAATATTATTGTTGTTGTTATTATTGTTGTTGCCCAGCAGATCGTAGCTGAGCTTGCGCACCACCTGATTGCCGCCTACTCCATAGAGTTGATGCAGTCGCTGGGTGCTGCTGTTGATGTTGTTGTTGTTGTTGCTGTTGTTGTGGCTTTTGGGCGCGGCGGTGGTTATCAAGAAATTCGACATTTCGCAGTTGCGTGCTCTTTCTCTCTCCTCTCTTCCTCTCCCGCTCTTGAGCTCTCCGCCAGCAGTTAATATAAAAATAGTTTTGGCTTGCACTCTCTCCCGCTCTCCAGCTCTCCCGCTCGTGACTCTCTCGCTCTGTCTTTTATTTTGTTTCTCTCTTGCCTGCTACGTCGTTGGCATGGCAGTGCTGCGCCTGTTCGCTTTTCGCTGTAGCATACTTTGGAGCGCGGAAGATACTAATAGAAACGTTGCCACCCGGTCGAAAAGTTTGCCTAATGTGTTTCTCGTTTGCGTTTATTGTACTTATTGTTTGCGCTTATCAACTAAATTAGCACCTAGGGATTCCTCACATCTGCAATAGAAATTGTAAAAGAGAGAGAATGCCACAATTAGTCAAGTGCTCTCTGACTTTATATTTATGCAATTGGCACATTAAACTTTTGCGCCACTTTTCGCTTGTTTGTTTTCCTAACATTGTATGCTAATGTGCCAGCGTTTACATGGCATTAACATACAGCTGTAAAATGATAATGGCAAAGACATACACAATACATCAACAGAGAGAGCAAAAGAGTGAGAAGACCAATTTAATTATGTATGCTCGGCAAATAATTTTAACAGAAATATTGTGTTGTTGTTATTTGTTGTCAGCGTCGCGCAAGCGCAAGCGCAAATGTCAATAAACTCAGCATAAAATAGTATTGAAACAATCAATACCCCAAAACTGGACGCAACGTAGCGTGTGAAGAAGAGAAGCACAAAAAGAGCAGCAACAGCAGTAACAGGTAAAACGAGTAACGTTATATAGTTAGCGTTGTTTTAAGCGCTTCTCGCCAGCGTCAACATCGCCAGGGGTTCAGTTCATTATCGAGAATGAAACATTTGCTGTTCTCTTCGGGTTTCTATTTGTGGCTGGCAAATTTCAAAGCTTAAATAAGATAAAACAGGGCCAAATGGTATAGCAACAGCAACAGCAATAGCAAAAATAAAAATCAACACTTGCCAGTATTTCGTAATACTACTTTAGAGCTCTGTTAAGATCGACGTGTTTGCATTTGACAAGCGCCGCAGCTTACAAATGTACAAACTGTTAATTGCGCCATTGAATAGAGCGCTCACACATAAACACACTTCAATTAAAAACGTGCTCACACACAGACATAGCACGTACATGTGTATGTATGTATGTATGTATATAGACATCTGTTTGTGTGCAGAGAATGAAATGCAAATCGAGCGAAATAAATGGAACGTCGCATGGAATTTGCTGAAATTGGCAAGAAATAAACATTCAACAAACAGGCAAAGGCAGAGACAGAGACAGACGCGAGAGTCGGCGCAGGTAGGTAACAATAGCCAGAGTTTCATTTGCGCACTCTCGCTCTCTTCCTCCTTCGCTCAAGATATCTTCTTCTTCTACAAATTGAAGGCTGCTGAGATTCGTTGTTGCTTTTTCTCTTTTGTGCAAAATTTAAAAAAAAAAAAAAAAAAAAAAAAAAAAAAAACGGTATCTGTTTACAGGCGATTTTTTTTAGGTAGGTAATTCAAATCGAAAACATGGAAATTTTATACACAGAAATTATGTGGGCAAGAGAGAAAGGAATATACATACATATGTATAAGAAAAGAAGCATACATTATAAGAAGGGTAGCCCGGCTACCACCAGGTAGGTCCTTTGAAATAAATTTAAATGCACACAAAATATTTTTTCATTTGATTGGCATGCAAGTAGTCCGTATACTATTCAATTTCGCATATACAGTTTCAAAAAGCGTATAAGATTACCTATGAACACCAGAAGCACAACAACGATTTTATGCTAATTAATCTATATACTGCTTATAACAGAGATCAGTTATTTAGTGCATGTCTGCTCTTAACTCTTAACATTTCCAAAACCAAGCCATGCTGTGTTACGCAAATCGGTCTGTTAACTTGGCAGTGTGACGTCACATTTCTCAATGAAGAACCTTTGACACTGTTATCTCTCTTAAAGACAGTGCATGAAATAAAATCGTAAAGTAAGGCTAATTATTAGTTTCTTAAAGAAGACAATAATTTTAAAATTGAATTTTATTTTTCTAATCTGTTTTCTATGCAAGTAATCTTTATTTTCGTACTGAGTAAGTTTAATTTATTTTCATTTGCAAAATTAAGTTGTATTGGAAAAGATTTTCCTATCAATTCTCTTCATTATGCCTACTCTTATAATTATATTTCTGGCGGCCAAAGATTATGTGTATAAAGAAGTATTTTTAGAAGTAAATAAGTATTTCTCATGCCGAAAACTTGTCAATTGCCACTTGAGCTTTAGGATATATTAGCAAGGGACTTGTCCATTTATATGGTGATTACCATTAGAATTTGATATTATTGTAAATACATACATACATTATTTTTATCGCTTTAAAGCACTTGCCTAAATTCTAGTCCCGTTCTGTTCACATGAGATAACAGAGCCGAAAATATGATAACAGAGCTCCTAGTTAACATTCAAGCTATGGGAAGTGCTCCTGGTATAACCTGCCTAGAGTTTTAACAGTGATACTATCTTACTATACCGTACATTGCATTTGCATGTATGTATGTGTGTGTAGTATTAATCGTATCAATTCGTTTGTGCTTGTGTGTGTGTGTGAAGTGCACTTGTCTGGCATCTTGTTGTATGTGTTTATCTAATAACAACAAGCCAAAAGGTAAACACTAAAGCAACTGTGACTTGGAGAAAAAGAAAAACATTATGCAAACAGGGAAGAGTACATGAAAATGAAATGAAATACATAACTACAAATCGTAAACAAAATGGCCTACAGATAATAAATAACCCAAGTAACAGCGACAAGCTCAGCTTTTTTCAGTCAACCTTACGACACAGCAGTGAGTGATAAAGAAGAAAATGCTCTAGAAGTACTACTATACTATACTATGTACTTATGTATACTCAGATATTTAATGTATGGTGTGGTGAGTATATAACGGCGAAGGAGACCGAAAGATAGACAGAGAGGTGTGCACGCACGCTAAGATTATTTCTATAGCTGTTCAGCTTTGACGTAGGCGCTGCGCAGCGCATTGTAAATGAAAGTAAAGTAAAACACGAGATAATGGTATTAAATAGAAAATTAATTGGCGGGATGCGCCGCAGACCTATGACCAGACTGCGCTGCCACCCTGCCACCGCCTTAAAACTCCGCCCATGACGAATGGTTAGCAGCTGCTAATTGGACGCTTGTAACTGTAACTGTTATCCAACGGTATTGTTAAATAAATTCTAACATACATACATTTGTGTTTATTATGCATATGCTTATGTATGTACATACATACAAATATAAATACATTAATAAACACATATAAATTAGTAAATAGGAATTTAGCATTAGCCGTATCTTTAGAAGTGCGCACTCTCCAATATGCACACACACACTCGCCCCAGCTGTAATGCATAGCAGAGTAACGGAGTAGCGGCGTAACTACCGATTGCAGCGCACACGTAAAAGTTTCGCTTTCCTTTTGCACAGCCATTTTGCATGCGCAGTAAAAAAAAAAAAAACAGACAATAAAAATAAAATGAAACACAGACTATATAAACACACAAGTATATACATATGTATGTAATTTTGCCATAAAACCATTCAGCAATCGGTAAGCGCCAGAAAAAAACAATTTTGTATGTTTGTATGTGTATAGCACAGTCGCCAACGCTCTGTTAATGTGCCTATTCATCTATGTATTTGTATGCGTAATGTATGTATGCCAGTGTGGGTGCAAGAGTGTGCGTGTGTGGGAGAGAGAAGGGGATGCCTGGGCTGGTTGCTTTCACGACTTGATTACGAGAGATGCCGGCCGCTCGCAGTTTGGTTCTGTTTTCATAACAGCTGTTAGATCATGCCTTGACAGAGATTTTACGTTGTTGCTATTTTGCTGCTGCTGCTGCTGCTGTTTCGCTGCTGCGGTCTAGTGTGGACTGCATATTTATTGCGACGCAGCCGGTTTTCTGACATAGGATCCACACCTATTATGCTATTGATGGGCAAACAATGTGTAAATAAGTTTAAATTTATATGCTATGTAAACATATACATACATACATGTATAAAGGTTTAAATTGAGGTAACTGATCTTAATTGCATCTAACTAATCAACGGACACTACTAACCAGTTTTATCCCTTGCCATAGGTCTTGTCGCTGAGAACATCATTAAAAGTAATTTCAAAAGTGTAATATTTATTTTTTGCACTTCCTGAATTTACAACTTTTAATGCAATGAAATCAACAGACAAGTGTAAAGAACAGCAGCAAACGCAAAGTGTACTAATTTTAATTTCTCAGTGCGAGCGAGAGGGCAAGTGCTAACGTAAGATACATTAAACAACAGAGCTCTGTTAGGCTCAACAGGGGCTGTTTAATCTTTTCGTTGTCTGTTATGTACAGACTTATTTGGTGGGTGCAAAAGCCAAAAATTATTTAAGGTTGATGGGTGGACGGTAGAGCACAATATACCAGAGTGGATTCGCTTTGGCAGGCTTATAAAATGCGTCGCAAAATAATTTGCCAACTTAGCCAAAAAAAAAAAAAAAAAAAAAAATGCCTTGGAAGTTGGCGGCGTTTATGGCATGAGCATGAATTTTAGAGTGATTTGCTCAATGCCGCGAAAGACATTGGCATATACAAAAACGAGTTCGTAATTTTAAAGGAAGTCCCGGACTACTATTATATGTATGCCTGCTTGGCAATTCTCTTGAATTGAAAAATCACATTATGTAAACAATCGCAGTACATATGTACATATGTACATACATATGTAGATAAATGTATGTACATGTACTTTTATGTAAACTTATACAAATGCTTTATGTAAAATATACATGACGCATTTCGAGCTATGGGTTGCAATGAAATAATCCCATCATACCCTTATCACTTTTAGTACAATGTTAATTTGTGGACATGTAGACTACAGAATATACATACATATATAGAGGACTGCAGAATATGTACATATTCCTCTACATAGAGGAGTGCTTTAAAAGTTAACTATTTACAAACTGTCGTAAAAGTTCGAGGAAAACACAAACACACGCTCAACACATACAAAAAGGCATTTAAAGGTTATTAACGGGCTTTAGAGCAGAGGAAAGGCAGCACAAAGCAAACTTAAAAGTATGATTAATTGTCGATCGAAAACACATACACACCAAACACACATACATACATACATGCACAAAGCAAACACATGGTTGTGCAGTTTCACAGGAACTGATAAATGGTATCAAACTGTATGCCCGAAGAAAAGGGAAAAGAAATTTGTGAGTTGCACGCACCTAAATTGGAATTTCTTCGTTTTATATCACGACGCATAACCCACCAACAAAGCAAATGACCGAAAACGCCGCCACTGCTGCCGTCGCCTACGTCGTCGTCGCCGCTGCTGCCAACGCCGTCGCTGCTGCTGCTGCTGTTTTGTAGTTGTTAGTGCTGCTGCCGCCGTCGCGCTCATTTAATATCACACACGTTTCATATTTTTGCGTTTTATGTATATTTTTCACGTTTTTTTTGTTTGTTTCTTTTACGCAAAAAGTCTATTTCTCCTCTTTTTCGTGACCTGTGACGTCAGCAGTTCAAAAAATAATTTATTTGATGTAGATATCACATAATTGTTGTTCTTGACGCTCGTGCATTGTCTGTGACTTGTTGTTTTTGTTTTTGTTTAGTTAGCCAAATGTGCTACAGATGTGTGCAGTTTTTTCTTCTTTTCATATGTTTTTACATTTTGTTGCGCCGAATTGAACGAACTTCATGGGCCACGACGTAAACGCAAAGTGAGTGCTGCCGCTGCCTGGCCTGACTGAGTGTCTTTTCGTCGTAGTAGTAAATGGAGTCGCCGGTAAATATACAGCGAAAGAGAGTATATTGCTGAGAGCGAAAGCGCGAGAGAGAGAGAGAGAGCGTGCACAGAGAAAACGTAAGCCGCGAAGTGACGTTAGGCGTGTTACGTATGCTGCTTATTTCCTATTATTATTATTGTTACAGTTGTCAATATAGCATTCACTATGAACGTTTCTGAAGTATTATTGATTGATCATTTTCTCAGTTACACATACATTCGTTGAAGTTTTTAATGTATTTCTCCACGCGGTGCTTTACGTGATACGGTTCGCGTTGTCGCTTAGTTTTATGTAGCTTTTCTTTTTCTCACTGAACAGCAACAGCAGCGACACGACGCGATGACGGCGACGGCGACGACGACAGCAACAACAACCAGACACGACCAGCAGTGCGGAGCGTGAACGAAAAACTAAAAGCGGCGAATTTGCTGCCGCTAATATGAGCTGTTATTGTATCGCTTTTTTGGCTCTGTTAAGTTTTCTCTTCCCGGCGAATTCAAAGCAGCAACTGAGTACTCAGCGTACGCAACTGAGCACTCTCTGCACTCTGTACAGCTGAGAGAACGACGTGCTGTAACTCAACCAGCAGCTGCGTCGGCAAATACGTTATTTGGGTGTATGGGTGAGTGGAACGTAAGTAGATGCCTTGTGGCATGTGGATGTGATGTGGTGTGTAAAAACTGTGTACGTGTGTTGCGTGGTTTAGAGCCGCGCTCTCTGTAGTTTAAATGCCGGCTACAACTGTGAGACGGAAGTGACATGCCGCCTCCAACGTCACAAATATATACATGCATATGTATGTATATACGTATGAATTTATGTATATATCACTTTGTTGTCTGTGTTTTCACCGTCTTATTATCTGCGAGTGTCTGTTTGTAGGCATGTTGCGCGTGTTTATTGCCGTCAACATTGTTGCTAACTCTAAATTTACATACATACATATGTACATCTGTATACTTAAGAGGAATGTGAGAAGTCTTGTTTCTCTGTTAAACTAATTTAACAGAATTTAGAATAAATTGAGTTAACATTAAAGCCATACGTATGTAAATGTATTTTCTACATTCATATAAAAATGTTTCGTCTGTTTTAGCACACAGTAAAAAGTTCATTGAACTAGATAAACACATCTGCTCAAATACGTTACGTTTGTGTGTTTGCTTAGACTGATCGGCAACTCTTAACTGGGGTCTGCATATCTATCTATTCCCGTAGTGCTCATACAAAATTAACCGAATTATGGTAAATACGACGCAAAACACAAAAAACTCACGCCCAACTTTGCTTTCAGTTTCTTACAAGGCAGCTAAAGCGAGACAGCATGACAGACGAGGAGCGACGGCTACAGCCGGCCCAGACACACGCACACACACAAACGAATGCACACATTTCCAGTTAATTAAAAGTATTTATGACATTGCACACACACGCGCGCGTCGCACACACACACACATACACAGATATATAAAAATTCCTTGAGTACAAAAGTCCACAAGGATCGTGGGAAGTTCCAGGCACAAACGATCGCAAAATATTATATGTGCTATCTATGAGCTAAAAAAAAAAAAAAAAAAAAAATCACGCAAAGAGAAAAAACCTAGTAGTCTGCAAGCAAAGAAGAGCGTGGGGTGGGTAGCGCCTCAGCCCTAAGGGTGACGCTGTGTGAAAAGATGGCAAAAAAAAAAAAAAAAAAAAAAAAAACACGCACACACACTCTGTTAAGCAGACGCTGTCTTCTCAACATGAAATGAAGGGCCTAAGACAATTTCTCTAAAAAAAAAAAAAGTAAAGGATAAAAGCATCTTAAGAGACTGCCTGGCTGTGGGGTCAAGAGAAGCAAAAGCACAAAAAAAAAAAAAAATATTATCAAAATTTAGAGGAAAGCAAATTACCTTTCCGATAGGGTCAGGATAGAGCAGATGAGTTATCTGATGGATTTTAGATAATACAGACATTTAAGCTGCATGATAAGATATTTGACTGAGGAATATAAACATTACATTTCCTAGTCTAAGTAAAACATAGAATAAAATTGTCCAAAATCAATGTAAGGACTAACAAAAATAATTAGATTTAAATAGCCAGACGAAATGTGCCGCAAATATAACCAGGAATGACTAAAGCAGAACGAACCAGAAGAATGAGTGAGCAGGAACGTCCTTATAATCGGCAATTCATAGTCGTCGGCGTTGCCATCGGCGATTGCAGCAACCCCTTTTCCAGTGGGGCGCAAAATAATTTGTACAGACATTGCCTCTTCCTCCGCTTCTTCCTTCCCTGCCCTGCAGCAACGACAACGACAACGACTACGGCATCGGCCTTTGCCTTGCCTGCTGCGGCTGGCCTCTGCATCTCCAAGGGCCATATACAGGCGACATGAGAAATGAATGAGAGCTATTGGAGAGATGTCGACGACGACGAAGTCGACGCCGCGGAATGCAATCAACTTGAAAACAACTTGAGAGTCTTAGCGACGGCAATATTTAAATTTTGGAAAAAAAAGTAAATAAGTAAGAGTTTCCCAGTCGAGA
The DNA here is from genome assembly GCA_035045965.1 of Drosophila aldrichi. NCBI lineage: Eukaryota > Metazoa > Arthropoda > Insecta > Diptera > Drosophilidae > Drosophila > Drosophila aldrichi. The sequence continues at coordinate 1,263,567 of JAWNOM010000294.1, forward strand.
GTGCCCGACCAGGAGATACCCTCGGCCCCGGCAGAAACCAGAAATATTCAAATGCCATCGCATCGAAGCATCGAGTCTAAACCTCTGACGGATTTTGCAGCAGTTTTATAAAACAAGAATAATACTATATATACATTCGAGTATATACATAACTATATATTACATTTCTACTGTCTGATAACGTTTTTATGAACAAGATACAATCGGATATAATAAAATTTGATATGCGCATACTACGGATAGGGCTTGATAAATTGGACTGGTTGTTCTCCTGATCAAGGATATACATACAAATATATAATTTATGCGCCTCCCTCTGCCTGTTACATACTTTTTAACAAAGCCGTTGTACCCTGTTTTGCCATTAGCAGTGGGTGCAGTGTATCAAAACGGAAGGGACATTAAAATTAGAGAAGTTGACGTTCACGTTTGACGTTTACGTCCCTGCATGTTTGACAGAATGTCAGACATAATATTGATTGTCGTTATCATTATTATTATTAATATTATAATCGTTGTCGCTGTACGTATGAATATGTACATATGTATGTGTGTAGTTTTTGCCTTTACTTTCTTAGGGTTACCAACTTCCAAAAAGTCCTGGTTCTGGTATGTCAGCGTAAATTTTACAAAACAATAATCTAAATCGCCGAAAGGGTAAAAATAACATTGATGCTTAAGAAATGCTTTTGTCTAATCCTATGGAAATTGAGATAAAAAAGTTTGCAGATGTGGCTTGATATCTAAGTAGAGTGAAGTCACATAATTAAAGTATATACAAAATTAGGCGATTAATTTTTTTTTTTTTTTTTTTAGAAATGGAATTGTTTTAACGGTACATACATACATTCACTCTGGAAAATATGGCTAGACAAACGGCAGTTCGAGTTTGACTTGGACTTGGACCCGGACTCTGACACCGGCTCGATTCTAGTCAGCTTTGTTTTTGGTTCACTCACTGTCAATGAACCTCTATAAAAACCATAAATCGCGAGCGGATTTCTGTCCACATACATATACAAAAATTATTTCTACATCTGAAGCGTAAGTGCTTATTGTTATTTATAATTACTCGTCTCAAAGATCTGGAGAATGACTTGGCATGCCCGAAAACAGTTCAGAGGAATTAAAAATCAGTCCAGTCCGATTTATAAATGCTCATTCGCTTAGTATCTACATAGTATATACATTTGCTGAGAAGTAATTGCCGCAGTTGGCCAGTCTAGATGTAGAATTATCATATTGTTCCATGTTTTCTAAGCATATATCTATAAAATTATTTTGAAATAAGTAATTGATAGTGAAAGGATCTTCACAAGAAGGATTTTCGCCTTGATATGAATTTCTATATCATATATATTTTTATATCTATATCATATACCTCTTTGGAAAATACAAAGATATGGCTGCAAATATTACACCCGAAAAGTTGTTGTATACAAAAGCTCAAACAAAATCAGATTATCTTCTAATCGAGCATTACCGACTAGAGCATTCTTAACTTTTACTTGGGGAAAGTATATACAAATTTCGGTCAAAAGTATAGAGAATACTTGTGGGAAGTTGGTACAGGATAATCTTTGCACTTGATACGTTTGTGTACTCTCTATATTCTCTATTTCACAGAATAAATTTACTTTATTTATTGTTTGTTGTTGCAGCTGCAGTTGCGGTTGCGGTTGGATTTTCCGCAATGTTAATTGTTGATTTTACTTACGTAGCGCGTGGCATAGAATTTAAATCCAAAAGTGTAATCCAAAAGTGTGTTCGTTGAAGAGAGTTGCGATTGATTTATGTTTATGTTATGTTATGTTTATCAATGTTAACTATGAGATTTAAAAACGCTCCACAGGGACAGAGATTTTGATGACAATAGTTGAAAGCCGAATATCAATAAGTTATAGTTAAAAGATAAAACTTAAATGATTTGCTCAACAGTTTAAGTGTAAAACGAGTATAAAAAGGCGAAATAACAATTCAAACGAGTAACAAATAATTTAAAAACGAATTTTAATCAGGTTATTGCATTGACTTAAATTTCGAACCGTTTTCAAAATGAATACATATTTTAGTTAAATTAAGTAGCTTTCATAAATATTTTAAGACTAATTTAATAATTTCTTCATATTTTATATTATTCATGAGTTTTATATATTTTTGTCGTTCGATTTGTAATCCTTTATGTTAGCACGGGAATCATGATATATTGTGTTTGGTTTTGTATTTTATTTTCAACGATAATTTCGTGCACTTTGTAAGCGAAATTAAATTTGTTTGGTTTCAACAATTTGTGTGCAACACGTGTTATTAATATATCAACTGATGTATAAACTTTAACATAAACAACAATAACACGGCATGGTCAACAATTTAATAACGAGCGCATTGCGTTGCCTAGCGCTGCGTTGCGTTGCGGTTCGGTACGGAACGGAACAGAACGGATCGGAACGCTTCGATCTGCTGGCTACCGCCTCTCTGGAGGTTCACTTCCACTTTCTTCGGCGTTCGTTTTGTAAATGTTGCGTAGTTCTGGACGCAGCTAGTGCCGAACTGAAGGAACAGCCAAATAACACAAAAGCAAGCAGAAGCAGAAGCAGAAGGAAGAGGAAGCAGTGACGGCGGCAGACAAACAGGAATGCAATTGCAGGGCAACAGCAACAATAACAACGACCATAATAATATTAACAGCAAGAAGTTCGAACTTCAAAGAGAGAGAGAGAGAGAGAGAGCGCGAGCAGGAGAGCGAGAGTATGTACGTGTGTGTGTGACAAAGAGAGGGAGAGCGCGAGAGAGCGCAGTTGATCGGCTTATGCGTCTGCTTGCATAGCCAAAGCAGGAGAGAGAGCAACAGAGTAACGGGCGTACCACAGGAATGCAGCAACAGCAACAACAACAGTAACAGTGCCAGGCAAAGCGAGAGCAAAACAATTGGGGAGGATAATGCAGTGATCATACGTGCTCGCTTCAGCACACACACGCAGGCGAGCTCACTCGCTTGGCTTTGGCCCACCCAGTGCCCAGTGCAGGGTTGTTTGCGAGCGTCGTCGTAGACGCAATGGCGAATTCGATCCATGATTTTGACTCTCCAATAGCGCAAATCGCACAAATGTAATAATACTACGAGAAAGGGTCAAGTTAGCTGCGCCGCTGCGACAGGTGCTAAGTGAACAATGCGTGCAACTAGTTCTTCGTCTAGGCGGTCAGTCAATGAACTCTGCAGCACAATTAGCACCCGGCTACAGCACAAACAGCAACAGCAACAGCAACAGCAACAGCAACAGCAACTGTAACAGCAGCAGCAACATCAACAGCAGAAGCAGCAGCAGCAGCAACAAGACCAAAGCGAATCAAAATCCTTACGATGCAAATACAGAACAGGAAATAATCAACAAAATAATAATAACAGAGCGCAGTTCCACTACCAAAAAATACAAATTACAGACCTTCAAATTTAACTGAATCGAATATCGAATCCATAATAGGTAATTTTTAGACGGATGCGCCAAAAACCCATCAGCCAAAATCGGCAAAAGCAGCTTGAAAATCGAAAATGCAGACGGATATGAAGCAGGAGATGAATTGCCGCCTCACACACACACACACACACACGCGCACACACACACTCGCGCACATATACATAAATCTACTCTGTTTCTCTAATTCCTTTACATGCCGTCGCGCTCAATTGCGAACTGTACCCCCAAAAAGCATAGACAGGCATTTCGGTGAATATCCTGTGTACAGGCTGCAGCATAGCCGAGCATTGCAGTTGTCACGTTGCATAGGGTTCGAGGCAGCAGTTCGATGAGGTTTGAAGCGGGTAGTGGCTGCCCGCAAGGACCTCGGCGCATACCTCAGCGCAACCCAACTCAACTCAACTCTATTCAACTCACCTTTCTCGATTCGAGTCGATGCGAGAGTGGTTCGAGTGACGTATTACGGCGAGTGGCTTGCAGCTGTCGTTCTTCCTTTAGCGCATGCCAAAAACGGCTGTTGGCTAGGTGGGCGGGGTATATAGGGTCTGTTGCGGTCCTCAGGGGTCTACGTCAACCATTGGAATTCCAGTTTTGCTACGGTTTCGAGGTTCGTTGGACTCTTCAGCTCTGGAGCTGAGCTGATAAGAACAAATTGGTTTGTATAAGGCAATAATTGAGGCCAACTACAGCTGCAGTTCTGTTTGAGATATCTTGTTTTCTCTGGAAAATAGTTTCCTTTTCATAATTAGATATACATTTATAACTAATAATTATTCAATTTGAATTTTATATAATGACCAATTGATTCAGCTGAAGCTGAGACCCAAATCAGAACCATATGTGATTATTTTAACTAATTGATCGATTATCTCGCACTACTTAATATACATATTTATATACTGGATGCTTTATAGATGCATGTCTTATAAAATATTTTCAAAGCTTGCACTAATTATCATGAAATAATATACTCGATCATTATATATGATATTTACGAAATGAATATCTATCTTGCGGTGCATCTGAAATTTAAACATGTAGGAGGACTTCATTTATATTTCAGATTAGATTAAATAAGATAAGCGCACTTAAATCCGTATACCGTCTTGAAATATAGCGAAAGTCCATAGTTCAGAAATAGGAATAGATGTATTCATCGTAGCTTTTCCAAGTATTGTTTTGACCTAGTTTATGAAGTTTATCTCAGATTAATTGTTCAATTGTTCATACCACCTCATGTATCTATTATTTTTTAAATGAATCTAATCTATTATATGTTCATCAGTTTAGTTAGCGGGTCTATCGGCACGATCCAACTCCACAAACTGACTTCCCCAAGTAGAAGACTTAACCCTAAGTTAAAGGAATTGGGTGTTCATTGAAGAAGCGCTGGACTACCTGATGGTTGCCTTTGGCCTGGCTTACCGGTTTTCAAATTTGGGATATGCGTTCACGTTTTCAGCTAGTTTAAGTTACAATAACCAGAGAGAGAGGGATCGAGAGAGAGAGAGAGAGAGAGAGAGAGTAGTATAAAAGCTGTGCCGGGGCAGGCTACAAAAACAAGAACCTTCGAAAACAAAAAATGAAGAGAAACATATAGGCATATGTGGATGTGTATGTGTGTTCATATGACTATGTGCATGTGCATGTCTATCTGTTTGTGAATGTATATGTATGTATGTGAAGAGCAAACAGCAGAGCCAACTACGAGAGGCGAGTACATTAATGACATACACGTATATCTGTATGCACATACATACATACAATATATGTATGTATACACTATATTTGTGTATACATATACACACTCATACTTACACACACATGCACATGTATGCAAGACAAGGTTCTCAGCTTCAGGTTTGAGGCCCGATAGGTAGAGGCAATGCTCGGCTTCTTAACAAACTCCGTTCGTTGCGCTTTTGTTTTTCCATTCACTAAAATTCCAGGAAATTTCGTAGATCAGTAAATCTCGGAGCACGCTGTGCCCTTAGTCACACACTTGCGCTCTCTCCTTCTCTCTCATTATCTATCTGACTCTCTCGCTCTCTTTCTATCTCTGATCAGCTGCAATTAGCCCAACTAAAGCTCCTTCTAATGGAGCGTGGGAGCTTCCGAGCGGATGTGAGAAACCCTTTTAGAGACCTTTTGCGCTTAGACTATGTCCCTACCGAGTTAGCGAGCACATGAAGTATTGCAGGTCTACAGCAAGGCCCAACAGCTGTCCCGAATGTGAGCCGAGAAAAATTGAGGAAAAGTGGAAAAGGTAGCAGAAGGAATTGTTATCGCTGAGTGTGCACCTGGACCTGGACCTCGACGTGGCTGGGCAAAAAGTGCGTGCGGCGAGCGCATTGAGAAGCACCCTTAAGGATGGAAAACCAAATGGTAGCCAGACACCCTCCTCCATGGCCTATGCAATGCACCGAAGAGTGGTTTGCGTCTGCGTCTGCGTCTGTTCCCCTGAAGGCAACACTTCAGACGTTTTCCCCTCTCTCCCTCTCTCGCGTCTGTCGCCTGCTCCAGTAGAAAAGTGGAACGAACCCGCCACACGGAGACGCAACAATGTAACATGCGCACACATATGCACACGCTCACGCTCACGCACACGCACACGCACACTGACTCACGCATACTCTCTCTCATACACACAAACAAATCCACAAATGTCTCTTACTGATCTTACTATACGCTATTGTGTATACCCTACATCTAGAAATGATTCTCAAAATTTCAAAACTTCTTAAAAATAATATTTTCAATGGGTTCAGGATATTTCAGTAAAATGTGTATGTAGGTTCTAGCAAGGAAGAAAATAAGAATTTTCTTTAGTTATATAATTTTTAGATGTAGAATGATTTCAATGATTTTAATGACATACATGAGCTCAGCTTTAACTGAATAATATTTTGTAGTGAGCTATTAGTATTTTAATGCTTTTGGAATAAAATTGGGCTCCAAAATTCTAAATTTTATAGATATATGTATATGAATTTATTATTAATTAAATACATATCGAACACGCCCACTTTTGCACATTCTTACATACAAGAAGAAACATACCAATTCCATATTCAAGGTATAAAAATGTTAACATTTCATTAGAGAAGGAACCACACGGATATATTCTCTGAAGTTAGAGACTCCCTTTCTCTATCATTCTTTCACACACTCTCTGCGTTTTCGTGTTAGAATTGGGCGCATTATATATATAAATATATATATATTTTTTGTTTTTTGCTCTTGCTCTTGTTCCTTGTGTTGTTCATTGGGATTCGTACATCCACAACAGGAAGTGGAAATGGAAGTGGTTTTTATTATTGCAGAAAAAATTTGTAATGGGAACGTCAGCAATGCCTATTGGTGCCTCTGCTTCTGCCTCTGCCTCAGTTTCTGTCTCTCGCGTTGACGATGATGAAGTGGTGCGCGACACAGTGGGACATGGAGGCCAAACGGTTAATTTGATTAGCTCTCAAGTAGAGCTCAGGGCGAAAGTCTCACTGGACGTCTCATTGTGGCCGCTTTTCAAATCGAGTCATGAAATATCTTGCTCATGTGGATGCTTAATACTAAATTCTTCACATATAGACCATAACTATAAAATATTTGAATATTGCTGAAATTAGTATTACTTAAAATACTCTCATACACAGTGCTCGATTTTAAAATGAGAGACTTGGCAAAGGATTGCATGCAGGATAATTGATTAGGCCGGCCATCTACAAATTGTGCTAGTTGTTGTCATTGCACCACTGTGCTTCAGTCACTTCGATATTTGTGGAATCGTGCCACTGTGCTGCAGTTAGGCTCAGGCCGCGTCCACGGCAAGCTCAAAGTTCAAAAAGCAAGCATTGACATGTGCGAAAGACCGACAGCAGCGACAGCGATGACAGCGACAGCCCCTACGGCAAGCCGTGGCAAGGGTGACCATACAAAGGGTGACCATGTCCCAATGCTGAGGACAGAGAGCTACGGCTACGGCTGGGCCACTGAGCTAATAATTAAAGTAAAGCAGCAACCCCTAATTCTCATCGTTCTATATAGGGTGAATAATACGCTTTATATTATATACGTATATGTATATTCATTTGTATGTATATATATATAATTTTTTTTGCGCGACTTGTAAAAAGTGCATTGTAAATTAGAGCAGGGAAAAAGTATTCGAAGAGGGGTTTCTTTTTTTTCCTCACTGTTGTTGCTGTTTTTTACAATTACAGCTAAGCAAATTGTTGTTGTTGTAGTTGTAGCTGTGTAGGAATGGGCATTTCAAAAACAGCTGGCATCTCGCATTTCTCTAGTGATCCCCAGGCAAGATCCTGTCTAAGCTAAGCGCGTGTCAAGAAAAATGTAAAACGAAAAAAAATAGGGGAAGAACAGATTACAGCAGAACCTCCCCAATGTCGATGGAAAAAACTACATTTTTACCATCATAATAATAAGTCTTGGGCCCTCAGACAGGGAATACAGATACCTCTACTCTCTTCTTTCTGATTAGGAATATATGTATAGGTATGTATATTTTATGGCTCCTGCCACGCCCCTTCTGGCTATATCAGCGTTCAGATATTGAATAAAAGCTTGTAACAAGTAGTTTTTGGCAAATGTTTTCATTATTTTACAGATTTAGCTTTCGATAATCAAGGTTCTGTCGGGATCAACGGTTTCATTAAATACATATATATTATTACTTATTTGTGTTATCGGTGCAATGCGTTAAGGCGACGTTTTGTCGCCCCCTTGCCGAAGGGCAGTCGCTAAAATATGCAATTACATGCGTGAGATTAGAAACAAAATGAGAACGGGATGATTTGACGATTTTCTAGGTAGAGACCGGAAAAGCGTTAAGCCTTTGGGCAGGACACGCGAGCGCAGGATGTGAGAATCATCGGAGCAGAGCAAATCCCTAGGCAGGCCCCGACCCGCCCCTTTACATTTACGGGATTAATTAACATTAGGCTTAGGGCATCCGAAATCTGGATCACCTCATGCATAATGCACGAGTTTAGATAGCTATACATACATACATACATTTGTATGTGCATACAGACGTCTGAGAAGTAGCGCCCGCTTGTCAACTGAACGTCAAAGCAAATTGTTGGCATTGATTCGTTCGAAAACTGCGCTTATGCCCATAAATATGCACTCGGGCTACAAGTAGAACCAGTTCAACATTTTCTGTGTGTGTGACATTTGTTAACCAAACATTTATTAGCAGACATCACAGAGCTCACAGAGAACAAGTAATAGCGACTGCATTATATTCGACTGAGGAGGTAGGTTCTGACAAAAAATCTTTTCAATTTGCTGTGCTCCAAGAGGCACACATACATTAAGACGAATGGTCACATACAGAGGAGGCTAAAAGGACGTACATATAACATGAGGGCGGTGCCGGTACGTCTCTCGGTACTTCTTATACAGGTATATATTATTGCTAAAATTTTTGATAATAATTATATATGTGTATGTACATATATTAGCAACAGAATTACAAAAAGTTAATTAGTTTCAGTAGTAAGTCAGATGTATCCAAAAATTTCAACAGTTTATATATGCTAGGATTTATACTCCGTATGCTATGAATTCAAATTTCGTTCAGAGTCAGAATTGAACGGACAACTCTATATTTTCAGATAATGAAAAAATCGATTTACTTTAAGCAATAGATATAATTTTCTTCAAATTCTGTTAAGATTTTCTATCGACTCTATATTTTCAGATACTGAAATAATCGATTTACTATAAGCAATCGATATACTTTTCTTCAAATTCTGTTAAGATTTTCTATTGATTTTTATTTTAATGAGAGCAGTTGTAATTCAAATATAAAACTCTTTATTGACCTCAGCTGTAACACTTTCAAAGTATACAGTAATTAATCTTAATTTCTAAGATAATTACGAGGGCTTACTAGACGTCTCGCCTCATTAACGACGAACAGAAATATAGAATATGGAAAATGAGCTATTTCTTGATTCTTAGACAACTATGCTTCGTTTTGGCCGCAGTTGAGTTGTGTCTACCCTCTGACCATTACTTGCTCTCTGCAAACCGGTTGAGTGGACTGTTGGGCGGCTGACGCAGGGCGAATAGCACCTAAACAGGTAAGAGGGATTTGCGATCCAGTCTGCATACATCACCATATCTCATATATGATAAGTGTTACAATGTTTTCTTAATTGATTTGTCTATCCAAACACTGGGGAAAGATACTTCTGTATACAATTTGGTAAACACATAAAATATGCTAAATACGCAACATATTCGTATTTTTTGTTACCATTTGAGAGAAGTCAAGCCGTAAAGAGAATAAAATAATAGCTCAACTGTTATTCAATTGGACAATTAATCACAATAGAAATGTCCAATTACAATGTATAATGTAGCTTAAGAGTTAGTTAGCTCTTGCATATATTTAAGATGAAGAGCTCGTTAGCTCTCAAGGAAAACTTTATTCAACTTGAAGTGTTGCAACAGGATTGTAGCAAAGACTTGCTCCTCGTTTGCTGCCCTTGCCTCGCTTGCTCCAGCTTGTGGGCCAGAAACCTAAGTCAACAGCAACTTATTTTAAAGATCTGGAGGCAAAATATTACTCAGGTACCCAAGCACGAACAGAACAAAGTTGTCAAATCAAACAGAAAGGCCATAAGGCAAATGAGGCGTGGCTGCAAGAGCAGGAGGAGCAGAAGGAGCAGAAGGAGGAGGAGGTGGAGGATCGGGACTCGATATGGGAATATGGGCGTTTGGTGTTAGCAGAAAAAAAGGAAGGAATATGAAAGACATTTATAACTATGCAGCGAAAGCGAGGTAGAGCATTGCCCGTCTGGCTGCTGGGTATTTCAAAAACGCCAGCGACTTATGCTGTCTGCCTCTGCAGCAGCGAAACCTGATTTGATGGCGCAAGAGTTTAAAGGGCTCGATTACGAACGAGAGAGCCACAACGACAACGAAAGCGACAGCGAGGATGAGAATGAGGATGAGGACGAGAATGAGGCTGAGGCTGGGAACGAGGACGAAGACTGTGAAAGGTGAAGAACTGTCTGGCTGTGTCTGACACTCTGTGTGTGTGTGTGTGTGTGTGTGTGTGTGTGCGGCTACCACATGTTGCACACACTGTGAGAATGAATTTAATTAAAGAACAATTTTTGCTCGCATTTGCAAATGTTGAGCGCCGAGACCAATGCAGCGCCAGGCCTAGTGCCAAAGTCTAGTCTATGCACAGTGCTTCGCAAACAGAGATATTCGCATCGTGATGAATGAAAATCGTACGATAGTACGATAGCTCTAACAAGATTTTCGACATTATCATCGATGTCAAAGCAATTCCTCACTTAATTAAGGGTCAGAGTTTCATGAGGCAAAAATTCGATGTCATCATGATTGTTTTGCTATATGGGGAAAGTTGTTTGGAAATCGAATGGATGCTGGGCTTACAATTTACCTATTGTAGTCGGATTTTGATTGATTCTACTGATAAACTCAAAAATAAAGCAATCCTCCCGGGTTTGGTAAGATTCTAAACTTTTTAATTTTCAGAATAGTTCCCAATTTAGGATATTTCATGGTTTAAGAGCATTTGCGAACTGAATAGAAAATTCCCAGAATTATTAGTTTACGTACTAAACAAATCATTCCGTAAGCAATCAATCTGTGTACATATATCGTCAATTATCTATCAAAATATACATACATATAGGATGATTTTAGCCCCGTTTATTCAACATCCATTTAAGACATATTCGTACCTCACTCTCCATTCGATGCATTCTTCAGCCTCTATGCACTGTGCAATGCGTTTTTGCGGAGTCTGTCAACAATGCCAATTAAATCACATTTCAGTGGCACATTAAAATGCAATAAATGTGTGTGTGTGTGTTGCATATGTGAGAGGCGGCAGCAGCAATGGGACTGCCATTGGAGCGTTCAAAATATTTCATGCCCCGGTTAATGGCAGAGCCCCCCCTCTGCTGCCATCCGCCCCGCCTCCTGCACTCTACAATAATCGGCAATAGTTGCTGTCCTTTTGCACATGCTCCAAAAACTACGCGAAGATGTTGAAAGCCCGATAAGCTGGCCCCCAATGCCAGTGGCTCAACTGCAGCTTCTCAAAAACAAGTAAGAAAACTTTGTTTGGGCTACCCGACTAGGAGATACCGCCTCATCTGCATTCTGAAAGAAACTCTCGTCTATAAACATAAAAATCACATATAAAAAATAAAAAATAAATTAAAAATAAAGTTGTCAGCATCCATGAGGTTAAAAGTTACATATAGGGAATATTCAGGAACGGCTAAATCGATTCATTAATTTCTTTGTTTCAGTATCTGCCACGCCTTCTTCTGCCTATGATATACATTTTAAGAAAACCATTCAACCCCGATCTATTTTCAATCGGTTCAGGGTATATAAGCTCATCGAAGGGACGGCACGGGAGTAGGGTGAAGGGAAACGGTGCCCCACCACATTGCATATTGCTCTCATTGCATTTTCAGCATAAGTTGGCGTAATTTTAGTGCCCCCCTCTACTGACATGTTTTTTGGTTTTTGCTTTTGCTTTTGGTTTTGGTCTTGACTGCTGCACTCGTGGCGTCTCTTTGTTTCTCTCTCCCTCCCTCTCTGTCTCTATCTTCGTTCTCTGTGTGTGGTGTCCACTTGCAACATTTTGAGCCATTCGCCATTCGCCAGTTGCCAGTTGAAAGTTGCTGTTCGAGCGCGTGAAACTCGTGATATCGAGCTAGCCACGAATTATGGTGGGGAATATTGAACAGTCTCAAGGCTGTCCTTGCCTCGCTCCCACCCCCACCCTGCCAACGCCGCAGGCGGCACAATCAACAGCTGACGCTGCTGCGAGCACGAGCACGAGCTTTCTGTCAGTTAATCGGCAAAAATAAATTGAGGTGATCAAGACGGCAGTGCCAGACTAATAGATACCCCTCACACAATGCACAAGCTATCCTAATCCAGCTCTAGTGGCTAGAGTCTTCTTCTTAATTGCTATCTTTGAAATAAATTATGTTTTAATATATGTATGGCGGAACGGATAAGGTATCCACAGAATGTGGACCCTATCAGATCATCCGAAAAGTTATCGGTTAATCTCTGCAATCATATACATATGTAGATCGCAGATGTCAATTAATAATTTCTAGTTCTTATACATAAAATGGAATATTTATACCCACGGATGACAAAGACTACGTACACTTTATTATATGTAAATATGTATATTTTCCCGGAAATTTTGTAAATTTTGCACTCACACGATAGTTGCCAACATCGATATAATCGGTGGATCCACAGATGGACCTACAGCTAAACAGACAAGAGGTTACTATTTATCTAATAAAGCTGTTTCATTTATCTGCTTACTGCTACGATATTCATCTATAAAGAGATAAATGTTTTTCAATTAATTGTTTTAACAGCTCTAGGCTGGAGTATGGACTATTATACTATGTAAACTTAATTATGTTTGATAACTTTTCTAAATTGATTTTTCTATTCTATAGTTTGATAATAGTAGTTAGTAGTCACATTATAACTATAATTGTGAAATCCATTGCCGTTATGAATTTATACGTATGTATATGTAAGAGCACCTGTCGGCACACACACTCTCTCTCTCTCTCTCTCTCTCTCTCTCTCTCTCTTTCTCCCCCGTCTCTTCACTGTTGGAGGCTAAGGAAGAGCTTACGAATTCCTTAGCCCGCGATCAACTTTCCAGCTTAAGTGCGGCTCGCGTCCTGACCACCATAGCGGTGTCCAATTGCAGAAGGGGAGCACCAGCAGCCACGAAGGCTGCAGCAACAGAGGCAACAACAATGACGACAAACCGCAAATGAAATATTTCTGGCATTGCAAATGAAATAAATGAAGTTAAGCCAATTTGAGGCTAAGCCCCAAAGAAGGAATTCATTATTTTGCACAACAGCAAAAAAGGGAAGAAGAAGCAGATGTAACAGCATAAATTCAAGAAAATAAGTAAGAATATAGCTGTCGGGCAGGACCGGTGCAACCATACTCGTTTATTCTTGAATCTCTTCAAAAAAATCAATATTCCAGTATATTCATTTAAATTTCCAGTCTCAGGCATTGATAGTGCACAGATGTATGCATGTATATAAAACGAGGATAAAATCGTGCCATAATAGAGGTGAAATGTTGTGTACGATTACGAACGGGTGGACGAAAGAGCCAATATACCCATTTAAAGTACTTGAACGAGTATTAAGACGCGTGTCTTGCTTGCGTGTCCTGAGCCTTTGCCTGGGTCTCAAATGTGGAATTTTGCGCAACCACAGTAATGCGACAAATGCAACAATAGCTGTAAAGCCAGTCAGCGAATTATTACGAACCAGGCAACAAGGTAGAGCCCGCAAAAAACTGAAGCAGACCGAAGCAGGCAAGACAGATAATGCGAAAGACGTCACTACATAAACAGTAAAATGAAAAATTAATTGGACGGAGGCTTTCAATGTTACTAGCTCTATTATCTAGTCGCACAAAATTCGATAAAGTGGGAAACTACTAAATATGTATATTCCAATTCACACAGTATGAATATAGTAAAAGAAGAAGCGAATCTAACATCACAATCAAACAACTTTTATTTGATAACAGTTTTCACAAAAGCTCGCCGTGCACGTCAATGCTGCTGCTGACGTCGCTTTCGCTGTCGCTGTCGTTGTCGCAGTCGCAGTCGCAGTCGCTGTCGTTGTCGCCATCACCTTCGGCTTCCCTGCCAACGTCGTCGTCGCTGTCGTCGGGCAACTCCAAAAGGGCCACCGAAACGTAAACAACAAGAGCCAAGAGAAGAAGAAACAGCAGGAGCAGCAGGAGCTGCAGTGGACGAAATAGCAGAAGAGGGAAAAGAATGCAGCCGACGCCGACGGCGGCTACATGAAAAAATAAAAACATCAACCAACAAGTAAGAAAGCTCTAGTCGAGACTGCCCGACTAGGAAATCCCCTGAACCCTTCGGAGAACTGATATTTATATAATTCTCCGCGTCTTTTTATTTACAAAACAAACACACACACACACGCACACACATACATAGACACATATAGGCACGCACGCATAAACACGCATGGGCTGCCGTGTGGGCTTCTCATGGAAACTTAATTGTTTAATAACTTTTTTTGTGGACGTACGTTCTTCATGAAACTTTTAGATTATGATTATATCATTACTATGCGTGTATATGCCGAAACTCAAGTCTCTAGTATTTGAAATACGCCTTTTACAAAAGTGAGGGTGAGGGGGTGGATATAGGGGCGGGGGGTGAATTATAACAAAAACCGAAATTCTATAAAGTGCATATGAGTCTACATTTAAAATTTGGAGACTCTAGCTCAAAAGATGTAGGAGATATAATTTTATAACTGGCTTTCGATAAGGTTTTTCATCGATAAAAAAATAATCGGACGAGTTATCGATCTTCTGTGATAAACTTGATATGCGCGCGCTATATACGGACATTTTAAAAAAAAGTTGAGGTCTCTAGCTATTGTAGTTTCGGAAATCGACGCGTTCATACATACGGACAGACGGACAGACGGACATGGCTAAATCGATTCAGTTTGTCGCCCTGATCAAGAATATATATACTTTGTGGGGTCTGCCACGCCTCCTTCTCCCTGTTACATACTTTTAACAAAACCATTA
Source organism: Drosophila aldrichi (assembly GCA_035045965.1). Lineage (NCBI taxonomy): Eukaryota > Metazoa > Arthropoda > Insecta > Diptera > Drosophilidae > Drosophila > Drosophila aldrichi. Next base: position 1,278,710 of record JAWNOM010000294.1, read on the forward strand.
TACCCTGATTTCCCATTTTCAATGGGTTCAGGGTATAACAAGTAAGAAAGCTCTAGTCGAGACTGCTCGACTACGAAATCCCCTGAACCCGTCTTTTTGCTTACAAAAGAAACACACACACACATACATAAGCACATATAGGCACGCACGCATAAACACGCATGGGCTGCAGTGTGGGCTTCTCATGGAAACTTAATTGTTTAATAACTTATTTTGTGGATGTACGTTCTTCATGAAACTTTTAGATTGTGATTATATCATTACTATGCGTGTATATGCCGAATCTCAAGTCTCTAGTATTTGAAATACGCATTTTACAAAGGTGATGGTGAGGGGGTGGATATAGGGGTGGGGGGTGAATTATAACAAAAACCGAAATTCTAGAAAGTATATATGAGTCTACGTTTAAAATTTGGAGACTCTAGCTTAAAAGATGTAGGAGATATAATTTAATAATTGGCATTCGATAAGGTTTTTTATCGATAAAAAAATAATCGGACAAGTTATCGAAATTATGTGATAAACTCGATATGCGCGTGCTATATACGGACATTTTAAAAAAAAGTTGAAGTCTCTAGCTATTGTATCTTCGGAAATCGACGCGTTCAAACATACGGACAGACGGACAGACGGACAGACGGACGGACGGACGGACGGACAGACAGACGGACAGGGCTAAATCAACTTATCTCGTCGCCCTGATCAAGAATATATATACTTTGTGGGGTCTGCCACGCCTCCTTCTGCCTGTTACATACATTTTAACAAAACCATTATACCCTGATTTCCCATTTTCAATGGGTTCAGGGTATAACAAGTAAGAAAGCTCTAGTCGAGACTGCTCGACTACAAAATCCCCTGAGCCCGTCTTTTTGCTTACAAAAGAAACACACACACACATACATAGGCACATATAGGCACGCACGCATAAACACGCATGGGCTGCAGTGTGGGCTTCTCATGGAAACTTAATTGTTTAATAACTTTTTTTGTGGATGTACGTTCTTCATGAAACTTTTAGATTGTGATTATATCATTACTATGCGTGTATATGCCGAAGCTCAAGTTTCTAGTATTTGAAATACGCCTTTTACAAAGGTGAGGGTGAGGGGGTGGATATAGGGGTGGAGGTGAATTATAAAAAAAACCGAAATTCTATAATCAACATATGAGTCTACATTTCAAATTTGGAGACTCTAGCTCAAAAGATGTAGGAGATATAATTTAATAATTGACATTCGATAAGGTTTTTCATCGATAAAAAAATAATCGGACAAGTTATCGAAATTATGTGATAAACTCGATATGCGCGTGCTATATACGGACATTTTAAAAAAAAGTTGAAGTCTCTAGCTATTGTATCTTCGGAAATCGACGCGTTCAAACATACGGACAGACGGACAGACAGACAGACGGACAGGGCTAAATCAACTTTTCTCGGCGCCCTGATCAAGAATATATATACTTTGTGGGGTCTGCCACGCCTCCTTCTCCCTGTTACATACTTTTAACAAAACCATTATACCCTGATTTCCCATTTTCAATGGGTTCAGGGTATAAAAAGCAAAAAATAATAATACATTATAGAGCCGAATAGTGCATACCCTTCATATGATATTTTGCTGGGTCGAGTTATTTAATAAAGTGTTTAATCCGACCAATTTTTATACTCATTCACGAAAGTGAATTGAGTATATTGGTTTTGTGCAATGTCCGTCTTGTCCGTCCGTCTGTCCGTCTGTCCGTCTGTCCGTCTGTCCGTCTGTCCGTCTGTCCGTATGAACGCAACTTTTTTCGGCGCTATTGAAGCTAGAGACTTGAAATTTGGAACACATACTCGTGTATAGCTCCCATTTATAAAGTGTTAAAATTTTCCCGATCCGCCCACTAGGGGCGTGGCAAATCGGAAAATGCATTTTCCGATATTCCAGAAATCATGTTAGTTGAAGAGCTAGAAAGCTGAAATTTGGTATGTAGGTCCGCGTTGACCACCCAAGTTCAACAAGCTATGGCGGATATATCTCCGCCCATTGGGGGCGTGGCAAATCGGATTAAACTGTATCTCCTAAAGTTCTAAAGCTAGCACGTTGAAATTTTGCACGTGAGCTAATGTTATCATTTTATAAGGACTGGTCAAAAATTTATATGTCTACGCCTACTAGGGGCGTGGCAAATCGGACCTGAAGATATAGTGATTTTCCCGATTTTGCTATATTTTAGGCATTATTGATGCTAGAGACCTGAAATTTGGTATATATACGCGGGTTGACCACCCAAGTCGAACAAGCTATGGTGGATATATCTCCGCCCAAAGGGGGCGTGGCAAACCGCAAAAGTTTATATCTCCTAAAGTATAAGAGCTAGAAGCTTCAAATTTGGATAGTTGTGTTACTGGTAACCTCCTCTATCGATTCCCCAAAAATAATTTTTACGCCTCTTTGGGGGCGTGGCATATCGAAAAATACCCTGTAATTTTCACATTTTTGGAGCGTAAGCATCCAAACTTTACAGTTAGACTACCGTTAGCTCGTTCTACGATCTGGCCAAAAATGAGATGCCTACGCCCACTAGGGGCGTGGCAAATCGAGAAAAACTTAATTTTCTGCAGTACTAAAGCTAAACTTAGCTACTGAATTGCTGATGGGATGTGAATGAGTATCCCGCAGTCGGTAACGCCCGACTGCAACGTTCTTACTTGTTATATACATATGTATGTATATCTATTATCAGTATTGAATTTATATAATAAGAGTTTAATTTAACAGCCTTTACATATGTATTTTTAATTTTTCCTTATGAAAATAATAAGTAAAGGAATATAGTGCTCGCATATGCATGAGGCTAGTTTTTCTTATTATCGAGTTTTTGTTGTAAACGAGTGCTGCTTGAAGGATGCAAGGGCATTGTGAGCAGGAGAGAGATGCAGAAACTTGAGGTAAAAGCGTGTCTGGATTGCCGGCTTGGCGCTGCGCCCTGTCCCGCGACGATGTTCAAAATTCCATTGAAATCGTTTGAAAATTGAGCCAGGACTGCCCTGTGTATTGGAAGGTGGTACGCAGGGCGGCGGAATGGAAGGATGGCGGGACGGCGGGCCATCGTCTACCGACATAATAAATATGCGCCGAGAGTTTCGCTCGCGGTGGCTTGCTGGGGCTCTTTCCTTGCTGTTACATTTGTTGTAATCGCTGTACAATGTACACACACACGCTCGTTAAATGTGTAAAAATAACAAAGCAAATGAGTTGCAGTTTAGCAATAAAGTAAAATGCAAACGGATGTGCGTTACGACGTTTGCCAGTTGCTGCTTCTCCACGCAGGACCGAAGACCGGCACCCGCATAATAAACACGAGCGAATTTACACACACACACACACACTATCTGTCTGAGACTATGTTTCTCTGCATGCTCTCACTGAAACCGCAATACTTTTTGTAGGTAATTGTCAGACGGCATAGCAGCAACATAGCATCATGCTCGATAGAAAACGAGAGAGAAAAGTGAGAGAATAGAAAGAGACTTAAAAAAATAGCGACGCAGACCAATGGACTGTCCTGTCAGACGAACGAGAATAACAACAACTACATAAATGGCAACAAAGAGAAAGAGTGCGCACGAAAACGAAAGAGAGTAGCCGGCAAAACAACAAAACATCCGGCAAGTGCCAAAGCAAAGCAAGCGCCACACACAGACAGCAGCACCAACACAAGCACCACACGCATATATACAGTGGCTGCTGAGACTGCGCCGTTCCTCAGAGCGATGCATAAAACAAGTTGAAAGAAGTAAGAGTGCGCCAGTTGGGAGTGCCCGACTGTAAGATACCATGAACATCATGTGAACATACATAAAAACGGTATTTGGATTAGTTATTAATAATCAAAGTAAGTTATAAATAATCTATTGCAAGTTATATAAATGTATATTTAAATATTGATCCGCAACTTTTTCGATCAACTCAGGCCATCGTCCTGATCAGGAATATACATATATGTTTGTTACATGTGTAAATATATTTACGCAAAAACATTATACCTGATATTCGGACCCGTTGAGGGTATACAAAATCAGGAACAACAACAGCAAGTGCTTTAAAACTGCTCTCTTTCTCTCTCTCTCGCTTACTGACTCTTATTCTTCTTTACGGATTTTATGCGTGGGCCTCTGTATGGAAGAGCAGCTCAGCAGGAGCGAAGACAGAGACGGCACGAGTAACGTTGGCCAACGCAGCAAAATTTCATGAATGGAATTTGTAAATTTTCTTTTCATTTGCAACGCTGCGCTGTAATTGTTGTTGTTGTTGCCGCTGCTGCTGCAGCGCTAATCATGAGCACCGCATCGGGAGAGAAACAGACCCCAAGCAAGTGGGGCAGACGTCGAGCTGAGGGCGCGCCAACAATAATAATAACAATCATGCTGCAATGATGCCGTCTGAAACGTGTTTTGTGGGGCTCGCAGATCTCCCTTCATTGCACCTCTTTCGCAACTGTGCAACGAACGCTTTTGCATAGAAAATGAAAATCCATCGAGTCACAACATATTGCGAAATATTCGTGTCTGCTAATCGGAAAGCCTTCAAAAGCGAATCATATAAGATTTAATGTGATTTTAATGTTGTCGACTCCATGGATTATCCACCTCACTCAAAATTAATTATAGCACAGCAAAATTTCGATGATGATTTTGACAGGCAGCGTAACAAACTGTCTGACAGAACAGTGTGTTTAATAAGAGGGTTATTCATTTGGCACCTTTCTAATTTCTTCGAAATGGCATTGAAAATGCAAAAAAGATAATTGCGAGTTGAAAAAAAAAGAAATATAAATGCATATATTATATATAAACTTTTAATAAATCAATTATTATTCCTCGATATGGAACATATTATATACATGTAAATTACATCTAATTGAACATTTAAGATACATATATAAAATGTAATGAATTAGTTATATATGTTGAATTGCCTTGGCCGAGAAATGGGACAGTTCACTGCAGATTCCTTTACTTTAGTTAAAAATAATAAACTCAAGGGTATGTAGAAGTGTATATCATGTCATATCATACATATTATGAAGCGGCTGGTTTAGGAAACTACAGCTGTTCGTAAATTACAAGAGGTACAAATTATCAATACGAGAGATTCTATCAATATGAGACAAGGCAATGTTTAATTACAAAACAACAACAAAACAGAAGGTAAGCGATGATAGATGCTGTAAGGAAACAAAAAGAGAAGAGAAGAAGACGAAGACGAAGACGAAACAGGCAACAGGCGTTAGCCGAACGGCAGCTGTTGGCCAAAAGGAAAAACTAGGCTGAGGGTCACAAGCAGGTGTGTGTGTCTATCGGGCATAAATTATGAGCACGTACGAATCATAGGATGTGGAGGATTAGAATATATATTCTATAAACAGCAGCAGCACCCGGAGAGCGAGAGAGCAAGCGCAACGAGAGGACGCCGGAGACAGTAAAACCAGAGACATAATCAACTGCATAATATAAAGGAGACTCAGGGTATTGAGTAAAGCCAAAGATTAAATAATTAATAATAAAAACCCTGTCGTCGGGCGTAACCGACTGCATAATACTCGACACTATCGTTATACCCTGCGAATATTGAAAGTGGCAATTTAGCTGAGTCAATGCGAATCCGTCCGTACGACTCCACTTTTCACTTTCACTTTTTCATTAGCATTATCTCATAAAGAGGAATTCAGAATTATAATTATCGTAAAGAGGACTCCAGAATTCACAATTGTGATCGTATTTATGAAATCTTGGAAGTATATTTTTGTAGTTTTCTCAAGGTTTGGTAGTGACGGAATTCGCAAAGCCAATATACTTCTTTCACTTTGTCGACGCGTATACCAATCTGTTTGCTTACTTGAGTCTACTTCATTCAAAGATGATGCAAAATGGAAACAGCAGCTGCCAAGGAAAGTGAAAAGTGAAAAGTTAAAGAAAGGACATCGACGGCTCGACGACTTTTTGCGTTATATCTGGCACACATTGTCCCATTGTTACATGAAAGAAAAGATATCGTCGAACCCAGCAGCTGGTCATTACAAATCTGAGCAGCTGTGTGCCACAAGAAAAACAAGCAGATGAAGAAAACTGTGTAACTGCGTCTCATAAATTTGCAATCGCAATCGATTCGCACATATTTTTTCCCAGGTAGAATAATCCTGAGTTCCATATGCATGCAATTAGATCTAAAACACATTATGTAGTAGGCTTTGTTGCCGCTGTCGCAGATATGTCGGTTGCCCTTTTTGAGAAGGTTTTTGGAATCATTTTCGTGTAATTAGACTTGCGGTAGTTTCTAGGTCTGGCCATAAAAATGTCATGGCTGATATTTGGTAATTCAAAATTATGATAAGGCTCTTTATAATGGGTATTCATAACTCATAATATCATAAGAGAGGGTTCTCGTAATGAATACAGATATTTTGTACCTCTCCAAGTTGCCAAGAAAACATCTTCGAAATTTTCCAGAAGCTTGCGTCTTGGGAAATACGGTTACATATGGTGGTTAAAAGACCCATCTAGAAGAAAAGTCATAACTATTCATAGCAGTGCAGGGTTCAGGGTATAGTTTAGTCGACCACTCCTCGGTAGAGCACTCTTACTTGTTTCTTTCTTTCCAATTATACCTGTTCTTCTATATTAGCAATTTGCTATTATTAACATTTTTGATTATTAACGTTTCCATGACGAGGAATTTTGACTTATCTCTATTTGTAAGCTAGAGGCCATCAAGTTCTTGTAAAAGCAACCTATTTAGATCGTTTTGTCTCTAAATCTCTGGTTTTGGCTTGAATTCAGGTTGAACTCCGTTGAACTCTCGAGGCGGTCAGCAGCGACGAGAGCTCTTCTGCCACGCTCGCTTATCACAAATGCCACCACAATGTTGCTGATGGAGGGCGGGGGTCAGGGGAATCGTCAGGCGTGCTTTATATAAATCGTTTAAACATCCGCTTTACGCTTCAACACCGTTTGGATGACACATATACGAACTGATTTTTGTTTATTTATTTGTTAAGTATATGTATGTGTGTATACATATATAATAATAACGATTAATCATTTTATCAATGAAGTGTGATGTTGCAAATAAAAAAAAACAGCAAGAAATTAAGTTTAGTAATGTAGTCAACATAGGGAGAGAGAGAGACACGACGCCAGTATGACCCAATTGATGGAATTATGTATGTATGTTATGGAGTTCTGATCTTGTTGTTCCTGTTGCTGCTGCTGTTGCTGCCGTCAGTGTCAGCGTCAGCGTCAGCCTCAGCCTCAACATCATTCAGTGACGACATCACCCACAGCGGCGCGAACAAGAACAAATGAGTTATCATACAGCGGTCCTCGGTCCTGTCTGATTCCGACCCACCCTCTGCATCGTCTGGTCGCTCTCTCTCTCTCACTGCCGTCTGGCGTTTGCCCTCTGCCCTTCTCCCACCTTCTTTGTAACGTCTGTTACTCGCTGCAGCAGGAAACCGATGTTGTCGTGAGCAGCGCTGCTGACGGCGCACAAAATCTTTTTGCTCCAATTTGCACGCACCAACAACTACTACAACAACAACAACAACAAAGTCGCGACAGTCATAAGCTCCTCTATGCGTGTATGTGTGTGTGTGTGTGAGTGTTCTCAGACGTTTGTTTGTATGGGAACAGCACTCTTTTATTCCATATTCCACATTGCTTATGCGACAAACGCAGCAGCAAAAGTAAAACCAAAAACAACAACAACAACAAAAGCAAAGCAACAATGATGGCGATGCTGCTGGGTTAAGTTTTGCTTCGCGTTCTCTCTTGTTGCTTTCGCGCATTTTAAAAATAGCCAGGCCAGCGCACAACAGCGAACAACAGCAACACCAAAGCGAGTGTCTCATTTTTGAAGCACACAGCAACTGACATACCCTATATTTTAATATACATATGTACATATACATATAATTGAATATGCTCTACTTCTACTGCAATGTTATACGGCTGGAATTCTACATTATCCCTTGTTTAAATAATTGCTATGAAACACTCTATTAAAAACGTCGAGAATCTTTAAGCCAACTAAAATTGTTAATAAAGTTTATTCTTTATTGATTGTCGAGCATATGGAAAAAACATGTCCTATTCACGCACCTAAAATGCATATAGCATACTTTTAGGGTGCAAGATGAATCCTGTAAAAGGGAGTTCATGCCTATTCCATGAAGTTATTTGCATGTGACTCAAGGATCGGTCGCATGCAGCTCGCTGCTGTACTATGCTCGATCGGAAGGGTATCGTTCGCAGAAGCAACGAGCAAAAAGAAGAAGAAACCAACAACAAAAGGCAACAAAAACATATTAATGAAATCGTTTTTAACTCGTTTCGCTCAAGTATTTTCATGCGTTTTGTTGTGGGGGACTTGAATCTCGCTCTGCTGTGGCCTCTCTCGCCGTGCTTGGTGTATCGTTCTCCGAGTTTCGCCCCAGCTTGTTTATAACAAAGTGCAACAACAACCACCAAATACATACATACATACATACTTATGAGTGAACACATGCATGTGATATATAATATAAATGATAAAAACAAACTCGATACGATCGACACGACACGACGACCCAACAGAAACAGCAACAACAACAACGAAAACAAAAGCAACAACAAACAGCAGCGAGAGACTACAGTTTAAAAAAAGCTCAAAATCAAAGTCAAAATGAAATGCGAGCGTGCTTTTTTTTTGTCTTATTATTATTATTATTTTTAAACAAGTATTTTAACTGAAGTCGATTGCTTGCAGCAAGTGCGCCGCCATTTGTATTATAATTGTCGGATTTGAATTGTGTGATTCCATTTTTTGTTACCTGTTTATGATTGTTTACTTTTATAAATTCAATTAAGTATATTAGTTATGTATGGATGCTGAAATTGCAAAGAGTACTAAGATAAAATATTCACTATTATATTCTATGTTTGATAAATGGTTATTCGGAACAAAACTATTCCCTCAATTATATATAGATGTGTATAATCAGGTGTTTTTTTTATACCATTTCTATATGTAATGTACTTATTATATATTAATCGAATGTGGCTTAAACCATTCATACGTGTTTCGCGTTGCAATAAGAATTCTAGTTGATATCTGATTGGAGTTTAATACCAAACTATCCTGAAATGATTACATATGTATCTAGTTCATTCTCTAATTGGAAGCAACTATTTCTAATGAGTAAAACAAATTGAAAAACCCAAATCATGGTTTCCACAATAAATCATAACTAAATAGGAATTTTAAGTACATATAAATATATTATATATTATAATATTTATATTATACATATGTATGTATCTTTAAAAATTGTGTGTATATGATAGACAGCAGCAGAGACAGCATCAGAGGAAACCTCAGCATTTGTGTGTATACCAATTAGAAAACAGGTAAAGAAGCAACTGGTTAAAGAGCTGAAGGCCAACAACAGCAGCAATAGCAAAAGAAGAAGCACAACTCTGTTACCAAAAATATGCAGAGTTATCTTCAGCTGATGTTGTTGTTGTCGTTGCTCTTGGCTCAGCTCTCAATAAGCTCCCAGTCACAGTCTTGGCCACTGCAAATCCACAAAAAAAAGAAAAAAAAAAAAAAAAATTAATGATGACGCAGCTTCGGGCGGAGGTCATCAAACTATGATGACGTCGTCATCGCCATCTCCACTGCCATCGACATTTTTATTCGCTCTACAAATATAATAATATACATATATAGCCAAGCGGCCATTGAGCTATTAGAACTGCTCGAGGAGGTCAGATATAAAATATATGTATGTAGCTCCAGATCTAACTGTCGTTAGTTTTTTTTTTTTTTTTGGTAAATTACGCTTGCTCACTTCTTATCACGTGCGATTTGGCAATATGGGTTAATTAATACGCTGAAAAGCCTTCCAAATGCGACGGAAACAGCTTTGCAAACCATTTAACAAATACTCAAGCCCAGATGGAATTTCATTACAAATCGAAAAATGTAATTGTATAGCACTTCTTTGTTGTAAAAAAAAAGTATTCTTTTCATTTGTAAACTGGATAATAATTTATCTATTGATAAATAATTAAACTTTTTTTTTATATTTATCTAGAGTAATGATAGCAGTGTAGTAATAAATAAATGAATTTATTAACCTATTACAGAAAACAGAAAATACTAAATACCATTTAAAACAAAATAAAATTATAATTATTATTATTCAAATTTACATACACAACCACACACAACTATAGACTCATGCAATTCAGAGTTACATATGTATGTATGTACATATGTAAATGTGCAAATATTCGAATTCGAAATGGCGATATGTGTCGTCATCATTGACCAGTGAATTAGAGTTTTTTTTTTTTTTTTCTCTGGTAAGTTGAAAAGCCGTTAGTTTCGAACGCACACGCTGCCACACAAGCAAAAGAAAAAGAGACCGCACAGCCGTTGAGCAGCAGCAGGTTGATGGATCGGAAAGCGGGCAGCGTGACCAGTATTGCCACATATAGAAAATATTACAGATATCCCATAATGCAAAAATCACAATTAATATTATATAAATTTTCGACTCAAAGACAACGTTCACAATGTTTTCTGACTTGCGCGAGCGTCTTTTCCCCTCTGCTCAGTACAAGTAGCGTGGCAGCTAGAGGCCGGCATTACAGAGTAATACTTAATATGAATTTGCCCAGCGCAGCACCCTCCTACACTCGCACACTCGCACGGTCGAACACTTGCACACACTCACACTCTCTATATACACTCTATGAATGTATGTATGTACATACCCTCGCGCTTTTAAATACGAGTCACATTTTTTACAGCCTCTATATTCTAATATATGTATGTATATGTATTCTACATATATATTATATTATATTATATATATGTATATATATGTATGTGCATAAATACATACATATGTACATACATACGTACCTACCACATTTTTGTCGTTCCTCTATGCCCCGGGATATAGATTTTTCTGCCACGTTTTTCACACAGTTTTAATTAAGCCACATACTTGGTATTGATCCCGATTTGTAGCTTATAATATTTGCATTCAATTGTGTAAAGTTTAATGAAGCTCGCTTTACGTTTGCTACGCGAAAAAGTGCTGCTTAAAAACTATAAGAGCGAAATGTGCTTCGACGCTTCTTCTTCGATACGACAATTGGTGGCTGCAGAAAGAATGAACGAGAGAGTGAGTGAGCAAGAGAGACGAGCAGGCGGCGGCGGCGGCAGTACCGCCAGCGACAACCGAATCGAAAAGCAACAGCAGCGAAATGCGGCAACCGCAATGCTGATGACGTTTACTTCTTTTGTTGATTTTTAAAATGTTAGTCCACTGGCCGAAACGGCGCTAAATTTTCATAAATGTTTGCAGTTAAAAATGAGTAAATATACCTAAATTTGAAGCCTCATCCCACTATTTCTTTCTTTCTTTATTTTAACACACGGTATATGACGCGCCAGAAATGAGCAACTTATGTATTGGTATTGGTGCTGCTGTCGTCGTACGTGTTTTATTGCCTGCTTTGCTTTTGATACTTTGTTTGTTCTTTTACACGCAGTTTCTTGAACACACAGTGTTGCTTTTTGCACTCATCAATGCCGCGACAATTGTGTTAATTTAAATGTGTACACTCAATATCGCTCCGCTTTTAATTTGGTTATCAAAAATTTAAGGCAAACTTAAGTCCGGACACATGAACCCAAAATACAGGTATACGCAAATACGCCGACGCACACACACAGTCAACTAAAACGTGAGCATCAAGATGTTTTTTTGTTGTTTACGTCGAACAGCTGTTGATCAGCTGTGCTCGCAAACAGCTGTTAAGCTCGCCTGTTAACAGGTCTGTTTATTGACATCCATAGCTGGTATCGCAGTTGGCAGTTGGCAGTTTTGCCGAGGCTGTCAAGGTTGCCAGCGCTGCCAACTGTCGTTAAGAAAATTCAATTTTCGATACGTTTTCAATCAAGTTATAAATGACATTTGGTCAAGTCCATTTTACAAATTGTGTTACAAAGGTACGTACGTTTTCTAGACAGTGCATTGAACTTCAGTCGGGTCGTGTAGAATTTAAAAGTTAAGAGAGGGTTGTCTGAGAATCAAGCACGTTGCCTATTCACAGAGTAAGTAAGAAAAAAGGGTAGTTCGATTCTATCCAATTGCATTTGCAGCACAAATTGAATGCCATTTTTAGAGTCATTCAGCGTAATCCCAGCCCCTGGGCAAAGCTTTATTTTTGAGATTATTGACTTGCAATTCAGGATTGCAAATTTCTGTCTGGCATGCATAGAGGAGTATAAATACATATATACATATATATATATATATATATATATTTTTTTTTTTTTTTTGGGCATTTCACTTAAGATTAAAGGAAACAGGAGTTGAATAAAAGGCATGCACAAATGCGAATTGCGTTCGGTTAAGTTCACAACAACAAAGTCAAACACATTTAATACTCAAATATCAATTATGACGAACACTTCGTAAAGGCCCTTCGCCGCGTCCTGCACCACTTGCATCGCCGAGTATGTGATCGCCTTTACTTCGGTACCCTGTGGATGCTTGCCCAACTCGAAGGGTTCGCCATAGCAGCGACATACGATTTCAAAGTTGTCCAAATCAAATTTCGTGATTTCCAGTTTCTTGCACACCAAATACGGCTCCGCCGAAAAAAGGAACAGCAGCTCGTCCAGAAAATGAAAGAGTAGACCTTCAACGTCGTCGCCTTTCGCTTCGATTTCGTAGCAGTTATTCACAGTCACATAGGACAGATCCGTCATGTAGCCAAACATGGCGACACCGCATTGCTCGAACGCCTCCTTCAACGTGGAACCCCAGCCGTGCAACCTAAGCGATAGTTAGAAATATTTGTATCCATGATTCATTTTCGTTTGCCGCCTCCAACGTGGGCTACTCACTGCACATCAGCTGTATGATCCAAATCTGTTTACAATACAACGTTATAATATATAATATTATTACAATCACTCTTTCTCACATTCATATTTTGTTTCAGGCAGCAGAAAGTTTTCCTTGCTAAATTCCACCTCCATTTTCAAATTCAGTTTTGTCCGCACGCTTGTATTTCATAAAATTGGCCAATTAAAATGGTATCAGCTGCTGCGCGGCTAACATTTCCCTTTTGGGGAAATATTAACAGTGTGTATTAACATAATTGTGGCACCGTGAAGGTGTTTCTATTAGTTTTATACATTTTACCAGCGGCCTGATCAGTTATTATTAGTAAAAAGTAAATAGTGCATGCATTATTTAAATTTAATAAGGTAACAGAAAATTATGTTTTTCAAGTAAACAGTTCATTTTTGGGACAATTTGGTTCAAGTATTAGCTAAATACATCGTCGTACCACTGCTCTGTTATTCTGCTTGTCCAGTCTATGTGTTCTCTGGTTGGTCATCTGTTAATAACATACATACTTCTATTTATCGATAACATCGACAGCTCTGAAAATACTGTCATATTGCATTAATAGCACAAAGTAAGAACTTGTCAGAAAATTTTCATTTCATGAAAAAATAGTGTCGAGAGTACAATTCGCAAAAATAAAATTTTTCCAATATATATAAATAAAACAAAAAAAAGTTTTTCAGCGTTCTGAATAATACGAAACATACTCAAGGCGTTGTACAAATTAATTTTACGCTATGGACACCGCGTCGGACAACGACAGCGACGAAGGCTCCATTAGCGGTAATGCTGCAAATGATATGGGAATTGATCTGACCGGCATATTATTCGGCAACATTGACTCGGAGGGAAAACTCGTGGACGACGAGGATGAAAAAGGCCACGCTTTTGATGCGGAGCTGCGCGAAAATCTAGGCTCTTTATCCAAGTATGTTTTAAAATTGATAAATTTTATATGTATATACATATGTATATATATGTTTATATACATGTGTATACCAAAAATGTGTTAAAATTTCAGATTGGGTCTTAACTCACTTTTGAACGAAGTGATTGATCAGAATGCCGTCAATTCGGATGAGGATGGTGAGGACATTCCGATGGCAGAGGGCTCTGAAGCTTTGAGCGCCTTCGATGCCCTGAAGGCTGGCCTAAGCAATGAGGCCAACGAGGATGGCGCCATTAAGGCCCAGGACGATGCAATCGATTATTCGGACATAAATGAGTTGTCCGAGGACTGTCCACGCACACCATCGCCTCCACCTAAACAAGCTGACGATGGTGCATCCATTTTCGATGACTTGGAAGATGCTATACCAGCTACCAAAGTAGAGGCAAAGTCCAGTACGTAGCTTAGTAGACAGATTAGACCTCTCGCTAAATATTTTATACTTGTAGCCAAAGATGACAAGGAGCTGATGCCTCCGCCTAGTGCACCGATGCGAAATGCCAACGCGACGTCGGCTGGCAACGAGGAATCCCCCACAAAAAGTGGACCAGTTGAAGCGTCTGGCGGCAGCGACGAAAAGTCAAGCGACGCTAAAGGTAGCTGAGCTTAGAATAGATTATAACTTATATATATATATATGTATTTCGCTATATAGCCGAAGCAGATCGTCGCCTGGACACGCCCCTGGCGGATATATTGCCATCTAAATACCAAAACGTCGATGTTTGCGAGCTGTTTCCCGACTTCCGTCCACAAAAGGTGTTGCGTTTCTCTCGCCTCTTTGGACCGGGTAAGCCCACCAGCCTACCTCAGATCTGGCGGCATGTACGCAAGCGTCGGCGCAAGCGCAAACATTCGCGTGACCAGAAATCAAGCAATAATGGCGGTTCGGATTCGCCAAGCGATACTGAAGAGCCACGAAGACGTGGCTTTAGTCTTCATTTCGCTCCAGATCCAACTCCAGCTCAATGCATGTCCGATGATGAGGACAAGTTGTTGAGCGACATGAACAGCGAGGATGTGCGTCAGGAGGGACCGGACAATGGCGAAAATAGCGATCAGAAACCAAAGGTCGCCGATTGGCGCTATGGACCCGCACAAATCTGGTATGACATGCTGGACGTGCCCGATTCTGGCGAGGGATTCAACTACGGGTTCAAGACATCCTCGCAGAACAAGTACTTCACTGAACGCTCGGAAGTTGGAGCCGAAAAAACTGCCGCCGAGCTGCAGGAGATCAGCATTGCGGATGATGCATTTCTTATGGTCTCACAGTTGCACTGGGAGGACGATGTGGTCTGGGATGGCAACGACATTAAAGCCAAGGTGGTGCAAAAGCTCAATTCCAAGACAAATGCGGCGGGCTGGTTGCCCTCGAGTGGCTCTCGCACAGCTGGCGCTTTCAGTCAGCCGGGCAAATCCGCTTTGCCGGTGGGCAACAGCGGGGGGAATGGCGGAAACAGCGGCAAACAAAACTCTGGCGGCTCAAACAAGAAGGCGCTGCAGAGGTGAGTTCTGTATATAACATCTAATGCAGCTCAATAAAATGTATTTCCTTTTGATTTTAAGTGCTGCCCAAAGCAAGCAAGTGGAGATTATCGATGATACCTGGTACAGTTTGTTTCCCGTGGAGAACGAGGAGCTAATCTATCACAAGTGGGAGGATGAGGTCATTTGGGATGCTCAGCAGATGAACAAAGTGCCCAAACCGAAGGTCTTAACTTTGGATCCCAATGATGAAAACATTATACTCGGCATACCCGATGACATAGATCCGTCCAAAATTAACAAGAACACTGGGCCTCCGCCCAAGATCAAGATACCGCATCCTCACGTTAAGAAATCTAAGATATTGCTCGGCAAGGCTGGTGTGATCAATGTACTGGCCGAAGATACCCCACCGCCGCCGCCCAAGAGCCCAGATCGTGATCCCTTTAATATATCAAATGACTCGTGAGTAGAAGAAAATCACTAATTTGATTTTGAATGAAATGGACCATCAATCAATCAATCTTATAATCTTACAGTTATTACACACCTAAAACCGAGCCTACACTGCGTCTTAAGGTGGGCGGAGGCAATCTTATACAGCACTCGACTCCAGTGGTGGAGCTGCGTGCTCCGTTTGTGCCTACGCATATGGGACCGATGAAGCTGCGTTCGTTCCATCGTCCGCCACTAAAGAAGTACTCACACGGACCGCTCTCGCAAATCATTCCTCATGCGGTTTATCCATTGTTGAAACATATTATAAAGAAGGCCAAGCAGCGCGAGGTGGAGCGCATTGCTTCTGGCGGCGGTGACGTGTTCTTCATGCGCAATCCTGAGGATCTGAGCGGCAA
This sequence comes from Drosophila aldrichi, assembly GCA_035045965.1. NCBI lineage: Eukaryota > Metazoa > Arthropoda > Insecta > Diptera > Drosophilidae > Drosophila > Drosophila aldrichi. The sequence goes on from JAWNOM010000294.1 coordinate 1,294,967, forward strand.
AGATGGTGATATCATTCTGGCTGAGTTCTGCGAAGAGCATCCGCCGCTTATAAACCAAGTGGGCATGTGCTCCAAGATCAAGAACTATTACAAGCGCAAGGCCGAAAAGGATAGCGGTCCTCAGGACTATGTCTACGGCGAACTGGCTTTTGCTCATACGAGCCCGTTCCTGGGAATTCTGCACCCGGGCCAGTGCATCCAAGCTCTGGAGAACAACATGTATCGCGCACCAATTTATCCACACAATATGCTCGCCACGGATTTCTTGGTTATTCGCATGCGCAACGGCTACTGGATTCGTGCTGTGAATGCCATTTTTACTGTGGGTCAGGAGTGCCCACTGTACGAAGTGCCTGGACCCAACTCGAAGAGGGCCAACAACTTTACTCGTGACTTCTTGCAGGTATTCCGGCTGAAGTATTCACTTTCGATTCGGTTTAAACACATGCATATTTCAGGTGTTCATTTATCGCTTGTTCTGGAAGAGCCGCGACAATCCGCGTCGCATTCGCATGGATGACGTGAAACGCGCCTTTCCGGCCCACTCCGAGAGCAGCATACGCAAACGCTTGAAGCAGTGTGCCGACTTCAAGCGCACAGGAATGGACTCCAATTGGTGGGTCATCAAGCCCGAGTTCCGACTACCCTCCGAGGAGGAAATTCGTGCCATGGTGTCGCCCGAGCAATGCTGTGCCTACTTCAGCATGATAGCAGCAGAACAGCGTCTAAAGGTGGGTGGTATATAAATACTAATTCTAGATAATAATTTATAATTCATTATAAAATTAGGACGCGGGCTATGGTGAGAAGTCGCTGTTCGCCCCTCAAGAAGATGACGATGAGGAGGCACAACTGCTGGACGATGAGGTGAAGGTGGCACCCTGGAATACCACACGCGCCTACATACAAGCCATGCGTGGCAAGTGTCTGCTGCAGCTGAGTGGACCTGCTGACCCCACTGGCTGTGGCGAGGGCTTCTCCTATGTGCGCGTGCCAAATAAGCCAACGGTGAGTGCAGTGAAATAAATCGAATCACATGTATATACCATATGTTCGTTTGTCTGTGTGTAGCAAACAAAAGAGGAGCAGGAGTCGCAGCCGAAACGTTCAGTTACGGGTACCGACGCTGACTTGCGTCGTCTGCCCCTGCAGCGGGCCAAGGAGCTGCTGCGCAAGTTCAAAGTGCCCGAGGAGGAGATCAAGAAGCTCACGCGTTGGGAGGTCATCGACGTGGTGCGCACGCTCTCCACTGAGAAGGCCAAGGCTGGCGAGGAAGGCATGGATAAGTTCTCGCGCGGAAATCGCTTCTCCATCGCCGAGCATCAGGAACGCTACAAGGAAGAATGCCAGCGTATCTTCGATCTACAGAATCGCGTGCTCGCCAGCTCTGAGATATTGTCGACTGATGAGGATGAGTCTTCGGCTTCCGAGGAATCTGATCTGGAGGAGTTAGGCAAGAATCTCGAGAATATGCTGGCCAATAAGAAGACATCGACACAGCTGTCACTGGAACGCGAGGAGCAGGAGCGTCAAGAGTTGCTGCGCCAGCTGGAAGAGGAACAGGGCGATGGAGCCAGCAAAGCTGCCAAAGCCAAAGAGGAGGCCACTCAGCAGCCAATGGCTAACAGCAATCTGGGACGCATTTTGCGCATAACGCGCACCTTCAAAGGCAACGATGGCAAGGAGTACACGCGCGTGGAGACGGTTCGACGCCAGGCGGTGATCGATGCGTACATCAAGATACGCACCACTAAAGATGAGCAGTTCATTAAACAATTTGCCACGCTGGACGAGCAGCAGAAGGAGGAGATGAAGCGCGAGAAGCGGCGCATCCAGGAGCAGTTGCGTCGCATCAAGCGCAACCAGGAGCGCGAGCGCTTAGCACAGCTGGCGCAGAACCAGAAGCTCCAGCCAGGCGGCATGCCCACTTCGCTGGGCGATCCCAAGAGCTCGGGCGGGCACGCGCACAAGGAGCGTGACAACAGCCACAAAGAGGTTAGTCCGTCGCGCAAGAAATTCAAGCTGAAGCCGGATCTCAAACTGAAGTGCGGCGCATGCGGCCAAGTTGGTCACATGCGCACCAACAAGGCCTGTCCGCTATACACGGGCATGCAGAGCAGCTTGTCGCAGTCGAATCCCTCGCTAGCCGACGACATGGACGATCAGAGCGAGAAGGAGATGAACATGGATGATGATGATTTGGTCAATGTAGATGGCACGAAGGTCACCCTCAGCAGCAAAGTGCTTAAGCGTCAGTTGCAGGAGGACGGCAAGCGTCGTGGCGGATTAACACTGAAGGTACCGCGCGATGCCGTGAGCAAGAAGAAGCGCCGCATGGCCAACGATGTGCACTGCGACTACTTGCAGCGTCACAATAAAACGGCCAACCGTCGCCGTACCGATCCCGTTGTGGTGCTCTCCTCTATATTGGAGCATATTCTCAACGAGCTGCGCTCCATGCCGGACGTGGCGCCGTTTCTCTTTCCAGTCAATGCGAAACGCGTGCCGGACTATTATCGCGTGGTCACCAAGCCCATGGACCTGCAGACCATGCGCGAGTACATTCGTCAGCGTCGCTACACCAACCGCGAGGTCTTCCTCGAGGACCTCAAGCAAATCGTGGACAACTCGACGATCTACAATGGAGCTCAGAGCGCCTACACATTGGCTGCCCAGCGCATGTTCAACAACTGCTTCGAGCTGCTGTCCGAGCGCGAGGATAAGCTGATGCGACTCGAGAAGGCAATCAATCCGCTGCTGGACGACAACGACCAGGTGGCACTGTCCTTCATTTTCGAGAAGCTGCACACGCAGGTCAAAGGTATGACCGAGAGCTGGCCTTTCCACAAGCCAGTCAACAAGAAGGTGATCAAGGATTACTATACGGTTATCAAGAAGCCTATGGATTTGGATACAATTTCCAAGAATATTGAAAGTAAGTGATGGAAGATGGAAGATGGATGGATCATATATAACATATACTCAAGAGATTTGCACTTCTTTTCAATTCTCCTCATTTTCCCTAATTTGCTGTCATTGAAAATTCATTGTTCCATAGAAAATAACTTACTATATATATATAATTATTTATTATTATTATTTTTTCTCGATTTGCCACGCCCCTAGTGGGCGTATACATCTCATTTTTGGCCAGAACGTAGAACGAGCTAACGGTAGTCTAACTGTAAAGGGTATTTTTCGATATGCCACGCCCCCAAAGAGGCGTAAAAATGATTTTTTAGGGAATCGATAGAGGAGGTTACCAGTAACACAACTATCTAAATTTGAAGCTTCTAGCTCTTATACTTTAGGAGATAAAAACTTTTGCGGTTTGCCACATCATCAGCCTTTATAGAATCACTAGCTGGCTCGGCAAACGTTGCATTGCCCTATCCATTATATCTAGGTAAAAAATTATTGAAAGCTATGTTGTTCAGGTTGGAATACACTCTGATTAATTTATTAATTGGATTTTCATTCAAGCACTTTGTGGTAAACGACATTCTTCGTTTTTTGGTCACGTACAATTGACCATGAGAAAAACACGCATTTTCTAGATTGAGACCACAAATAGTCAAAGATTGGCCCTGTGATTTCTTGATCGTCATGACAAAGGCAAGACAAATCGGGAATTGAATTCGGTTAAACTCAAAGGGTGTTAGAGCGTTAAATGAAAAACACTCCACATTTGCCGAATTCAAGATCGAAACTGAACTGTTTATTGCTTAAAATCCTAGTTCTTATATACCTAACAGAGACTCTTAAAACTACTTCCAGGGAAGGGTGCATTTTCTCATACAAACAAGTGCACAGATGTTTACTCAAGTGTCCCTTTTTTAGATCGTTGGGCCCAGGCTCACGTTAAATTTACATATATTAGTCTCTGCATTGTTCGCTGCAACTAAGGGATGACATATTTATTACTTTGTGTCGGATAACGCGCAGGTTATCGAGTATTGTCTCTATTTTTATGTATGTTCAGGGCATATCTGTTGATATCATCGGAATCCTGGGAATAAGAACTTCATCTCTCTCTAGTATCGATGCGTGAATCAAATTGCTCATCAGTTTTCTTATCACCAAACGCGTTCCATTGCACAGTTTTGGTTGATTTAAATTTCTAAGCAGGATAACTACCGAGCCAACCTTCAGTTGTTAATTGTGCGGTGGTAAACCAGGCACATCCAAGGAGTTCAAAAATTCAGTTGGATAATTAGTGGCTTAATTAGTGGTTGATAAGCTCATCTTTTGATGAGACGATATTGCAAAAATTTTGAGGAAATGAAATCAAGCCACTCGATTCGTCAACAGGAATACGGCCATTACCGATATTCAGCAATTGCTTCGAGAAATCATCAGCAGATAGATCGTTCAACAAATGCAACTCTCATATTTACAGACAGTTGAAGTTTGGTTACATATCGCCACAGATTTGATGCTTTGAGGCAAGCGTTTATTTTGTCGGCAGCAGCAGTAGATCTTGGAATTACTGGTAGTATTTGTCGGAAATCGCCAGATAATAAAATCATTGAACCACCAAAACATCTCGAGTCATTGCGCAGATCTTTTAATGTTCGGTCTAGTGCTTCCAATGATGCTACTAAAACTTTGGCCATTGCGGAGTGTTTTGAAATGTTACATGTCGGTTGTTCAGTAGCTTGAAGATTTAATAGCAACTAGCAGTCCCAGCAAGCGTTGCATTGCCCTACCCTTATTTCTAGGTAAAAAATGATTGAAAGGTATGTTGTTCAGGTTGGGATACACTCTGATTAATTTATTAATAAGATTTTCATTCAAGCACCTTGTGGTAAACGACACGCATTTTCTAGATTGAGGCCACAAATAGTCAAAGATTGGCCCTGTGATTTGTTGATCGTCATGGCGAAGGCATGATGATGATTTCTCGAAGCAATTGCTGAATATCGGTAATGGCAGTATTCCTGTTGACGAAAGGAGTGGCTTGATTTCATTTCCTCAAAATTTTTCGTCTCATCAAAAGATGAGCTTATCAACAAAGTATTTCCGAATATCATTGCTTTCCACAAAAATACTAAATGGTTAAGTGAGCGAGCAATTTTGGCAGCTAAAAATTAAGATGTGGATGACCTTAATTTTATAATTCAAAATAAAATCGTTGGTACTCTGTATTCATTTAAATCTATCGACTGTGTAACAAACGAAGATGAAGCCACTAATTATCCAACTGAATTTTTGAACTCCTTGGATGTGCCTGGTTTACGACCGCACAATTTACAACTGAAGGTTGGCTCGGTAGTTATCATGCTTAGAAATTTAAACCAACCAAAACTGTGCAATGGAACGCGTTTAGTAATAAGAAAACTGTTGAGCAATGTTATTCACGCGTCGATACTCAAAGGAAAATTTAAAGATGAGGAAGTTCTTATTCCAAGGATTCCGATGATCTCATTCAATGGATTTATCATTTTGATATTAAAGTGATATCCATCGTCTCCTTGCCAAAACATCGCGGTATTCCGTAGCCTAATTGCATTATGGGTCCGCTGGGAAAGATTAGATCTTCTAGGACGCGGCATTTTCATTAATAGTAATACTGAATATGCCCTCGCACAAAACCACATAAAATAATCGAGAAATATAAATATAAATTATTTACAAAAATAATGTCGAGAAATATAAATATAAATTATTTACAAAAATAATGTCTGAGAAAAACAAATACATACAACAAAACCTACCTGAACTTTCGAGATATTTTGCTTTTGTCCGTACGCGTATTGTTTTTCAAAAATTTTTTTTTTTTTTACAAATGTGCTTTTTTATGAATAGTCAGGTTCGCCTGAGCCTGTGCCCTAGACTGACTGACTACATTTGTTTATTTACTTCTACACTATTGTCAAAACTGTCACTGTTACCAAGCCTACTGGGTATAAAAAAATTTGAACATTTGGGGAAAAAACCGCGTTTTTCAAGTATTCGGCAAATTTTTTCAGTATTTTTAAGACCCTATACTATACTCGTTGCGGAGACAAATCCAACAAATCAAAAACCATGAAAATTGGTTCAGCCCAAATTAAGTTATAAGCAGTCTTCACTTTTACACAACTTTCTTTTATATAATAGCAATTTTAACGCTGAGTGAGCCGTACGGCATCAGTCTAACAATGTGGCCGCCATTCCAGAAGAAGCACTTGCTACCGCAATTTCCTAATATCTCGCGATATTCCGATGCCTAATTGCATTATGGGTCCGCCGGGAAAGATTAGATCTTCTAGGACGCGGCATTTTTATCAATAGTAACACTGAATATGCCCTCACACAAAAGCACATAATACAATCGATAAATATAAATATTAATAATTTACACAAATTTATGTTTGAGACAAACAAATACCTGAACTTTCGAGATATTTAGCTTCTGTACGCACGCGTATTATTATATATCAAATGTGCTTTTTTTTATGAATAGTCAGGTTCGCCTGAGGCTGTGCCGTAGACTGACTGACTACATTTGTTTATTTACTTCTATACTATTGTATAATATGAGAGCAGGACCCAAAATGATCACTGCTATCAAGCCTACTGAGTATCAATGGAAATTCGAATCTTTAGGGAAAAAACCGCGTTTTTCAAGTATTCGTCAAATTTTCTCAGTATTTTTAAGATACTACTACTACTATCCTACTCGTGGCGGAGACAAACCCAACAAATCAAAATAAACATGAAAATGGGTCCAGCAGATCTCTAGTTATAAGTGTTGGAACACTTTACACAACTTTGTTTTATATATATAAAAAGATAACATTAGCTCACGTGCAAAATTTCAACGTTCTAGGAGATATAGTTTTATCCGATTTGCCACGCCCTCAATGGGCGGAGATATATCCGCCATAGCATGTGATCTTGAGTGGTCGACCCGGACCTACATACCAAATTTCAGCTTTCTAGCTCTTCAACTAACATGATTTCTGGAATATCGGAAAATGCATTTTCCGATTTGCCACGCCCATAGTGGCACTTTATAAATGGGAGCTATACACGAGTATGTATTCCAAATTTCAAGTCTCTAGCTTCAATAGCGCTGAAAAAAGTTGCGTTCATACGGACAGACGGACAGGCGGACGGACAAGACGGATATTGCACAAAACCAATATACTCAATTCACTTTCTTGAATGAGTATAATAACAAATTAACATTTAAAATACATTACAGATCACGTTTATCATAGCCGTGCCGAATATCTAGCGGACATCGAGCTAATCGCTGCCAACTGCGAGCAGTACAATGGAAGCGAGGCGCAGTATACCAAGTATGCCAAGAAGATGGTGGAGTATGCGCAGGAGCAACTGGTAGAAGTAAAAGTCTAAAAACAGGTGAAACGGCAGCGTCTCTATCATCTCGCATCGTTGCAGTTTTCCGACCATTGCGCCCAGCTGGAGGAGAACATCATGAAGACCCAGGAACTGGCCAGAGCAAACGCTCCTGAGTTTGAAGAAGCCTGGGGCAATGAAGACTACGAAATGAACCGCAGTCGTGCCAGTTCGCCCGGCGATGATTACATCGATGTGGAGGGACATACCGGACTGACACTTGTCACACCCAATTCAATACATCGTTCCATGGGTGCTGACACTAGCCTATCGCGCGGCATCTCTCCAGTGCGTAAGCCGGCGACGCCTGCAGGCAGTGAGGTGAAACGCGGACGTGGTCGTCCACGCAAGCAACGCGATCCCGTCGAGGAAGGTATGTCCAGTTCATGTTTTATTGTTTATCATATTATATACGGTCTAGGCTGGGAATCGTTGTTGCATATAAACACATTTATACATATACATCCATATACATTACATATGAAAATTTATACCCCTGGTCTTGTTTAATACTGGTTATGCTCACGCTTCTCCTATCTATTCCATGCAACAAATACATATACATACATATATTCTCTATATGGGATCCCTCATGATCCTCTGGTTATGGTCTACATAGCGTTTGCTCCATTCGCTTCTACTAATACAAAAATACTTGACCTTCATAGCAGATACAGATATACATATATACATACTTATATATAATAAATACATATATACACATATACAATATTTAGTTTAGGCAAGAGGTAGTCTCTTGCTAATAATACTTGAAGTGCTTGACGTATAGATCATTTCGAATTATTCAGTACTCTATATACAAAACTAAGTATTTCATTTGAAGTAGAAGTAGAGTAGTTATATAACAATTTCTTAACTTTATAATTATGATCAAAACTATTATAAAGAACAATTCGTTTGTATTTGTGTATATAATTGTAAAATTTTATATATGTATATATGACTAAATCAATATCAGATATTGGATAAATGTACAAATATACATATAAGTTGATCAAAGATCAAGTAACCATATGATCATTATATGTAATTATACTACAGTAGTAACCGATTATAACGACTCCCACATCCGTACTGTCATTGCAACGAAAAGTCCCCAATTATAGTGTCTTCCGGGTATAACGACGGTCCCTTAAGCGTCGTTTTAATCGGACTCTACTGTATTTAGAAAAATTGGATGAACATCATTCCGCTTCAATCAAAGATTCATTATATGTGATAAATAAACAAGTAAGAAGGCTCTAGTCGAGACTGCTCGACTAGGAGATACCCTGAACCCTCCAAGCTGATATTCTAATCATTCTGCACTTCTTTTATGCAAGTATACATACATACACATGCATCCACACACATGCAAATGCCCGCGCTCTGCTAACTGCGCAGTAAGCAGCGACTGCGCTTGGGCTGCGCTGCAGTACACTGCACACTGCAGTGTGGGCAATATTATGAGAATTTATTTGTAGAATAATTTCGTTTGTAGACATACGATCTTAATGAAACTTTCAGAACGTAATCATAATATGTAAATGTGTGTACATTCCAAAGCTCAAGTACTTCTAGTACTTGAAATACGTCTTTTACAAAATTGGAGCGAAGGGGGCGTGGTATCCAAAATCTTTAAATGTCAAAATGTGTGTATCTATCAAATGTATATGTATACGCAGTATTTCTGAAGTCTCCATGTCTAAAAATGTTGAAATGTTGGGCTGAAAAAACAATATAAATTGATCGATTATCCTCGATAAAAAAATATATCGAATGATTTATCGAAAAAATATGATAAACACGTACTGCGTATGGTATACACGAGTCTACATGCAAAATTTCAGCTCTGAGATCGACTCACTCATACAGACGGACGGACGGACAGACGGACGGACAGGGCTATATCGACTCAGCTCGTCGCCTTGATCAAGAATATATGTATATACTTTATGGGGTCTGCCACGCCTCCATCTGCCTGTTACATACTTTTCACAAAACCATTATACCCTGATTTGCCATTTTGAATGGGTTCAGGGTATAAAAATGTAAATTATAATATGGTTTGTATGATTAAAAGCTCGGAACTAATCTTCAATAGAAAGTTTTTATCATACGATAATATATTTCAAATTTGACAGGCGCAATCCTATACAATACGTGAATTCATTTTGAAATCAAAAATTCGAATAAAGTCTTCCTTAAATTACACATTCATATTTGAGTAGAAAAATTAAGTTAAAGATCTTTTTACACAGTTCTAGACTTGAATTGCATGTATTAACACATACATATATATATACACAGAGAGAAAACTTGTTGACGTATATTACATCACTCATCAAAGATAAACTGATCTAAAACTGTTTTAAAGTTCGCGTCCCTAAGATAGGCATAGTTTACACATCAGCCTTTATCGACTCGACCTTATCCCCCTAATAGAGTTAAGCAGTCAAAATTTGCAAAACGCTTTCAAGTTATTGTATGTATCCAATGTTTCAACGAAAATGCAATTATTCTGTTCGTGATTCTGGTTTTGATTGTCTCATAGCAAAAACCTTTTTCTATAATTGCAAGTAGATTACCAAATCACTTTTACTCGCTACTCGCTATATACCCTGTAAACAATACAAAGTGCAAACAGTGCAATTGCAAACCAACTCTTATTTTCTAGTCAAAAATGCAAACCCGGTTAAGCGAGGTCGGGGCCGTCCCCGCAAGGACAGCCTTGGCTCAAATATGAGTCAGACGCAAGCTTACTTTCTGGACGAAGGTAAGACTCATACGCAGTTATCTACTTACGTAATAACTATGTGGACCACAGCTGTATTAACCGCGCACCCACCCACCCACACATACACACATGTATTTTTAATAATTTTTTAACAACGAAATTTATACTTTACACACACATACACACACCTGTCGCACTAAAGCTGTCATAATAATTTTTGCATTGTTTTGGATTTGGCTTTTATGATAATATCTAACAGATTTATTACATTTTGTATAAATTGATCATGGTTTTTTACTATTATTATTAAATGTAACATTTTTGTAGTATTTTTGCAGCATTTAATATTTTTGGGCTTTTGTAAAACAACCATTTTTAATGGATTTTTAACCGATTTTAATTGAAATATTTTAAGAAGTTCTCAAATGCTTTTTTTTGCGTTTTAATCATTTTAAAAATTTATTTTACATTTTTATCCAATTTTCGTTTGTACTTTAAACAAAAGTATGAGTTTTTTTAAATTATTTTATTCATTTATTTATTTTTTTACTATATAGCGTCTAGAAAATGCAAACAAATTTTCAATTTCACAACTGTGCAAAGTTTTGATTTGATATTTTGTGTTAGTTTTAAGCATTTGAAATGTTTTCATTTTTTCAAATTGAACCTGAAGAATTAATTTAATAATTTATTGATTTAAACACTTTGTTTTTTTTTTTGCATTAAACTTCTTTCAGTTCTTTTTTTTTTCTTTTTGGCTAAAACTAATTTCAAAGCATTTTATTGATCAACTAATTTTGTATATTTATCATCAACGACCAATTAGATCTGCAATGCTCGACTGATGATGACGAGGACGACGAGGAGGACTTCCAAGAGGTATCTGAAGATGAGAACAATGCTGCCCACATTTTGGACCAGGGGGAGCGCATGCATGCACCCAACGATGGGATGTACTACATCGATCCAAAGAACATCAAAACTGAAATCGACATCGAGCCCCAGCAAGTGGCAGGTAATCAAGAAAAAGCTGATCAAAATACTATTTGGCTTTGTATGTGATTGTCCACCTGTGAATACAATGAAAGCATACATAGTATATATTTATATGATTTGATGTAATTTTGACTCTTTCAATCTAAATGTATTTCTTTTGCGTGCTTGGATTCTGTTTTTCTACCACTTTCACGTGTTTCGTACTTTCGGTTTTATAATAGAGGAGCAATGCGGCGAGGACGACAGCCAGCAAGCGGCTGAAGCTATGGTGCAGTTGAGTGGCGTTGGCTACTACGCTCAACAGCAGCAAGGTTCATATATTACTCACCCAAATACTCTTGACCCATATTCAAAACCCCCCTCCCCCCTGCATTTGTTAATATGCATATATAATATATAGTCTTAGTGAAGTCAATGCCCCGGCACCTGGAAAACCATCTCAGTTCTTTCACATTTTACAGATGAATCCATGGATGTGGATCCGAACTACGATCCCTCCGACTTTCTGGCGATGCATAAGCCGCGTCAGAACTATAGTGAAAACTATACTGCAGCCAACGCGTTCGCTGAGTTTATGGCCATTGACGATAATGGCACTTGCAATGCGCCGGAACCAAGCACTAGCTCAGCGTCAGCTGGCCAGCAGGAAGACGAGTCGCCTGCGGCAACGAGCACCAACAATGCCATGGGCATCGATGACGATCTCGATATATCAGACAGTGACGACGAGGACAATGGCGGCATGCGCATTAAGAAGGAGCTGCTCGACGATGCCGACATGGCTGACCAACAATCGCAACAGCCAGCCCAAGTCCAACAGCAGCAAATATATATGCTGGATGCCTCCAATGAGGCCGCCCAGCCCGCCGCTGACTACCAGCCACAACAGTCGAACTATCAACCCGGACAGGAGCAGCAGGAGCAAGTCCAATCAACAAATGAGCAACAGCAGCCAGAGTCGCAGCCCCAGACTCAAGGCGAAAATGATTATGATTGGCTGACTTTCTAGTTTAAAGAATTTTCCTTTTTCCTCTTATTATTATTTTGAACGATTTTCTTTCTTTTTTCTCTATATTCTTTCTTCCCTCTTCTTTTTCTTTCTGAAGTCACATAATTTTTTCTCGAATTGGAGAGATGTTATTTTATAATTTTTCAATAAATTTAAATAATAATACTAAATAATCAACTTTTCTGTTTCTCAGATAAGAGAGATGTGAATATCTATATGTTTTCCATAAATTTAAAAAATAATAAAAAAAAAAAACTCTGTGTTTTGTATGTATGCACCGAGAAAACCTAAATTAGTCAATCATATGTACATAATTTTATTGATTAAACAGAGATATTTCTATATATGTATATGTATCGTATATATTTATATACATGTACCTATTTTATCAAGTAAGTTTTAAAATGCATTGTTTTAGAGCGACCCGTATTCATTTAATAAATATTGATTAAGAGTATACCAGTTTTCAATTACTGAAGCTATTGAAATTGGGAAAGCAGACTAAAATTCATAGCTGACTATGTTATAGAGTAGTTACGTCCGATAGCCGGAAAAAGCGAATGTTTCACTAAGCATGTTTAGCTTACAATATCATTTTCGAGGAAAACGAATATTAATACAGATTTAAATTATAATATGGATGCCTTGAAGGAGTCGGACGAGATAAACAAGAAAGTGGAAGTCACCTATCCGATTGAGGTAAAGTACTGCGGAAATTGCTCCATGCCAATCGAGTACTGTGAATACTACGCCGAGTACGACAAGTGCAAGGAATGGCTGGCCAAGAACTATCCGGAAGACTATGAGAAACTTATGCTAAGAGAAGCCGAGGCGGATGCAGGCGCAACTGCCGGTGGCATGGATTCCGACAGGAAGCGCCAGAAACGGGGCGGGAAGGGCATGCTGCGTGTAAAGAAGGAAAACGAGGACGACAATGAACTGAAGCGTGTCCTACTCTCCTGCACCACGCGCGGCAAGAACAAGCGAGTGACCCTTGTGGATGGGCTGGCTACATTCAAGATCGATTTGCGAGCGGCCGCAAAATTCTTCGGCACCAAATTCGCGTGCGGCTCATCAGTGAGCGGCGACAAGGAGATTGTCATACAGGGCGATGTGAAGGATGATCTGCTTAAGGTCATACCCGACAAGTGGCCAGAGGTGCCAAGGGATGCCATCGAGGATTGTGGCGAGAGCAAAAAGTAAGGGCAAACATGGAATGAAATACAAAACAAAAATACCAAACGAATTCGAGTAAATAAAGATAGCAGCATCATAACGGATTTAATTTGTTATAACTCAGTTTACAAATAAACGCAATTAAGCACTAGACCCTAGTTCAACGTACATGTCACAGTCATGGTCGTCATTGTCGTCGTCGTGGTTGCTTACCACCCGCTGCCACAGATATTGCTTGCTGAGAATTGCGTATTTCCTACGCGCTGGCTGCACTTGGGCTTGGCAGCCGAGCATTACAACAGTTTCAGGTGGCCAGTCACAAGATCGATATCGGATGCCGCTGCGGGTCCGACGGCCAGCACAGTCTTGGAATTCGGCTCGATCTGGGTGCGTCCAGCATCGCGGATGAGGCAAGTGTTGAGATGCCGCTGCTCGGCGGATCGCTTGATGCTCATCAATTCGGCTTCGCTCTCGACGCGCACTGCGATCTTTGCACATCCACAATTTTCCCAGGCACGCAATAGGCGTGGCGTACGAGTCACAGCTCTTTGATAGGCGGCCACAGCTCCGTGGGAGCACTGCGAGGCAATCTTTCCCTTGCCCATCTTCAGATCGTTGCGCACAACGAGCACCATTTTGTAGTTGTCATTGAAGCCGCCATAGGTCTTAAAGTAGAAAATTTTTTATTGAATATTTGTAGCTATCATTTGTAATTTATACTCGCGCACCTTGTCTGCTACTGCGACAGCTGCGCCTTCTGGCGTCTCCGATGGAGTCTCGTCAATTTTAGCGCAAGCTTCTCCACGTTTTAGGGCATATTTGTACCCGACAAAAAATGATATCATCACAGCCAATCCATTTATAATTTGCGATGTGTCTAACAGTTTATCACCCATTCTTGACTCGGTTTTTATAGTGTTCTACTTTTTATAAAATTCGGGCAGTGCGAAGTATGCTCGCACACCGGTACCGATACAAATATATTTCAAATTATCGTGAAATAAATCGACTTTGTAATAGTTGCCATATTCACTTAACATAGTGCTGCTATGCATTTACAGAAAATCTTATCGATTAATTTATAGAGAGCTGTTATATATTTTTTATGTTTACGATGTTTTTAAAATATCATAAAACCATTTATATTATTAATTATTTGATTATGCCTCAATCGATTTTATTGCATATTTTTATTTGCTGAATACATATATGAAAAATATACACATAAATTAAATGGATAACATTGTCAAGAATCCTTAACAGAAATATATGATATTAATACCAGTTACTTTTCAGTATTTTTAAATGTTTCCAGTATAATTAATTTGCATGGAGTCTTAGGATTTCAGTATTTTTGTCATTTAGTTACACTGCAATCCCTACTGACGTGTCGGACCAACATCGCGTCGTCTGCGGCGCTACAAATCTCGTCAGTTTTTGTATTCGTGGAACTGCAATTATATTGTTGCGAATTTGCATAAGTTTTCAGCTAGCATTTTATTATTGTCGATAGCGAAGTAAATACAAAATCAAAACCATGGGCCTAGCCAGCATATTGCAAGTAGACGAAATGCTGGGCGATTTCAATAGAATGAACAAACGCCAGGTGAGTGCTGCACCTAACGCCCGCCTCCTGGCCATGTGTAGTAAAAAGAAACTTGCCATACTTTCAGTCGCTGTACCAAGTGCTCAGCTTTGCGATGATTGTATCCTCTGCGCTGATGATTTGGAAAGGTCTAATGGTTGTCACCGGCAGCGAATCGCCGATTGTTGTCGTACTGAGCGGCAGCATGGAACCGGCTTTTCATCGCGGTGATCTGCTCTTCCTCACCAACTACAAAGAGGAGCCGGTGCGCGTGGGTGAGATTGTTGTCTTCAAAGTGGAGGGCCGGGACATACCCATAGTGCATCGTGTAATCAAATTGCACGAAAAGTGCGTACAATAATCGTGGCTTTATTCTAAAGCTGTATTATAAAGTGAATAATTGTGAATTGCATTAAAACAGGGAAGACGGCACAGTTAAGTTTCTGACCAAGGGCGACAACAACAATGTGGATGATCGGGGGCTGTATGCGCCCGGCCAGCTCTGGCTAACCAAAAAGGATATTGTGGGACGCGCCAGAGGGTTCCTGCCCTATGTGGGCATCATCACGATTTTCATGAACGAATATCCCAAAGTTAAGGTGAGTGTGCAATTCCTTAATCACAATTTTGCCTTCTAATAAATTGTATATTTGCAGTGGGCCATACTCTCGATTCTGGCTATATTTGTGCTGCTGCATCGGGAATAGAAGCGCTTTAATGTCTAGTTAAAATTTAAGTAGAAGTTGTTGCACAATCTCGAGCATATTTTGCATTTCAGTTTGTTCAATTCATGAAGAATGTGAATTTTGCAATTTGTTTCTTTTTTATAAAAGACAACCAACCAAGTCAAGAAAAGCACATTCAAAGTCCGGAGCTGAATTTCGATAAACCAACCATTTTATAAATACATATGTATCCCACAAATGAAAAACCAAACGATTTATAACAAACCGATTTATATATTTGCTTCATAGCATAATAAGGAACTTTTTAGCGCTGCGCCCCATCCATATTTTACAGCGCCACTCTTCGATACCACCCGATGACAGGGTATTAGTATGGATACTTCATTCTTGGCCACAGCACTGGCCACCGCCCGAACAGCCTTTGGACGATCTACCAGTTCGGCGAGCTCGGAGTATGTGCATGTGGCGCCAGCTTCCATCTTTGATAACTCCGCCCATACGGTCAGCTGCAGATCTGTGCCCTTAAGGGCGATGTTGACGACGGGTGTGTTATCTTTCTCCACAAACAGAATATTTCTCATCTCTTCAATGACCTTTGCATCTGCAACAAGCTTCACTCTGGGCCAACGTCGATGAAGTTGTTCCAAACTCTTGTTGTCATCCATCTGTACAAAATACAAAACGCAAATTGCTTCAATGACTTTGCCGCGCTTTTGAATCGACGTCGTCCCAAGCAGAATCCTTCCGAATTTGGAGTCGATGAAGCCATATTTAATCTGTTCAGGAAATTCTTGTAGTGTCGTTAGGGACACCTTTAAGTTATTTAATAACCACATTTCGAAATTTTATATTTTTAAACTTTAGCTTATTCGCATATCTGTGTTAACGTCGTTTGATAACGCGAAAACACCAACGTAAGAACAAGAATCAAAGAAGAACTTTTATTGTAAAATACTAAATATGTTCCACAATAAAAAAGGTATTTATATACATACCATATAAATATTATTTTTGCAGCCCTGTCGAATCGTTGTGAGTTAATCGATATACAATTATGATTATTCTTCTCGATGTATATGGCTCTAATTTAAAAGCAAATATTCAAATATACATTTCTATATACCGGTATTATATACCAATAAATGATATGGAAACATATGTTTGCTATTCATTTGGTAGCATCTTTTCATTTGGAATAAGTAATATACCTAAACAAAACTATCTCTCTTTCACTCTCCCTATCTCTTCAATAATTTAACGGCTAACTGATTGTCCTTGTATTGCAAAGGCGTTGTTCACTATGGAAAAGTGGAGCTCAGTTTTTGGAGCAGCGCCTTTATTATTTCTATGTGTTCGTATAGAAATGTTCATTTGATGTAATTATTATGCATTAATGCACGTACACTTGGCATTGGACCAACTGTAGATACATACATATGTATGTACATAGTTACAATCATGTGTTATTTAACAGAGTTTGATGTATTGGAAATTTTGAATGTGGTCTTAAAATCCTATCCATCAAATTGCAAGCCGACTTTGATGAAGGCATTTGATGAATTTTCAACGTTGTTTTTAATACTAGCAAATTAGTCAAATTTCAAGGTAGCCCAGCAAATCCCCAACGAAATCTAAATTTTTATACACATGTGATTTTGAAGGAATCGCTGCGATGGAATTCTTTTCTTTGGTAATTCCCTAATTCATCAAAAATACATATTGATAAGAATTGAATTACTGAGTGGTCAGGTTTGTTTATTATTATTATTTTTTTAAGTTTCATAAGTATCTGTTCCTGTGTTTCAAATAATGAACTATCGTCCTGGGATATTTTGTATGCCAAGTTGTTTTTTAAAGATCAACAATTTTCAAATAAGTTTATTTATTTATATCTGGTTGCGTTGTACAATTATATTTATATTACAATTAAGACTAGAGTATATGTATAAATATATCAATATATATATATACGTATATTTGTATACATATATATAGTACATACATCAAGATTGAATACCAATTTGTCGATTAACTTTTGTTCTTGTGTCGTAGAAGGCATTGCTTACAGTAACAGAATAATAATACTAAATACGATTACGATTACGAGTACGAGTTAATTACAATGCTGTTCTCCCTCGATTCGGCTGAATAGCTTAGGAATCTGTGTTATGGCAGCATTCGCATAGATTTTGATTTAGTTAACGTATTTGTATAGTGTTTGTTAGGCTTTGCATCTAGCATAGTAGGTCGAGTTGTTCGGCGCTCTACAGTTTGTTTATGCAAATTGCTCATATCATATAACCCTGAGTTTAGTTTATTCTAGTTGAACTTTCAGCTGCCGATTCTAAAGAGTAGCTACGTTAGTATTTGATTTAATTAATTTGTACAAATTACAAATGAATTTTATTTATTCCTCTTGCCTGGGCATTTTATTATGCAGTTAATTGGCTACTATCATGAAATAATATGTATTTATATTTATATGTTATATACTTATATATTTGTTTTTGGGTTATATATTTTTTAGATTTATTTTTTCTATTCATTTATCACAACAAAATGCGCTTGACATTTGGCAATTCTATACAACAGCAAAAATAATAACAAGAAATAAAACTGTTTAGTCGGCAGCGCACGACTAGCAGATACCCTGTATTCATTGAACTTCCTTTTGAAAAATATACCTTCTAGTTTTGTCTATATTGTATATAATGAAGCGTGTAATGATGTTCCTTTACTTTGTAATTTATACAAATTATATATTTGTATAATATATATTAATTTGTGGGTATATCTCTGGAGGCTCTATATGTCGTCTATGAAGCGGAAGTAAGCAGTCTAGATTTCGGGTCCAGCTGACGAACGAATGTACCTGGTTAACGTCATGAACGACTATAACAATCAAATTTTGATGTCGATACTAATCGATTTCGCCAAGCTGCATTAGACGTGGCCAAGACAAGGCGGGGTACCAGACGGACGGACAGATTCTATATCTGTATTGCCGATGACTGAGAACAGATATGCTTCATGCTAGTTATATTTGAATATTTGAGGCAAGCAGGTGGTTCAATGGGTACAGGGTATTTTTAACAACAAGATCAATAACAACGGCTGCAACGACATCATCAACAACAGCAACTACAACAACAACAACGATAGCTTGAATTTGTTTAATTCTATTTGGATATTACTGTTGTTGCTGCTGCTGCTGTTGTTGTTGTTGGCAATTCACTGCTGGTCAATTCAGAAGCCTTCAGATCGGGTTGTTGTTGCTGTTGGTGTTGTTGTTGCTGATGTTGCTGTTGTTGCTGTTGCTGTTGCTGTTGCTGGTGTTGTTGCTGTTGCTGTAGGGGCTGCTTCTCACTTAAAACGGGTGCGCTATGCTGCGTTATCATATCCGCCGGAATGAGACCTTCTTTGACGCGCTTCTTCTGCTTCATGCGGCGATTCTGAAA
This sequence comes from Drosophila aldrichi, assembly GCA_035045965.1. Classification (NCBI taxonomy): domain Eukaryota; kingdom Metazoa; phylum Arthropoda; class Insecta; order Diptera; family Drosophilidae; genus Drosophila; species Drosophila aldrichi. Next base: position 1,313,964 of record JAWNOM010000294.1, read on the forward strand.
CCATATTTTCACCTGTGAAATAAAAATACCGTTAGAAGCTACACTTTGTTGCAACAACACTCGCTGACTGAGGCACTCAACGATTATTAATCATTTAAACAGAGGATTGAAAGCTATAAAAACTTCTAAAACTCTAATTCACATACATATCTATTCATTATTCAAAATGCAATATTATTTAGGTAAAGTTGAAATTTTCCGCAGTTTGCGAAAAATGTGTTTTTGCTTTAATATTCTTTAAAGAGGGCTTTCTTCTGACTTTTTATTGTTATTAATAAGTGTTGAATCAATGTCATTAAAAACTGCATTAATGCAAGAGAACTTGTTTCGAGTGGAGAGTAGAAATGAAACCCTATGAAAATGTTGAGTGAATTATAACTATTATTATTTTGTGTTAAGAGTTCTTTTGCTCTAGTCATTCATACTTTAAATTACTTAATGATCATAATGTAATCGTAATATCTTTTACATTGGCTATGATTTATATTTGCAGGAAAAGCCTAAGCAAATACATATTTGAATTAGCTAGTTTCGGTCAAAATGATGGCCCTATTAGAATGGTGTTCACCGACCTTCGATTAGTTTAAAAGTCAAATGAGTCGTCTTTAGCATTTGCTATGGGTGAACTGCTCGAATCGTCCTTGCTCTGACTACTTTCAGCTACTGTTGTGAATTTCAGTTAGTGGGAGGCTTAGACTCACCTGCGTCTCGTTCAGCTGCAGCGTGTTGGCAATCTCGATTCGGCGGGCACGGGTCAAGTAGCGGTTGAAGTGGAACTCCTTCTCCAGCTCGGTGAGCTGCTTGTTGGTGAAGTTGGTGCGGCCCGAGTTGTTCGTAGATGACAGACTGCAGTTGCTGAGGCCGACGCCGGCGGGGGCACCAACGGCACCGCCACCGACAGCCGCAGCAGCACCGCCGCCGCCCATGGCCAGGCCGTTGGTGGCGACGCCCGTGCCCGCGCTGTTCGGCAGCAGCGGGTTCTGGATGGGCAAGACGGCAGAGCTGCCCCCGCGGCACATGTCCAGGTGACCATTCAGCTGGTAATCGTGCATGTTGCTCATGTTGGCAGGTAGTTTCGGTGCTGTAAGACAGAAACAGAGAGAGAGAGAAGCAGAGAGTGAGAGAGTGTGAGCCATGGGAAGAAAAGAAAGAAAAGTGATCGTCATTCAGTTAGAGTTTTTATTTATTTTTTGTTGTTGTGGTTACGTTTTGGGTTAGGGCTGAGTGATCCCCTGGCGTTGATCTCTAGCTGTCGTACCTAATCAGTGTGAGAGGCCCGGATACCCTGGCCAAGCCATGGGCATTCTGGGCATTCATCTGCATGTGTGTGTGTTGTATTTATTTTTGGGCCGTGCCTTTGACTTTTGCTCTTTGCGTGATTCTGCATTTTATTCATAATTTGACATGCGCCCCGTGGCTAAAGCCGCCGATGATGAAAATAATCTCTGCCCTTTCCATAGAAGGATTTAATGTGGCTAATAGGTTTGTTTGAAAATATTGGGATTATCCTGACAGCGGGCTTGACTTTATCTTAGACGCAAAAAACAAATCGAATATAATTGTGGGTGGCACGGAAATTGGCTTTCTTGTTATTGTTTTCAGTGGGCTCGACCGGTTACTTAAGCAACGACGTGTCAAAAAGGTATTCTCGGATCTGCAGAGACCTCTAAAGGAAGGAAGGAGTGTCTATTACTGCGACCTAACATTACATAGTCTGTATAAAAGGACAAGGCTAGATCCTTTCTGTTTGTTGCCCTTAGCCTTAGCTCTGCAGCTTTTCTTCTTTCGCACACAGATCCGCCTCGGAATATAACAAATTGAATACGCATTAATTATACTAAATCGGAAGACTTATTATTATTGTTACTATTAGAGAAGGAGAGAGAAAGAGTATAATATTTTCTTGAACTACTCTGACACAGTCGAGTTATGGTATTTCTTTCCATACAAAAAATATGAAAGACTTATAGAGGTAGTGTGGCTGGTGATAAAAACCTTTTCACACAATCATAAATCTAAATGAAAGTTTCATTCAAATAAATCAATTAACGAGCATTAAGTACCAATAACGACAAGTAAGTGTTCAGTATTATTGGAGCGACGCTTCGATTAGTTTAAAGTTAAGAGGTGGCCGGCAGCTGGACGGGTCCGGGAAAGGCTCATAAGTAAGAACAACAATGAGCGTAAGTAGTTGGGTGTTTTTTTTTTGTATTTTATGCATTTCGGCAATTGGTAGCGACACACAATAAATCAAATGGGCGATATCATAAATTAAAAACAAAAAAAGAATATAAAGTGGGAAAAGTAATGGAAAAGGCCGTCCGCTCTAAGCACGCGAATGAATGATGAATTTATGACACCTACTGCAAAAGAGAAGTCAATTTGGCGTATACTGATGGCGGGCACTGTGGCTCAATTGGCACTGCGGGGAGCGGGCGCAGTCGATAAGCCGCTGCTAGAGCTGGAAACTGAAATCGAACTCAAGACTCCTATCATAATGCACACACGCACACACTGAGATATAGGTGTGTGTGTAAGAAAACAAGCAAAAGGATTAGGCTGTGAGTGGTTTGGGCTACATTTGAATTTTCCAGCAAACAAACAGAAACACTCAGCGTCACATTCCAGTCGCCAATGAGCCCGGGCATTCCGGATAGTATTTGGTATTCGGGCATGGAGCTGCATTCACTGCTGCTGCTGCTGCTGCTTGTGCTGGGCTGGGCTGAGCTCGGCTGGTGTCGCTCGACATGTCAAACATGTCGCGGACAGTTGGCGGCACCGTCGCCTTTAACTGGCGTCCGCGTCCGGCGCCAAACGGTATCTACATTTGTAATATTAGTTTTAGAGAGCATTATCGATGGATCGCTTCCACTTGAATGCACGCAATGCGTTGCTGACTGCGTCGCCTACTGTGTTGACAGTGTGCGCCAGCAGAAAATCTACGGGCAGCGGACGATGGGACAACGGGACGATGGGACGACGGGTAACTCAGTTGCACAAGGCCATTCGCTCTGACTGTTTATTGGCTTGGCGTGGCTGGCGCGGGCGAGCGGCTGCCGCAGTGGCACCATGGCGCTTAAATGACACCGCTGGCAGTCAATGTAAACAAGAGCAGAAGTTGCATCAACACCACGACCACCACCACCATCACCACCACTAACAACAGCAACAACAACTCGACTGGGCTGCACGTGTGCATGCGGGTGGGACGGAAGAGCATTGGGCAGTTGGCTCGCTCCTCGAAAGTCAATGTAAGTTGATATCATCGCCAACTAGCTTTAATTACAATTGCAGGTTTTAGCTAAACTTGTTGACTTTTGCACAGCTCTGATAAATGCTCGTGTGAAAGGAAAGGGAATAAAAGCCTTAAGTGTGTTTCTTTTACTCTACGGGATTAGCATTGGAGTTGGAGCTGCGAACTAGGTCAACTGATTGCGTAGAGCTCACCAAGTTACAGTGCATGGTTAATATTTAAACTAGACCTTGATAGTTCCAATGTCTAGGCAATCGAATCATAAAAGTCTTCAGCTAACTACTCATGATCTGACGAAAAAGTCTTCCATTTACACATGAGAGCCTAGACTTGAGGATCGCGTATCAACTATCTCAGAGACTGTCTCAGAGAAAATATTTTTATTTATGATCATTCATATACTATATACACCATTTATAGAAACTGTTTTGTAAATATTATTAATTTTCTATTAAGTGAAATTTCATTTACTACTATATAATTGTTATTTCATCTAGTTAATCCTTAGCTATTATCTCTGTATCTCTAATGTAAGTAGAATTTCTTGTGTCTAATACATGTGACCTCTCCTATTCCTACTAGCCCAGTCCAGCTGTAACACCATTTGAGAATTTTGCATAGACCCAACTGAGTGAATCATCCGCTGGCGGCCATTTTGGTGTGATATTATCAGTTGGGTGATATGTAGGCGCCAGTGGCACTTTACACAGATCCCCCGCCCTAGGCGAGTCGACAGCGTCGTCGTCTCTGGACGGGCATTACAGATAGCTGGGGGCCGGGAGATGGGGCATGGGACGTGGTGCGTGGGGCATGAGGGGCTGGAGATTAAGTGGGCAGACGACGGGCAGTGCACAAGCGCTCGATGAGGGCTTCTGGTGTCTGGGCAGCGACTCAGTTGATAATATGTTTTAATTCGAGTGCAAATAGAAAATTATATTGCAATTAAAAGTAAATTGTTTTAATTGCCTGCTTAAACACACACAGCACGAACAAGAAAAGGCGACAACGTGCCTAATCACAAACATAAAACAAACGCGCAGAGTGGAACGATTTTTGGGCACGATCGCTGATGATTTGATTGATCACATAGGCAGTTAAACGATTCTAAATATCAGCTAGCCGAAACTCACATAATTTATGGCCTCAAGTCGCCTGCCTAATTTGACATTCGGCTGGAAACATTTCGCAATATGCGCTGATACGCTAATACGGTGAGCGCTGACCGCTGACTGCTGACTGCTGATACTCAGTGTTAAGGTCAGCAGATGGTCATTGGAGGCACAGCAGACAGCTGACAGCTGACCAGTCGAATACTGGACTAATATGCAGAAAGGATTAGATATCTACATTGTGTATGCGACAAGTGGAATACCCTTCGCAATAATCATGACTTGGAAAATAAATACTTGAAGAATATTGAACTCAATAATGATATGTCAACTGTGAACATGAAAACTATTAAGCCCTCACTCTCCCTCACTCTCTCTCTCTCTCTCTCTCTCTCTCTCTCTCTCCCTCTCTCTCTCTCCTTTATCCAGATGCTGTCTCTTTCCTTAAAGTGATATATTGGAAATATTGAAATATTATTAAGTTATGCATATCAATATAGTCGCTGTCTATCATATTAGGTCAGTCGGATTCACTCTCTCTGGTTCTCTAGCACCCCCCAATCTATCCCATGATTTATATCATTCCAGCTCTATTTCTGCTGGAGCAACTAATATTTTTGTTATTCAGGCGCTAAATACCCAAAGATAAATGCCCATTGGAAGGGTATACATTAATCCTGTTGACTCGCAGGACTAATTGGCTATCTACACCCCACACTACTTAAACCCTTTTCGCCTGCGGGGGTGACTGTGTGAGTGCGCAGTAATATTTAGTTGGGTCATTTCAATGCGTTTGCTGACTTGACTAAAACTCTCTCACACACACACACAAACTCACACCCACACACAGTAACTATAACTAATCCAATCCATATATGCTGTCAGTTTTATTGGTCAGCTGTCAACTTGGACTTTTCTCGTGTCATGCCGTGCTGCACTTTCTGTTCCTTTTGGTAACATGAAATGCACAAAAATACAACTTGCATTGCATTGGACCTCACACACACACACACACACACACACAGATACATACATGTGAGAAAAAAGTTTTCTTATTAATTGAAAGTTGTTTGGGTCCAGGGACGTCCCGTGGCTTATTAGTCACGATGCACGTATTGTGGACAGACGTGAAAACCGACTTAGCCATCGTTTTGGGCTGTAAAACTGTAAGCTCAATTTCAAAAGACATGCACACACACACACACACTTACACACACACATGCATGCGAATGTCCCAAATGGCGCCTCATTATAAAAATGTTGTCTGTCGCGCCGGAAGCAGGTTAGATTTTGTTTTATCAACACCTTTGTCTCTCTCTCGCTCTCTCTCGCTCTCTGTTCGTTTTGAACTACAAGAAAATTTAAATATTGACATAGACCTATTGATACGCGCATGTTTACCTAATGCAAGCATTAATAGCAACATTTTGGCTACTGTCTTTCCTTTCCACATAGATTAACAGAATCGAATTCCAGTAGCTGGGAATGTGAGCATTATTTGCTTTCCATCGATAAGGAGTGGCATGTGTGTTTGTCTGTCTGCGCAACAAATTGAAATGTGCGCGTATGTCGGTCACAATAGATAGAAAGTGTGTTTAAGATTGAGTTCAACCCAGTTGACATTCGACTAGAAGGAAGTCCCATTGTGAGAAATGGAATGGAACACACTTGGAGCAGTAGATAAATGAGTTTTTAGTTAAAGTAAATACATATTTCAAATTCTGATCAATTTATACCTTTCGTCATATGCACACCGACTGGACGAGTTTATCGACTACTCCTTTAAATATATACAACTAAAAATGATATTTTCCAGTTAGAGCTACTACTAAGGTCTTCAATTGCAGTTTAGATAGAGAGACAGTGCGCCTGAGCCATGTGCTGAACTGAAGGACAGAATTCTACTGGGACTCGAGCTCAGCTGCGTTTGAGGACGTCAAATAGGCATTCGATCGGGTCCAGAATGATGGATTATTGTTGAAGCTTACACAGTAGCTACTGCAAAATATAAGGGCTCGAATTGCTGAGGGCAACTACCCATGATCCATCCGATACACTCTCTCCGCATCCGATGTGCAAACTGTAGAGGCAGAAGGTGCGAAGGGGCGTCTCTTCTATTGCCTTGACTATGACCAAAGTGGTTAAACAAATATTACCCAAATACATCTCACTCATCATAAAAAGAGAAGTGCGACCCCTGCCATGGTTCTAATGCTTCTATGTATATAAGAAAATGTTATTTTTTTTTACTGATTATTATTATATTTATGCAAAGAACTCTTTATCTCTGTCGATCTAGATTGGTGTCTCGCTCAACCTAGTCTTAACCTAACATAAATATAAATCATACTAAAATGCAATGTGAATCACGACCCTAATCCTCAATCTAACATATAAAGCATATACTATTTGTTCAACAGTCTAAAATTGAGCTCCAAGTTTCAAGTTTTAGTGACTCATTTGCTAGGCATACAAATAGTTGAGAACTTTGAGTTGGTGAGTGGGTGTGGGTGTGGGTGTGGGTGTGGGTGGGGCAATAGGTAAACTCGTAACTCTTTTGGGCTGACAGTCCGAATCCAAGGCCGACAACAAGACTATTTTCTATAATATTTTTGAAAAGGCGCTGCATTGGCTAGATTCGATATAATTTGTTGAGAAAATGCGCGTATATATGTATGTATATACACAAGGCAGAATGATTTATTATATTGAAATTATCTCATGTAAACAAGTCAAGCTGCCAAGCAGAGCTAATGCCACTTGTCGGCAACAGCGGCCCAACCACCAGCACCACCCGCCACAAAGTCAGCCAAATTTGTTAATTTGTCTAATGAAAAATGCTTGAGAGCCCCACAAAATTCATACAGTAGATATATATTCATATATATATGTATATATCTGAAAACGGCCTATGGCGGAGCATTAACACATTGGCCAACATTGAAGGCGACAGTTTTAGACGAGGTATTCGCTCTCACTTTCCTTATCTCACTCTCTCGCTTCCTCTCTCTCTCTCTCTCTCTTGCTGTCGCTCTGTGCGCTGCTGCCTGGCTGAGTTTCTGCACGAAGATTGATGATGACATTAGCATCATTGTCGAAAAATTTTAAGAACGGCCACAAAATTATCAAAGGACGTACGACCGTCTGGAATTGTCAATGTCTTCAAAATGTTAAGTCGCCAAAATGTTTTCAAATTTGTTCTGTTGACATTTTAATTTGCAAATACTTATAGACGTATTAAAGCGGCTTACACACGCATACGCTTACGCACACATATACGATATATATATATGTATATCGTTATATTCTATGCGCATCAATTTCTGTCGTATGCCCAAGAAAGTTACACAGAATGCGGCATTAATTGAATTAAATCATCAAAGACGTTGGCAGCAGGCCCAGTGACTAAAGACAAATAACTGTGCTTTAATCCAGCTTATCCGACTTGGAACTACCCTTACCACTCTACTCAGACCTAATCTATCCTTTAGATACACATACTTGTGTATTAGATTCTCACTTCTAGGCTAGAAGTTCGAGTTGACATTATTTTGTTAAATTTAGAAATCAAGAAAGTTATCAATAACTAGGTTATACATATATAATAGCTCTCATACCTTTTGGGATTCCCTCTCGTTCTGATAAGCATATTTGAACACTTTCGATATACCCAAAATTCCCATTTTCAATTGGCGCAGACTAATAAAATTGAATAAGGAGATGGGTGGAGCGTGTCAAGTGGATTTCAATTTAGAGCACTGAAAGTGTTGACTGTCAGCCATTTGCACGCACACACGCATACACACACACACACACACACACACATGCATAGACACAAAGCACTACTTGTCAACCCACATTTGGCACTTGGTAGCCATTTTTTCTTGGCTTTTATCGAACACCCTTATTTGTGGAGAGCCTCTGGCTGTGTCGAAAGAGAATTTCACACACATAGACCTATATATGTATACAGGCAAGTACATAGGAATAACAAAAGGGAAACTATGCGCATCTACTTCGCCATCTGTGTGCGTGAGTGTGAGTGTGTGTGTATGGCTCTGCATTTTCGTTGGTGATCCGTCATGTTGTCAGAATGTATTATTCGAATTAAGATTTAATTTTTTTTTTCTGCCATTGAATTGAATTAACACAACACACACACACACATACATATATACACACGCACCAAGCAGCTGTGCCACACACACACATGCACACACACACACGCATACACTCAAGTCCTAAATTCCAAACACTGTCTGCTGTCTGTTAACTTAGTCAGTTCTTATTTTAGCAATTGGAAGTGAGTGTTTCCTAGTTTCCTAGTGATAATTTTAAAAATAAATCTTAGCTCTAATCTAATACGTTTTTACACTCTCGCTCGTTATAAGTGTGGCACTATCAGGGTAGTAACGATATCGCTTAAAGTAATTATCAAATCTCTAGCCTGTCGCGTCGTAATCGATGCCAATACAGATTAGCTTGGACTTTCAGGGAAGTAATCTAGCTGCAAAACTATTCCGAATTTCGAATGCAAATGAGTTGCATTTAATATGAATGTTTATAAGTATCACATACAATATTTGTTTTTCGAACAAATAAAACCTTTGTTAGCGAATTCATATCAGGAATGCTTGACGTCTATCTGATAACATTGACATTATGCTTGAATTATCGTATTTTGATATATCAGAAGAGTTAAGATCAAAGTCACATTTGATAACTGCATTTTTCATGTCATACAGTTAAAGGAACTTTGTTTATCTACATTCCGCCAAGTTCAGGGTGCGTAGTTCTTTCCGAAACGGAATTTGTATAGGAGATCGATCTTAACTAAAATAGAAATCTTTGCACGTCCAACTAAGCCCGCTGAGTGCCATTCTGCTAATGCCTTAATGCAGCTGGCGGACACCTAGGCCAACATTCCGTGGCACCCACAGAGATATCCATCAATTAGCTTCATCCAGTGTGAACGCAGTAGCGCCTGTCGCAGCGCCCAGTTGAAGTTCAAGCGTACAAACCTACATAATACCAGAGGCCACTACAATGTCCACTTTAAAGCCCAGCAGCGTCAAGCGGTGTCCATTGTTCTTGCCGGACGGAGGGCGGGCGGCAGCGAGGGTTGTCATAAATTCGATATCGCTTTTTCACAAGTGATACAGAAAGAGTACAAATACATGATATTGGTGCGCACGATGTGACTATGAGATACCCTGTAGGCAACCATGTGATACGAGCCACTTGTAACTGAATTGCCCTATGAATAATATTATTATAAGGAGAACTGTGGTCGCAATTGGTATTGGTAATGATTGTGTATAAAATGGGAATATATGATAGAATTATGCTCTCTCTCTCTCTCTCTTATATCCCCTCGCTGCATATGTAGATGTTTTATATGATACCATACTTTTCTTTATATAAAAATTAAAATTATTAATCAATTGCCTTGACTTAGAAGTATTTTAAGATATTGAAACAATGTGATTAGTAATTTTTGTTAAAAATATTTGTCTTAAATGAGGAATCGTTGTTTACTCTTAATTTCTCAAAGTATAAAGTTGAATATACCCATTGCAAAATTACTTTAAGAAACCACAGAACAGCATTTCACGACTTCTTCTGAGCATTGGTCATATAAGCAATATACACTCTATGATTCTATTATTGAGAATCGCTTATAGATCAAAGCAAACTTGAGATGTAGTACCTGTACCATCATAATTTTCAGAGTACAATACGTTATTCGAATGCAGGCCACGCCTCCTTCGGCCTGTTACATACGTTCGTAGGGAAACATCATACCCTGCACTGCGCGGGCTGAGGGTATTCAAATAACAAAAATAAGTAAGCAATAATAAAAAATTCAAACAACGAAACTTCAAATTGACAGCTTTCGTTTAACGTTTTATCTGCTGAAACCGTTTGCTGCCGTCGCACGCACCGCTCTCGATTTGATTGGCCCGTGACCAATAGAAGAAAAGAAGAAAAAAAAAAAAACACTCACACACACATACACACACACACAGAGAGACAAGAAAAGAAAAGAAAACCCAACAAATGCCTGGTTAGGCGCTTGGTCATGAAATCACCTTCACATATTGGCGCGCCTAGCGAGAGACAATTGTAGAGCTCCGGGGCTCTTGTGGCATTCGGTTTCGGCGTTCTTTGATTTGCAGATCATTGGCTAAATGCGCGTGTTCCGTAGAGTCAGAGAGCCGGAGAGCCAGAGAGACAGGGAGACAGGGAGACGCAGAGCTGGCGACCCACCCAGCAAGGCAGTCGAATTCAAAGAGCGCCGCGAATATGTATGTACCTCGCGAGAGTCGAGTACCGTTCTGCCTGCACTATCTACGAGTGCGCAGCATTGGCGAACCAGTTGCCCATTGTCTCTGGTAGGGCATAATCGTAATGTGAGCAGCTTAAATTGTTGGCTGACTACTGTTTGGCCGCTTTGTTTCGCCAAATGAGTTGCTCTAAGCGGCGAATTGTATTTTGTACGCTTGTAATTATTATTTACACCGAAAGCCCATTTGGATATAGTGACAAGATACGGTATAACAAAGCCCAGTGGCCACCGGAGCTCCACTAATTGATGGATGGGCACAAGTTCAAAGGGATTTCACAATTCAGATTAGACGTAAACATTTCTGCATGTGACGATCTGAACTGCTTTGCGGATATATCACTTGCACATATTACACTACGCAGCTTGATTTCCATTTAGTATTTTGATAAATATTAGCTGTCGGCATGAAACTTGAAGAAACTCACTATCAGTATCTATCAATAAATGTTGTGAATGCTATGGCTCGCCTTTTGGACCGTGACGCATCCGAAAACGAAATTGAACGCCCGATATAATAATATCTATTTCACTAATACTATTTGTATAATTTAGCTAAGGGTGTATTGGATTGGTTCTCTTCTAGTTTGTATATGAAGGCATATATTTTGGCTTGGCTCAGAAATATTCTAATACAATGAAACTATTATTCACATTATACACGGTACCTAATAATAATATTTTGTTTTTCTTGCTGTTGATAACCTTTATCTATGACATTCAGAACTGTCCTATTCTAAGGCTCAATACCAGAGCGAATTCCATTTTATTTATAGATATATTCTTAAAGAATGATTTTTGCATTCTTCAGACGAACCGCATTTGCTTGCTGCCCCGCCTTCTTCTGTCACAAAAGCTGTAAATGAATAACATTTTATTTTCAGCAATTCTATAAATAACCGAGCTAAATTTAATAAATTTGACAACTGCTGCCTCTCTATAGTAAGAATTATCAACTGTCAAAAGTTTAGCGGTTCGACAATGGACAGGGAAGTTACAACAACAATCGGAGTGCAAACATCTAAGTGTTTTGATTGAGAGATACGAATGTATAAATTAATTAGCTGCGTGCCTTGCTTATCACTGATCGGGACAGATATTATATACAACACATACATATGTAGGTAGGTAGATATCTAGCTTTCCAATATCATGATTTTATGCAATTTTGTTAAGCAGATATTGAGGCGGTTTTTTTTATCGGCTCAATTGTGGGCTGTGCGCTGTGTTTGCCCGGCACGTAACTGGATACTTATAACATTTGGTAAATTATATACTTGAAAAGTATTAAAGGCAGCCGGGCAGACGCCACGGGCAGACCAGACCAGACCAGGCCAGACTGCGAACCTTATGCGAATGCAAACAAAAGATAAGATATCCTCGCTTTCGGCCCACTGTTTGCACGAAAAATGTCCGAAAAGGCAAACAAGGCGACAGGCCACTGGGATGACAATATTATTATTATTATTCCTCTTTCTGTTTTATTTTACTGTCTTTTTTTTTTTTTTTTTGGATAATATTACATAATAAGACGCGCGCACCCTCGAGTATCCTTTAATGCTGGCCAGGGTAGGGTAGGGAGGGAGAGGGTAGAGGGAAAGGAAGCGAACTGGGCCAGGAGCTGGAGTCGGCACATGGAGTACACTGGCTGGCCTCAAGGGCGCTCATTCTGTGGCTGGGGGCCTGTCAGCCGGACCACTAATGCGCTTCTCATGTCGTCCGATCTCAACAAACTTTATGAGAACTGACATTTGAGGTGTGTGTAACTGTCGCAGTCCAGCCAGCAGAGACACACCGAATTAGAGAGAGAGGTAGAGAGCGAGAGAGAGAGAGAGGAGAGAGAATTTTGAAAATGTGGAATTCGGGATTTGGTCAGTGATAGTAACAGGCTTTTAAGTGGTAATTAATGTAAATACCCGGGCATTTATCAGTTTACAAATCGACTTCAATCCCGAAAGGAAAAGTTGCAGTTGCTGCTGCTGCTGCTGCTGCATTTCCTCAGCCCTTTTTCGTAGGGTATTTAATAACACGCTCTCGAAATGTTAGCCCAATGCGCGCGAGCGAACAAAATTTGTCACGACACATGCCGCACATATTTTGTGAGGTATTTGGCTTTGTTTTTTTTCTCATTTGTATTTCGGTTTTCTGGTGGCTCCCCAGTGGTGAGGGCCAAGAGCGAGGCCCAAGTCCAAGTAGCCAGCGTGATGACCGGTGACAGACAGGCGGACGGGCGGGCGGTCTCGCTGTCCGCCGTTCGCTGTTCGCCGTTCTCTGTTCGCTGTCTGGACTGGGCGTTTGATCTTATCTCAAATTCCTGGTGGTCACTTTTCTATCCAAAATATCATTTCGTTTAAATAGTCCGACCTTTTTTTATTTTTTTATTTTGTAGGTCTCGTTTGTTGTTTCTTTCACATTTTTGTGTGTGTTTTGTTTTGAAATGCAAGTAATTAATTCATTTCGCTGCTGCGTCGCCCTCGCGTGTTGGTGTCAAGAAATATCAAAACATCACATCAAATAAATGTTGAATACGCCACAGCGAGCTGCAAGGGCCGTGCCACTCCTCCAATCGACCCCTCCACTGCTGCTGCTGCTGCTGCCCCGGCTAACACCTCTCTGAACTTTGGCCCAAAGCCGTTTTTTGTTCATACCCCGCAACCACTGAATATGCGACTAGGGTGTATACTCTGCTTTCTAAAATGTTTGTAACTATCAGAAGAAGAGTTTGACGATTCTATAAAGTCAAGTCTATATGGGCGTTTGGATAGGTCTGAAATCTGCCTATAAATGATGGGTTTTATTAATCTAAAAGTTAGTTAATTTACTTTGTTTATGTAGTCCTCTGCTAAGGTATACACTCTCCAGCCAGGGTATCTGCTAGTCAGCTACTCCCAACTGTTTCATTCAATTCCATTTTTTTTTTTTAAGCTAACTAGTCGTAGCGACAGTTATGTTAATTTTCGTGTTGGTCAGCTCCTATTCATATTTCATATTTTTTCCATATTTTCACATTTTCACATTTCTGCTTGCGTGTTAGGCCGCTGCCCCGCCCCCTCAGTGCCCGAGGGGGGAAATGCCGCGACAAAGTGGTGGATCGTTTAAAAAACAATAAAACACGAGGCACTCACAACTCTTTAGCTGCGAACAGTAATTAAATTGTTATGCCACAAGACGTTGCCCATTCGGCTCCCAATTATGTGTGGCCATAAAATAAAGCGCAATAATCGCTAACAAATACACGCAGTGCATTCAGCTCGATTTGTGTAGAGCGAACCAGAAGTTTTAGATAACTGCACTCTACTAATTGGCTGAGAAAATGCTCAACCAGAAGATGTGTGTAAAAATATCTTATATCCGATAATATATCATTTATATTTGTAGAAATGTCTTGCGATATACCTGTAAAAATATCTTGGGATATATCTGTAAAAATATCTTGGGATATACATGTAAATATATCTTGGAATATATGTATCTATAAAAATATCTTGGGATATATCTGTAAATATATCTTGTAAAAATATCTTTGGATATATGTACATGTAAATATATCTTGGAATATATCTATAAAAATATCTTGGGATATATCTGTCAAAATATCTTGGAATATATCTGGGACATATCTGGACATTTTCTTGTCAATCTGATTAAACAATAATAAACAATAAAGTTTTCGACTTTATGCAATTTGAAATAATTTCCATACAGGAGTATAATTAGTCCAATCTGGCAGTTAACTGAGGGATTTATAGATCAACCGAATCAATGGTAGTGCTATTGGGACGGATATTCCAAATTTCGATATGGAATCATATATTCATACTTCAAATTATCAATCTACACTTGCCATTGAGTCGTAGTCTACTTTGGTAAACTCTATAAAAACTCTCTGATTTCGATTTTTGAATTCAAATGTGCTACTGCACTCAAAGCGCTACCTTTTACACTACCATTACTCATCCAGCTACGATTCGTATCTATAATTTGAGCGCTCTGGCGAGTGACATGCTCCTGGCCAAGTCGTCAATAGCGAATCCTATGTAAGCATTGTAATTAATCTTTTGCTAGCTAACTGGCAGTTAGTCACATAGGAATAGCAGTAGGTTAGCCTCTCTGTTTCACCTCCCTCCACACCCCATTTACCCCTCTCCCGATTAACCTTTTCAGTGTTTGTGATATGGTCTGGTTATTGAAAAATGCTGATTAACACATTAGAGCTCATTGAATTGAATGCAATGAATGTGAATACGAGTGTGTGAGGGAGAGTGTGAGTGTGAGTGCGAGTCTGAGTGTAGGTATTTTTGATACACGTTTTACTGGCAAGCTTCTGCTGTGCGTGAATGCCAATATGTCGAATGCTACCATTTATAACCATGATCGCTGATTATGCTGTTCTCTGACTGAAAATGGATAACATGACAGATGGACTGAAGCAGGCATGTGCGCGCACAGCCAGAGATCGAGACCGAGACCGAGGTAGAGGCAGAGGTAGAGGCCGAGAATAAGACGGAGACTGAGACTACGACTGCGACTGCGACTGCAGTTGAGAGACCTGCTCCCCAGCTTCAGCTTTTGCAGTTGGGACTCAGTGACAGTTCGGTTGCAGCGGGGCTCAAATGAACGAACTCTTTATTTAAATAATCATTTTTTCTGACAGCCAACTTGACTTCCAGATCGGCATCCAGCACCAGCTCTGCTCTCGGGCCTCAGCGACAACTGCCAGCCGAGCAGTCGAGCCGTCGAGCCATCGAGCCGTCGAGCTTCTTTCTTGATCTTCATTCCGTGCTGCATTTCTTATATTTCATTATGATTTTTCATTTTCTTTTCATTTTCTTTTCTTTGCACGCTTTAATTGTTTGTTTGACTCGCCGTTTAAGCGCCCCGTATGGATTTACAGTCGGACCTGTGTCGTCCACATCTCTCTCTCTCTCTCTCTCTCTCTCTCTCATGTCATTGTCAGCCGGGCTTTTGGGTGCGGCGCGTGGGGATCTCTGGCGTCGTTTAATTGAAAACGATGCATGTAAATGACACTTTTCAGCATTAATAAGCAAATATTTGTACGATTATTGGTGTAGCAGGAGGATTACGCTTCAGCTTCGGCAACAGCTTCAGCCGTAAGTAGGTAGAAGCCCACTAGCTCTGATATCTGATTGAAGTCGTTCTGATGTCGCAACAGGTAAAGTGCTTAACTAGTTCCGAAGTCTGGAAGTCAAATGTGTCTGTCACATCGATTTGGCCAACAGGTTCAACGAAGCTCGAGAACACGAATTCAATTTAATTGTGAAACACTTTCAGTATGGCTTCTTCATAGAATAACACACTGTATTTTACTATATATGTATGTAGCTTACAATGAT
The DNA here is from genome assembly GCA_035045965.1 of Drosophila aldrichi. NCBI lineage: Eukaryota > Metazoa > Arthropoda > Insecta > Diptera > Drosophilidae > Drosophila > Drosophila aldrichi. Next base: position 1,330,026 of record JAWNOM010000294.1, read on the forward strand.
TATGTAATGGCTTGAAACTGTAAAGGTAATTTTAAATAGTTCACAGTCTTTTTTTCACTTTGGGTGGAGAACATAATTTTACAGAATATTAAAATATATATATCTCAAATAACATTTTTTGAATACTCGTCGATATTTTCCAAGCAATTTTAAATATTTCTATTATCTATACACATTTGGCAGTTCCGTGTGTCCATAAGATACTTAGATCTGTATAGCTCAGAAATGTGAAAGCGATAAGTAACAAAACATAAATTAATTCTTAACTAATATTGAATTTCGAAAAATGTATTTACAACAAATAAATCATTTTCGTAAGTATATTTGAGCCAAGCACTTAATCGTGCATTTGAGTTAATAATCTTTGAGTATTTCTCTTAGGCTGGCTAATTCCGAGATAAAAACTTCTCGGCGCAGTGACAAGTGACAACCTGACTGACTGCACAGCATTGACAAAAATTATCTGAAATATGCAAGAAATATGCCAAAGGCTAGTGGCAAGGATGTTGGAGAGGAGGGGAGAGAGAACAGAGAGAGAGAGAGAGAGAGCAGGCAGAAATCATTGTGAGAGACCGTCAAGCGAAATCTTTGGCATTTGAAGAGACATTCTTATTTTTAGGTGACATGCCCTCGGTGGGACGTCTGACGCACTTGGCTCTTGCGCGTATATATCTCGACTGTCAATCAGTTTTGAAAGTCATCGTATTTTTTATTTTTATTTTTTTTTATATTATTTTGTTTTTGTTTCATTTTGTTTTATTTGACCCTTTCTCTCAGTTTTTTTTATTTTTTTATTTTTATTTTTGATTTGTCATACGCCACAGCTATTTAGGAATACCCGTACAACAGGTTTAAAACATGATCTATTGATGGCTGCGTTTAAGTTGACTTCTGTTACACGTCCTCTAACAACGATGGAATGAATACCAGATATTCGCGTAAGTGGAATGATTTTGCATATATTTGTCAGTACATTGTGTACATTTATATTCGTTAAATGGAAGTTAATGAGGGAGCGCAAAGATTTATAATAACAATTCACTAAATATATCGGTCTTGCTTTATGCATATAAGTGGGTGCATTTATTGATTTTAAAGGTTAAACATTAACAATTCTAATGGCATTTAACAAAATATATCCGTTTACTTATTCCATTAGAAATATAATCGCTTTATTATCTATAGATGTATGGAATTATAGGAGGAGTGCCAACATTTTAAATAACAGTAATATAAATTGAAATTTAGATGTTAGATAGGATTATGTCAGGAAAATTTGACATTTCTAATAACATTTCACAAAAACATATAAGTTAAATTATGTTACTAGAAATGTTAACGCTGTACCATACGATTCCTTTTAATATCTATAAATGTATTTTTACTTATAGCATTTCACAACATATATGAGTATCTATACATTCATATTTGTTTTGCATAAGTAAGCTTTAACATTTCGAATAACATTTGACCAAATATGTATATAAGTCTCTACGGAGTCTATAAGACGTAACATTTCAAGCTACTACTTTAATAGGTTAAGGGTAAGGTATATTCGATTATTGATTTTGGATCTTTCATATTCCCCACGTCAGCCTTTTGACTTCTGGTCAGCTAATTTTCGAGAGTGGTTTTAGCTCATTGCTTGTGGGCGAATTGTTAATTGGAATTAAAACATGAACAACATGAACACTTCAGCTTCACCCCAAAAATTTCCTAAGCTTTACACCAAGAATCGGTGTATATATATATGATGTTTGATGAGCATTACTTTGAATGGTAAGAATAACTTTACAAGTACTTTAATTAGCTCTTATTTTAGAACTTTAGATAAACCCATTTCTTATTGTATGCGAGTGATGGATGCTACTCTGATATATGTATACTGATGTAAGCTCTAGCTTGATAAAGATATGTAATTGCGGGTTACACTCACCTTGGGGCTTGGGAACATTCCGCTTGAGCTGCATCCATTTGTATGTTGGAATGTTGGTCGCGTGATTTGGTGATTTGGATTGGGAGTTCGCTTGGTGCGTGGAGTTCGCAGCGGACACAGATGCTGTGGATGATGAGGTGGAGCTGCCAGGTGAGGTGACGCCACCGCCACGTTGATTCCTTGCCATAGACAGGCAGTTGTTGGAGCTGTTGGGAGATATCGAATGCTGCGGCACCACCTGAGCAGGTGCACTACCGGTCGCATGTTGCTGAAGTTGTTGTTGCTGCTGCTGCTGTTGCTGTTGCTGCTGCTGATGTTGCTGTTGCTGCTGCTGCTGTTGCTGTGCGCTGCTAGTTAAGCTGGCTAAGTGTCCGTGACTGAGACCGTGATGCAGATGCGCGTGCGGATAGTCCATGGCAATGCCTGCATCCAGGGCGTAGCCGCCTCCCATGTGCTGATGGTGGTGCCACATTTGAGGCGGCGACTGCTGCTGTCCGGCAGCCAGCTGCAGCATGGCATCCGACGGATCCTCCAGCAGCATGCCGGGCGCAGCAGCCGCATAGCCCGCATGCAGCACTGCAGCATACTTCTCTTCCATTTGGCCGGCGTAGACATGTGGCTGCGCCTGCGCCACACTCGGCGAGTAGAGGCAATCCAGGTTAGTGTACATCATGCCGTTCTCCGAGCTAATAATGGGCGCATGCGCATCCAGAGCCTGCGGCTGCTGTTGTTGCTGCTGCTGCTGCTGCGTCGCATTGGCCGCTGTCACAGGCGAATTGTTGGCAGGAGGCGGTACGGTTGCTACAGCGGCTGTGGCGTAGTACGGGTTCACCGAATCGCTGTCGTAGTAGGAGTCGGCGGGCGAGTGGCTAGTGGGATGTAATGGAGTGCTGCCGGAGGCTGCCACAGCAGCTGTGGTTGTGATGCCGTACTCTGCTGCGCTGGGACTAAACAGGTGCGAATGCGGGTAAAGTTGCTGCTGCTGCTGCTGTTGTTGCTGCTGCTGTTGTTGCTGTGCGAGAGGGTGTTGCAGTTGGTGTTGGGTTGGCGGCGGTGTTAGCTGCTGCTGATAGTAATTGGGCGAGTTGCTGTCGTAGCCATTGTAGGCCAGTTGCTGCTGCTGCTGCAGTTGCTGTTGCTGCTGTTGGTGTTGCTGGTGTTGTTGCTGCTGCTGCTGCTGCTGAATATGGTGGGTCGGAGAGGGAAAGTAGTTGCTGCCATAGCCATCGTAGGCCGTGGCAGTAGCATGTGGATGATGATGTGGATGGTTGCCGTACATGCTGCTAACGTCCATCATATTGTAGCCAAGACTGCACTCAACAATTTTGATTGCCTAAAAGAGGTGCGAGACGGGGAATGTTGCCTGAATTCGTGTCTAGTGCCAAACTAGGGGCCTTAAAGTATTGCCTAAAGTTAAATGAATATTTATTACGAGTAGTTCGAATGAATGTTTAATATATGTATCTAATTTCCCATATTTGAAATCTTCAATTCAAAATATTACAATGCAATTAGTCTAGTTTACAAATATACATATAAAGAAAGAATTCTTCTGCCATCAAATTCTTTATAGTAAAAGTGAATTTCAGATATTATAGACTTGCTTTGACAGTGAGTCGAAATGTAGACGGATATGCATTAAATAAAATATTAGGCAATACATCTAAGGGCCCTTAAATTTGCTTTCTTTCCACTTTCGTATAGATTCAAGTGTTGGTTTTTCTTTTTTCAACATAAACTAACTTTTTTCAAAAAATAACTTTGTTGAGTGCGTCAAGAAGATTGTTGAAACAGAGGCGCGTTTGCGTTTAGTATGTGTTTGTTTTGGAACTCGCGCCTTTCGTTTGCTTTGCGATACACTTTGGTATATTGGCATTAACAGTTACAAGAAACACGACATAACTATTTGCAGTTACAGTTCCGACGGTCTCTCCCTCTGATTTTGTTTTACGCGACGGTTCTCGAGCTTCGTGCTGCAAGCGCGCTAACCCAGTGGCGACTGATTGCTGGCCGCGCAGCCAACAGACACAGCCAAACAAACGCACGGGCGACGAGTGGTGTGCGAGCTGGCCACGCCCAGCGAGTGAGCACACCGGTTGTCTCGCTCGCGCACACACGGCTCGCCCTGCTCGCTATGCCTGCATAGTGCCGGCTCGCTCTCGCTCTCGCTGAGTTGCTGAGCTCTTATCAGAGGACTGTCGGCAAGCCGTGGATATTACCGGTTTTGGCAGTTGCTGTTTTCATTTCGATTTTTTTGCTGTTGTTGTTTCTTTTGCTGTTTCTTTTTTTTTTTTTTGCCGGTTATAGCCCCTGTGCCTGTCCGGGTCCCTTGGCAAATGCTGATATTAGAGTTACGCCCATGTTTCATGTCTTATTTAACTGGAAGTGACACACGCACACATACACACACAAACACATACACGTATATATGTATAGTAGATATATTTAATTTTTTGATACTTTTGGCACGTTTTGTTAGTTTTTGGTTTTCGCACCTACACACGGCTAGAAACTCCCAAATGAATTGACAATGCAGGTAGTGGCCAAAAATTGGTCAACGAAGCTTCAATGGGATGTGTGCCAGCTGTGCAGCTGTCAATCGTCATCATCATATCCACATATGACAGACCCATCTATGGCTGCTGTGGAATTTTAATGCGTCTCGTCCCCCTGCCATCTCTCTCTCTCACTCTCTCGCTCTCAGACTCTGTCTCTGAGTCTGACTCAGTGGGATGCAATTCGTAGGCGCCCCCTACGAGTCTGTCACACTGCCCAGATAGAGATACCAACATTCAAATGTCTTCATGTTCGGTACTCCGGCATTGCACCTTTCACGCACAATGCATCATTTTTGGCTGCCTGTCTGTTCGTGCTGTCTGGAAAACTTTTGTGTGTTGGTTGCTGTTGGGTTTCTCCTTTATGTGCGAGTTGATTGACATTTTCACAAGTTTTTGTCGTGTACTCATAGTTGTTTGGTTTAGCTAACCGTGCCCGATTCCAATCCCAGTCCCAGTCCCAATGCTAATCCCAGCCCGTAGCGCACACCGAATCCACTTTCCAATCCCCTTTGCCGCACAACTTACTTTGCTCTGTTGGACAGTATCTCGTCCTTTCGGGCCTCTGCCCAGCGCTCCAAGGTGATTTGTTATATTTTCGGACAGCAGCAATTAATAGTAACAGGATGTGTGTGTTTTTATTTTCAGCAACGGCTTCAGCATCAGCATCAGCTTCAGTTTCGAATCCCAACTCCACTATCCTCATCCACTGTCCCACATCATGGCAAGTGGTATATCCTCCCTGAGACTCACGCACATGGCTAAAAAAATGTTGAGTTCAGCAACAACCAGGAAATTGCGTCTTATTTGGAAATATCAAGGTGTAAAGATAATAAAGTCCATACAGCCATACAGATCGATGCTCATTGGCTGTTAACGCAGCACAAAGAGTGTTTCGGCCGAGTTGCATACCTCATCACATATAGAAAAGAAATGAATTGTGTGGAAAAATAATAAAATAATATGATATAATTAGAGCAAGTGAATAATCGAAAGCTAATATAATAATTAATATATATTAGTATATATAGATATAGATATAGATATATTAATGAAATGAGGAATGAGGCACAATCTATATATCTACATATATGTATATATGATACATAATGACCTATAAATATTGCGATTTATTTGAACTCGGTAATACTACCACTAATATAGCTTATATCATCATTTATAGAATTCCTAAATGACTTCAATCTTTTTTAATGCAGAGAGAAAATACTCAGTACCTCCGATATCAAGGGATTTCGCTTATTGACTATATCTCTTCCGTAATAACTTGAACTATAAATTTGATAATTTAAATATAATAATACTTTTAAAAAATAAATATTTTACTGTCAATATTTGTAGTGATTTTTTAATTAAATTACGATGTTCGTACAAGCGGAGATATATGTATTTACGTTATATACCCGTTACTTAAAATACATGTTTAAATTTAAGCTATATTAACGTAAGAGATAAATATAAATTGAGTTCAATGAGGTGTGAAATCAATTATCTGGAAGCGGAGAAAATATGCTTACCATTCATAAATGGGCTTGGGACGCTCGACTTTGGTCGTCAGTATTGAATCTGAATCTGTGGCAGTAAGCTTTATTGAGAACTGTATATTTCATAGTTAATCACTAATACACATTTTTATTATGTAGAATGACTGTTGTAATCATTCAACTATGATATGGTATCGGGTATATTATGTAGCTGTGAATTGCCGAATGGACTTGGTTTTTCATATCGATCAAAATAATACTCGTAAGAACTTTAAATAAGTAGTAATAAAAGGAGTTAACTGAACACTGAATATTTAACAGTTATATTATTTATTATATTATATTAAAGGTTGCTATAAAAGACCGATAACTATTTTATAGTTTATACAAAATAAAAGTGCGAAATCCAATTCAGAACGAGGAACAACGGAGTTTGGTAACAAAAAAATATATTGGTGCTGTGCAAGTGTATCTTCACTCACATAAATAGTTGAACAAGGTTACAAGAAATCTTAGATTAATTAAAAAAAAAAAAATAATAATAACAATAATAATTTTCAGGATTTAGACATTTTATCAATTTATTTTCCCATATCTCTTAAAAGTGCTTCCTGCCGTTTTAGCAATTTACGTTACAAACTATATATTACTATTTACGTTACATACTATATATTTACGTTACATACTATATATTCCAAATCCCAGCCCTTTGGCACTTCATCTAATTGGGTTTCGATTTTAGGAAAATCTTGAATTTCAAGTCTAACTTCGATTGCGTCAAATATGTCTGCATTCAAACGTAAATAATATAAATAGTAAATAAATGTATTATTTTTCCCTTTGGGCACGGAATATAATTAGAAGGTATTCATTATAAGTATTTTTATTATTTTTAAAAGTTTGTTCGAAATCATTTTTGAACAATTCTAATTATTAAGCAACTAAAAGTGCTCTAGTTGTGACTAGACTAGGTCCCTAAGCTCTACACTCATATTCCAATTCCTCTTCGCCCCATTTATGCATATGTATGTATGTATATCCTTACATACATACATATCATACCAACACATGCACACCAACACACGCACGCAAGCATTAGCATGCGCTCTGTTTACTGCGCAGCTTACGCAGTGGCTGCGCTTGGAATGTGCTTAAGGGATTTATTATATTGTACTATGGAATGTAAATTGTTGAACAACTTTTGTTCTCAATAGTAGTCAAAAGGCATACTAAATCGAATATAGGCAAAAACTCAACAAAAAAATATGTAATTATCGATTAAAAAAATATATATAAATAAGATGGGTTATCGATAAAAAAAATGATATAGTTACCTCATATGGTTACATAAACAATATATGTAAATTTCTAGCTTTTGTTATTTACGAGATCGCAGCTTTCATGGAGACGTATAGGTGAATATGTTTATATATGTACATACATACAAACATATGTAGGCCATATAAGACAATGAAAGTTTTATTTATTATCCCTCATTTCTTATTCCTCAAATAATATAGAGTATCAGATTTCAAAATTTACAATTTCCACTTACAAAACAAATATATATTCTGAATAGTATTGTTATTAATTTAAATGCATCTATGTATATACTTTCTGCCCCAGACTGTTATCACTTTTGCTTTCTAGCCTTCGTTCCTTAAGTCTGTAAGCATATCTTTCAGGCTCAGCTTATGCTACATGGTAATTAACTTATCATAATGGGGATGGGGACACACCGGTCACATGGGAGCCGAGCCATCAAACTACCTGAGCGCTTTTGACGCCGTCGGAAGTATTGTATGATATATAGATACGATAGGCGTCAATATGGTCGGTCGGCCGACAACCGAATGATCGTCTTAACTCATTGCAAAGAAACAAGTATAAGTGTGTCAGAAGAGCCAGACTAGGATATACCCTGTGCGAGAAAATCAATATATTATACAAAACTTACGCAAAACCTTACTTTATTTACTTTTATTTGAAAAAGACTTTTTCATTAAATGTATTTTCTATAATACGGTCTATCGATATTGATCGATATTAAAAAAGTAGAATGAGGTGTCGAACTTTTGTAAATTTTATTACTTTATCAGAGAATATTAAATACTGTCATCTGCAATACGGGCGGATGGACTTGGGGAAGAAAATATGGCTCCATCATCCCTGTAAAGAATACACATATGTATGTATATGGGGTTGAGCGAGCCTCGTTCTGGTTGCTCGACACATGTGGCACACTTGGCTAAGAACATCAGAGTCGAACAGCCGCTTTCAATGGGCCTAGGGTATAGAAAGAAGTGACCAAAACTCTGACGCCAGCGCTTGAGAGGGGGAGGGGATGCGTCGTTACAAAGCGACTTTGAATGTTGTTGTCACTTGCAGTGGCAGCTGCCCCTGGCCGTAGCCACGAGAGAGGAATGGGAGGGGGAGGGGGAGAGAGAGAGGGAGGGCGATGTGACGAGTAACGGTAACAGTAACAGTCGTAATTGGCGCTGCACAAATTGATGGATTGCCCGTCGCGACTGTCCAAGCTCCTCGTCTGTCCCATTGTCGGCCTTTTGTAGTTTTTCTTTTACATACATATATTTTTTGTATACATACATACATATTTATTTATTTCGGGTAAATCGATATTTGTGCCATTTTTTGTGCAGCTTTTGACTTTTGTATTTGTGTAATGATTAATTAATTGTACGCACTTATCGGGCTTTACTGCTGCCTGCTGCCTGTCGCCTGTCGCCTCTTGCCCGATGTCTGTCGCCTGTTGCACTGACGACGGCTGTCGCCAAATTGGTAACAGCACCTCCAGTGCTCCAGTGCTCCCAGAGCTTCTTCTACAATAATTGAATACGTAATTACGAGTCTTGCAGACGTCCTCATTGTTTTAATTAATACGATTTTAAGCTGATTATTGGTCGAAACCCTAATTGGAGCATAAATTCATCACGGCTAAATCGTTTAAAAATGCATCAATAGGTAGGTGCGCAAGCAGACACCGTCTCTTCTCAGTGATTGATATATGTAAGGTATTATAAACTAATTGGGTGCATTCTCAAACCATCAGCTATAGCCTTAATAACATTTTTCTGATTTGAGATCTAATGCCTAAAGAATTTTTCATTGCAGCTCAGAAAATTTTCTAGAACTGCCATACATTGCGCGATACTACTTTGCAAGATATGTTTATTCATATATTAATTAATTAATTAGTAGAGAATTAAAAAGAATTTTAAATTTACAAATAATAAATCTTATTTTTGTTTGAGTGACAATGATTTTACCAACTAGGTTTTCATTTTACAAAGAACTATAAATACACACTCATTTGTATATGAAACATTTTATTTTATATTTCCATGGCACTTTTTATTGTTAATAAAATTTCGTTATAAAAAGTGTTGAGCTTAGAAGTTTCCATTTGAGAATACAGGACACTCTAGTCCTTTTACACTTGACAATAATTTTATATAGACTGGAAATTTATTTTTTTGAAAAAATCCGATAAGGTTAAGTGAAACATTGATGGGAAATTATTAGGCAGGAGTTGATTTTTTTCTTAATGGAACTGAATTAGTTAGAGATTTCATGATTTAAGAGAGTTTTAGATTAGATTGGAAATTTAATATGCCTTTTGCAAATATATATTTGATTTCATAATTTAACTGCTTGACAGCTTCTTTCCAATATAACTAACAATATATTATTGTACATATATTACTAAGAAGAAATCAGAGTTTTATACAATACAATTAAATATTAGCCAAGTCAGCGAGCAGGTAAGAACTCTAGTCACAGTTAAATGTGTGTTATACTTTAATAATTGGAACATCTAAGTAAATTTATATTTACTAATACTTTATCCAATAAAGGAAACAAAATGTGTAGATGTATAGCTTTGCTAGGTAATAGCATTTATGTTTACCAACAAAGTTAATACAGTTTGTAAACTGAGGTTATAATTAATGAGTGTGTAATGCTCTATCGGCTCGGGAAAGTGGGCAGCATTAGGTAAAAATTATTATATTCAAATCCAATGTACTTCTTTATCTTCTTAATAATAATTAATAATTCTCCAATTAATAAAGTAAATATGTTATAAACTATATTTTCTACGTAAGTGATATGCTCTGAATAAGAGTTTTGTTCGAATGGCTTCTCATGTTGATGTTTTCTTTTGAAAAATGCCTAGCTAAATAGATAGTTTGGTGGAAAAAAAAAGGTATAAATAAATTGCGCTATCTTATCGTAAATTGCAAATTGCAATTGAAATGTCATACATATATACAATACATATGTATTAATGTATAGAACTAAATAAATATTTAGCTGACTTTAATATCCGATGACACAAATCCACCTTATTATTACAGTGTTTACAATGTGAATGAATTTACAATTGACCTTGGCTTAATGTGATGCAATGTTATGCAAAGCTTCCATGTTTGAAATGTTCGCAACGCCGCAACTTTAGCCTGAGGACCGACCTCTCGAGTATCTTTCATTTTCAATTCGGACGCGGATAAAGTTCGAGCGAGACAACTAGTGTCGCAGCGCTTATCCGAGTGTGTGTCGCAGCCAATGGGAATGCAGACGACTTTGCCTCGACCCCGATTGGACTGCAGCCCAACCCCTGTTCTCTGCTGCTTAGCCCATCTTCGGGCAGCTGCGCGATGGCACTCTATTGGGATCTTGTAGATATGTGTGTATGTATGTGACCGTGCTCTAACTGCAGCAACTCAACGGTTTGCATGATTTGTACAGATGCTAGCCGAGGACAAAAGAAGCGTGTTGTTACTCAAATTGAATGGCCGGATAACAAATTTGTGCAAATTTGGCGGTGAGCATTTCACTGGAATCATTTTTAAATTTATTCAACACCTTTTATAAGTTTATGGATGGAGTTTACGGATGCTGACATTCCTCCATGTAACTTAATGGTTGTATATCTGTATAGTTTAAAATTCAAACATATGGATTCGGAACATTTTATGGAATTAAAAGGATTTTTTAATTTATTATCATTATTATTATTATTATTATTTTTTGTTATTTATGTGAAGAATAAGTGCATTATCGCGTTGTCAATTATATCTAAACTGTTTTAGTATTTCATATAGATGAAACAAGTAAGAAAGCTCTAGTCGAGACTGCCCGACTAGGAAATCCCCTGAACCCTTCGGAGAACTGATATTTCAATAATTCTCCGCGTCTTTTTGCTTACAAAAGAAACACACACACACATACATAGGCACATATAGGCACTCATGCATAAACACGCATGGGCTGCAGTGTGGGCTTCTCATGGAAACTTAATTGTTTAATAACTTTTTTTGTGGACGTACGTTCTTCATGAAACTTTTAGATTGTGATTATATCATTACTATGCGTGTATGTGCCGAATCTCAAGTCTCTAGTATTTGAAATATGCCTTTTACAAAGGTGAGGGTGAGGGGGTGGATATAGGGGTGGGGGTGAATTATAAAAAAAAACCGAAATTCTATAATCAACATATGAGTCTAAATTTCAAATTTGGAGACTCTAGCTCAAGAGATGTAGGAGATATAATTATATAATTGACTTTCGATAAGGGTTTTTATCGATAAAAAAATAATCGGACGAGTTATCGTTATTCTGTGATAAACTCGATATGCGCGTGCTATATACGGACGAGTTTATCACATAATTTCGATAACTTGTCCGATTATTTTTTTATCGATGAAAAACCTTATCGAATGTCAATTATAAAATTATATCTCCTACATCTTTTGAGCTAGAGTCTCCAAATTTTAAACGTAGACTCATATATACATTATAGAATTTCGGTTTTTGTTATAATTCACCCCCCACCCCTATATCCACCCCCTCACCCTCACCTTTGTAAAATGCGTATTTCAAATACTAGAGACTTGGGATTCGGCACATACACGCATAGTAATGATATAATCACAATTTAAAAGTTTCATGAAGAACGTACGTCCACAAAAAAAGTTATTAAATAATTAAGTTTCAATGAGAAGCCCACACTGCAGCCCATGCGTGCGTGCCTATATGTGCCTATGTATGTGTGTGTGTGTTTCTTTTGTAAGCAAAAATACGGGTTCAGGGGATTTCGTAGTCGAGCTGTCTCGACTAGAGCTTTCTTACTTGTTTTTGTATGTTGTTTAGCACTTAGTCTCTGGACCTATACTCAAATTAAACAGTTGCATTGTATTGTTTGTGTATGTAACGTATGCATACAAATGAGCTCTTCCTCATTTAAATAAATGGTAGTAGTTAACGAACACACATAGTTAAAGAACATATCCCGTTTGACCATTTATTATTGGTGCCCTTAAGTTACTTATTTGCCTTGCCTTGGTGTTGCCTTGCGATTTTAGCGCCATCTATGGGAAACATTCAAAGATACAAATTGTGTTGCATACTTTTAGGCGAACGATTTATTGGTTGGATTTTTTAGCTGTAGAATAAGCTGTAAGCATAGGCGAACTATTGAATTTGCTGATTTAAAATGGAAGTCAATTGGAGATTGTCTTTAATTTAGTCCTTTAATTATATGTTAATAATAAACACAAAACTTTTAATCGTTAAGCTAAAGGCAACATGTGGTCAAGGATGCAGTCAGATATCGTCTCCAATTACCCTGTAGTATTGGAGGTGGCGATTGACCATAGTTGAACTACCTTCCCCACTAGTCCTTACATGGGTACTTACTTGACTGACCCTATGGTAAGCGAACGCCGAACCATCGAGCAAGAAACTACATGCATGAAACGGCAGAAAACGTAAACGTAAAAAAACGGTACTATCATCACATATATTTTTGGTGTTTTGCGAATAGTGCATAGTGAACGAAAAAAACAATCTCCGCTTTCTGTCACTGTTCCTTTCATAATTTACAAAAACAATTGTTATGGAAGTACAGTTTGTTTTCGTTTATGCATTCTGCTCTTACTCGATGTTCGTTCGCCCGTTGAGCAAATACAATGAAGCATTGCAAGTTCAGTGAAGTTTTCAAGCAGCAAACAAACGTAAATATTAATACATAGTATGTATGCAATTGCAACAAAATTTTAACAAATTAAAATAATAAAATAATCAAAATAAATATGTATAGTGAAAGACATTTAAGAAGGCTGAAGCAGCAGCAGAAAGAAAAATACAGAAAAAATTGTATTGTGCTGCGACGTCAGAAAATAAAGGGGATAAAACAAGTAAAATAATGAAAATGAAGTGACAAACATAAATAATAAAAGCGAAAAAAGAGAGCGCTTTCTATGACGTTTCAATTGGTAAGTATTATTAAATTTATTGCCGATTTAATTACAAAATTTAATCTTCACATTTGTTCCCTAGATGCAATAAATCTGGTTGATGGCAATGGATCGGCCAAAGAGCAACCGAGAAAGGCCATGCAGCTGCAGAAAAAGCCATATTTTTTAAATTCATGCGCCAAAAAAAAAAAAAAAAAAAAAAAAAACTGAAAATGAAATTATGTAAATTATTGTACTATAGAAAAATATAATGTAGAAAAAAAATTATTTTAAAATAAAAAAACAAAAATTATAAATATTTCAAATTTTTTCATTTCTTTACCACCCATTTCATGGGTACCCATGTAACTAGCCCATTCATGGGTACTCATATCACCACCCCTGGCATGGGTACCCATGTAACTAGCCCTAGCATGGGTACCCATGTAACTAGCCCTTTTATGGTGACCCAATTCACTAGTTCGCGGTAAACGATGTGGTGGCGATTGACCCTTTTTGCGGACATTTCATACAAAAAACGAAATGATGAAATGCATTGCTTAGGGTTAGCAAAGTAAGTAGTGGTGGTACCCTAGTAAGTAGTGATTTCACCAGCTACGAACCAGTTACCAGTACTAGAGGGTAGTTTCGAAATCATTATAATCATGGGCTTTTCGCAGTGTATTATATTAACTGGTAATTGGCACTGGATTGCAATATATCTGCATTCAGTAGAGAGCACAAAACCATAACTAAAATGAAATTATAAATATATACTATAATAAAGTAAAAGCAATTGAAGCTTAAAATAGTTCTGTAATAGGTTCAATTGAGAACTGCCTGACCATCCATCAGGCAAGGAACATTCGCTGTGCATCCTCTCATTCGTTTGGGTTCGATGCTTAAGATTTCAGAGCTCATCACTCGCTGAAACCCGCTCGAGTAAAGCACAAGCTGCAGCACACGTTACTCACCACTCCGCCCATCCTCTACCTCCCTCACCCACACAACGGCCATTGTCACCCATCACGTGCCAGCTCTGTTGAAACCACCGATACATGTCGCTCATCCTCAAACTGTTTCGTATGTACATATATATTTCAGCACTATAGCTAACGAAAGAGGGTGAAAGAGACATTGTACGATGTTGAAATTAAAGCAGAAATAAACGGGAAAAGAGAAAGATGGAGAGCAAAGAAGAGAGGAGAGAATGTATTAACAAGGACAGAGACAGAGAGAGAGATAGAGAAATGGAAAGACAAGATAGAAAGAGAGAGAGAGAGAGGGAAAGAAAGACAAACCTTAAACACTAAAAGAGAGAGGGAGAGAGACGGGGAGATACGGAGAGAAGGATAGGGAATGAAACAGATAAAGGTAGATAAACAGAAACGAAAGCAAAAAGGGAAACCCAGAGAATAGAGAGATATATTGCAGAACTGAGGTAGGGGCAGAGACAGTGAATGGAACATTAAATGGAAAAGGTAATGAAACAGAAAAGGAAACCGAGAGTTAGAGAGACTGAGAGAAATAGAGAGACAGAGGTAGGATAAGGAATGAAACAGATAAATTTAAAGACACAGAACCTAGAACAGAGAGAGAGAGAGAGAGAGAGAAAGAGTAGGTCCGATAGAAAGGAAGAGAAATAGAAAGTCAGCTGAAGTCCGCCCGAATCTATTGAAGAGTGGAATTTCAACGCATACTGTAAATTTAATTGAAATCCATTAAGCAAAAATTATTAGAAATTTTCTCCTCATATAAATTCTAATCCGTTCATTCTTAATTCTAGGAGTCAAAATGACAATATGATTCGATTGCAATGTTCTTTTCGCATAAATCTAAAATGCAACTGCGTGTGCTTACTGTACCTACACATACATTCATACATTGCAAGAGGGCAGATTCAGATTCAGATTGGGATTCAAGATATATCATAATATACAAATATATCATCCTCTCACTTCAATATCTCTTATTTATTTTAAATGTACTCTAGCAAATTACATTGTAATATTTATTCAGCATTTATGTTCTGCTATACTTCACTATCTATCACATTGAACAAAACTGTAAACAAAATAAGAACTCTAATGAGCGTTAAATAAATAAATATATCATACTTTTGTACTTCGTATAGGAAGTTTGGTTGGTGACAAAAAAAAAAAGGAAAAATAAACGCGAGCATGCGAAATCCAATTAAAACTCAAATGAAACGTAACAAAATTTTTAAGGTCACGTCTGACCAGGCGCAAGGCAGGGGAGGGAGGCGACAATAAAAGGTGCCACATGTGCGTATCTGTGTGCGTGTGTGTGTGCGTGGACAAGTGCATGGCAGTCAATTTGAAAAACCGTTGTTATGCATTTGCGCATGCGCTGCATACCATATTATTCATAATGGCACTAAGTGAGCTGTGCGCCTGTGTGTGCCTTTCGAAAGCGAAAACAAATGAGCGATCTCATCGATTTAGTTGTGGCTGGTATGCGACTTCTGAGTATCTGAGACCAATATTAATTCGGCTCGAGTGCGTCCAATTCAATCAAGAAGGCATTATGCCTTTATGGCATAGTTGCTGCTGCTGTTGATGTTGTTGTTGTTGTCGTCATTGCTGCTGTTGTTTTTGTCACTTGTACGCTTAGCCTTGGTTAACATTGTGCTTGGCTGTGCGATAGTACGCCCGCTCCCCTCTACCGTAGACCGTCGACCCTCCACGCGTCGACCGCCGACCGCCGACCGCCGACCGTCGACCGTTGAGCGAATGCTCCTCCTCCACCAGTAGCAGCGACAGCAGCACCTACTCGGCTTCTAGTCTTGCTCGTCGCTGAGCTTTAGTTACGCTCGCTTTGTATTTTGGTATTGTCGCCGGCGTTTTGTGACGCAAGTGCACTCATTTGGTTGCGAGTGCGGGCACACCAGGCGGGCCTCGCGGCGCGGTATAAAAGCCCCTAGTTGGACCTCGTTCAAATCAGTTCACAGCCAAGTTCGGTATCTAGAGCAACAATCGTCCAACCAAACCCCCAAAACAATGGCATTCAAAGTAAGCCAGCGCCAGGATTATGTGAAAAGCTGTGTATCTAAATCGTGTTTGTGTGTGTGTGTTTCATCTATTGCAGTTCACCATTCTCTTCGCCGCCTGCATTGCTGTCGCCAGCGCTGGAGTCGTGCCCGTAGCCGCGCCCTTGGCCGCCGTTGCCCAGGTGGAGGAGTACGATCCCCATCCCCAATACACCTACGGATATGACGTTAAGGATGCGATCTCTGGCGACTCCAAGACCCAGGTGGAGACCCGTGACGGTGACATTGTCCAGGGCCAGTACTCGCTGAATGATGCCGATGGCTACCGTCGCATTGTGGACTACACCGCCGACCCGATCAACGGCTTCAACGCTGTGGTGCGTCGCGAGCCACTGGTCGCTGCTGCTCCCGTTGTCGCTGCTCCCGCTCCAGTCGTTCGCGCTGCTCCCGTTGTAGCCGCTCCCGCTCCAGTCGTTCGCGCTGCTCCCGTTGTGGCTGCCCCGGCTCCCTTGGCCTATGCCGCTGCTCCGGCTCCCATTGTCAAGGCAGCTGCTCCTCTGATCGCCGCTGGCCCAGCTATCGTCAAGACGCAGTACGCTTCGCCTCTTATCTCGTACGCCTATTAGGTCTCCAAATAGGCGCTGTCCGACCTGATAATTGCCGTTAGTTGTTATTGAATAAAGAATGTGATGTCATAGAACAATTCCTAGTTTCATTTAATTCGTTCTTAAGATGAGGTAACTCGATTACAGGATCGCCTCTGCTGAAAGACTCGAAATGTTTCCAAACTCTTTTTAAGCTCATCGGACTTTTTCAATTTGTTTTATATACATATATACAAAAAAGAATTTATTTTTTTCCAATATCTATAGCTGTTCTTTTTCACTTTTGAGCGCATAAACTTCAAACCAAAGATGTTTTCAAAACCCAAAGTGAAATAAATTGGTCGAAACACATTATATTATCACAATAAAATAATAATTTGTATTAATTTTTCATTATAGTTGGATAATAATAATGAAATATAATAATGAAATTCTCAACTTATACATGTGAATATTCATATTATATTGGGTTAGTGGTCGGATAAATTTAATAATTATAAGTTATTTATTTTGTATTTATTTATTTGCTTTTAATTAGGAATACTGGGGATTGCTCTTTACATTACGTGCTAGTTTTTTGAAGATCCTATTTGTTTTTTATTTTTTTTATTTGTAATCAGTCTTGTACAAAGCAATAAACCAATCTTTAAACTATAACTATAAGTAAAAATTTAATACTTAACTTCATAAGCTTGTCTAGAATTTAGAAACACTTTCTTACCTGATAATTAGATATATATTAAATATTTTTCGGAAGATAAGAAATTAGGAGAAACCGTATTCCTTTCACATATTCGAGCTGTCCTTAACAGCAACTAGAGCTGATAAACTGAGAAAGTAATATTGCGTCTTAGAGCGTCTTATATACATATATATTTAGGTACAATAGGTAAAAATAAATATAGAGTTATTTACTCATACATATAAAATCTATGACACTTTATTAGTTTCTCAGCATATTTATAAAGTGCAAGTAATTACAGTGGATTTACTGCTGGAAAACTTCCAAAAGAAATTAAAAAATATTACAAGTCGAAACAGAAGTTACTTTCCCTCTTCAGTAGCTGACCATATCAAGGTCGGCCGACACGGAGCCACTTTAAAGAGCCATTAAAAGCAAAGAACCAACTGAAAGCAAAAGCTACAAAATAAAACCAAAAAACCGAAAAGAAACAAAATATCAAAACAAAGCTGGTTAAGTGTAAAGCTACATACATATAAATGAATCACGGCTACGAGTACGTGAGATGACAAAAAATACAGTTGAAATAGGCAGAGTATGAGGCAAATTAGTGTTTAGGCTTATAAAGTGCAAATGGGCTTTACCACTGATATTTTTTGATAATGCTTATAAACTGTATAATGCATATTTTGAGTTATCGTTTTTTGTTAAACTCTTCATAAAATATGATATGTAATATTTTAAAACTGAGAATAATTTTTAATATCATTAATAAATTACAGAGAGAGCTCCAGAGCTATGAATGTAAATGTTATCTAATAATTTATATGTGTGTATATTTGGATCTATGTATATAGAATTGAGTGCAAAAGCATTTCAAATGATTCTCATGAGTAGGTCTAGGGGTGGACGCACATTGATTACGTTATGTTGATGTATTTACAAGTTGTGTTCACTATTGAATAATCTCTTAACATACCATAAGCTCATTAAAAGTGTAATTCAAGGCAGCTCATCAAGGCAATGACCCCATAAAGTACATGCATTTCATACACATATACTATATATGTACATACATTTGTCTATTGTTGGGCTCATAAGTTTAGTGGAGATGAAGAGCTCGTGAGTATTAGCCTAGTTTCTCACTCTATGCATATCTTGCTCGAAAGAGTCCTCCTTGTAACACTTGTTACTGGATGAATTCTGCATGGATAAACATAATATTTATAATTAATTTATAAAAATACTTAAGTTTTTCTCAGCATTGTATCTCTCCGTCTATCTATATTCCGTATATGTATATGGATTTGTTTCGATTTTAAGGCTTGCAGATTAGCAATTGGATTAATTGGAATTCACATTTTTTTGGCAGTACAAACACGCTTTTAGGCACATTTTTATAATCGCCTTGTGGCTTTTTTGGTGGCCAGTTACACGAAGCCACCTTGCACGACTGTAATTGGAATTGGAATGGAATGGAATTGCCAGGTATTCCGTTGTGTTTTTATTTTATTTTTTTTTGTAGCCACTGTTAGGCCATCGGTACAGCTACTGCAGTAGGTACTCGTACGCGTACTTCATGGGAACGGGCGCAAGGCACGAATATGCCATTGGAAGCGATTGCAAGCGCTGCTCACGAGGTAATTAACCATAAAACCTGACTTTGACCTTAACACTCGTTGTCGCTGCTCACCTGTCCCCAGCCGAAGGTGGAAGACACAGAGCCCCAGCCACGAGCAGACGCCAATTCGCATGCCTTGGCATATTTGGGCGTGCAAGGAACAGATGTTATTGGAAAAGCCGAACACTGTCCGTTTATGTAGCCTGACATCTGAACGATAAGACAATGGCTGCCATTCAAGACAACAAAGCCGCGTAAATCATCCTGAAACACATTGGGTGAAAGCCCCTAAAAAACTCTGACCTTAACTTGGCGAGGCGTCGCAGCTAGAGTGTGGCGACTGCGAGTGGATTACATCTGAAGACACTTCGGACTGTATGGAGCGATATATTCAATACGTCCGCTTCAATTTGCGCTGATTGCTGTAAAAGTTAGCGGCAGAAGCAGATGGTAATGAGTGGGAAGCCTCTGTCGGAAATTGATTTAAAGTATGGATTGCGGGTTTCGCTGTGGTAGAGCTATCGGCTCTCGCTGTGCCCCGTCATAATTGCGATGCAAATTGGTGTTGGTGCGTGATTATGCAACTTGACGATCGAAATGAATGGGTATGAGTGTGTGTGAGAGTCAATTGAATAATAACTGATTAATCTGATACGATTATTGGATCTGCGCACGCGTAGAAGGTATGTAATGTCCATAGACCTGTCAAGAGCACATTAAACATAGATTTAGTTATCCTTGTCCCCAAACATGAATTGTGTAAGGAAAGATGAAAACACTAAAAATATATATATATTGCTGGGATAATTATCATAATTATCCCCATTGTATCTTTTAAGCCGGACAATTAAAAGTCGTCATTTAAAGAAGCTTAGAAATATATAACAATTTATTCAATTATAGGACATTTACATGGCATTCGACAGAAACGGATATCCATCTAGTGGTGATAGGCAACGGGCAGAGGGGCTGGGGCAGCGACGGCCTTGACCACCTTCACGTGGTCGACGGGCACACGGTTGACCACAGCGTTGAAGCCGTTCTCTGGGTCAGAGGTGTACTGGACAATGCGCTTGTAGCCATCGGAATCCACCAGCGAGTACTCGCCACGGACCACATCGCCATCGCGCTCCTCCACCTGGCTCTTGGAGTCGCCGGAGAGGGCGTCCTGCACATCGTAGGCGAATTTGTACTGGGGATGGGGGTCGTACTCATCGTCGTGCTTGGCCAGCACGGGCTGCGCATGGGCGACCGCCACTGGGGCATGAGCATAGGCCACAGCTGGGGCAGGAGCAGCGTGGTAGACCTGCTGGGCTGGCAGAACTCCGGCGCTGGCGGCGGCAACGAGCGCAAGGATGGCAAGGTACTGAATCAGATGAACATTCAAATAAAGTGATCACCGATTTGGCTGTGCATCGACTGATCTTACCTGGAAGGCCATGGTGAGTGGGCGTGTAGAGCTTGGCGAATATCCAAACAGTGATGCGAAAGCGGAGAAGCTGTGGAATGATTTGCAGACTGGCCAACGCTCGGTTTTATACTCCAGCTGTGGCTAGCTGAAATTGGAATGATAATTATATTTGTATTTTTATTTTTATTTTTATTTTATTTCATTTCGTTTCATTCATTTATTTTGTGCGCTTTTGCCCAACATACTTTTGTCACTCTTATTTATTTTTCGTTGATATTTCGACTGCGAGCGGGCCAATTACGAATAAAGATAGATATAGTACACACACACATAACACATAACACATACATACATATTTATGCAACAACTTCGACATGTAAATATGTGCACATTAGTGCCACAGGTAAGTGGTCTCCAATCCGCAGCCACACAGCCACACAACCACACCTCTATCAATTGCTGCCGTTTGACCGCGAGCTAATTCGTGTATTTGTCGCTTTCACAATTTCACCTTGAGGGCGATATCGAATTAAATGCATAAGTGTATACATTTATATTATTTAATGCTTGATTGCTTAGCCGATAGGGCTGCATATGGCTTGACAAATACTTTTCCTTAATAAAGCTTAACGGCACAGAATGATACCTGGATAATAGCAAAATTTTAATAATTGCATTTATAAATTTATTATCTGATCTATAGTGATACTTCGTTCTAGAGCAGCCTCCATGCCAAGATTCCCATTTATGTTTTCAAGAAGGAACAATTTTTTTTTTTAAAGAAAAGAATCACAATTTATTGCATAACCATAAAACAGGGTTTAGTTAACAAGTGGAATCTGGATGGCTTACAAGTTCCGTACGGTGTAGGCTGGCGCCGTGTATCTCAGAGGGGCTGCCACTGCAAGGGGGGCAGAGCGAACGAGGGGAGCAGCAACAGCCACTGGAGCAGAGCGAACGAGGGGAGCAGCAACAGCTACGGGAGCAGAGCGAACCAGAGGGGCGGCAACAGCTACGGGAGCAGAGCGGACCAGAGGAGCGGCAACAGCTACGGGAGCAGCCTTTACCACGGGCTCGGCAACGGCAACGATAGGTTCACGGCGAACGACGGCGTTGAAGCCATTGATGGAATCGGCGGTGTAGGTGACGGTGCGCTTGAAGCCATCGGCGTCGATCAGAGAGTATTCGCCGCGAACCACATCCCCATCGCGCTCCTCCACATGTCCCTTGGAATCGCCGGACAGGTTGTCTTGCACGTCGTAGCTGTACGAGTACTGTGGATGCGGATCGATCTCCTCCAGCTCAACGGTCTTGGCCAGAACGGGGGCGGGCGCCACAGCAACGGGGGCCGCGGTCCTCAGCACCGCCGCCTGGGCCACGCCGAGCATAACCAAAGCGAAAGCGATCTGTGAAGAGATTAGATAAGTATCCTGGCGTCATCTATGTCTCTCAGGTCTCTTAGCTGTACCTTGTAAGCCATTTCTTATGGAATTACTGGGAGGATTACTCGGTGCAGTTGGAAGCAGAAGCTAAACACTGAATGTCTGGCCAAACGGTGGACGTAAGATTATATAGTCAATCCGATGACATTGATCACACCTAATTGGAATTCATTTTTGGCACCGCATTGGAGGTGGCTGCAGCTTGAGCTCGTCACGTATAACGGTCACGTACGTTCTTCGGTTCTCCAAGTCGGACAGCCGTTCAAATGGGAATCTTTAATTGAAAACCCATAGTGCATATTATTTATAAATAAATAAATACATACATACATATGTATAGATATTTGTGCTCTTCACTTATGTATATGTATGTATGTAACTCCCGATGTTTACAGTTATTGCACAAATAATATGCATTCGAAATTGATGGTGTGCGAATAATCGAAATCAATATTGGATTTCCAAAAATATGCGAATCGACTCGATAAGTGATATGAATTTCGATTTATAGTATGTTAAACAAATTACAAATTGTTTCTCAAAAAATGTTGATTGAATATTTGTGTTTTCATTCTACATCGTCATCGCATCTATATTAACAATATTTCTATATAGTTAATAAAAAAATATTAATATATTGATGGCATATCTGAATATCAACAGCGAAATTCGAAATGCTTCGACCTCTATTATTTATCTTTCAATGTCCTTCCTTTACACATAAATCGACCTTTTCAAGGAAAAAGATTCATCAATATGTTGGTGTTAAAACAACCAAAACTTTTCTTGACAGATTGGTGGGTCTACATGACGGTCGGTAGTCACCAATCGATAGTAAATGACAAGGCAGCAGAAAGCAGATCCGTTATTCTATTGTACCATACTATTTCCTGCCAGTTTCTATCGTGCCCCAATCGCGTTCTATACTGGGCGTCCATCTTTGAGATAGCTTCAATTCATGCTTGAAAACAAGATGCAATAAATTATAAATAATGACCAATATATTATACAAATAAACTTAGACCCGTCTTCAATTAAATTCAGTGGCAACAACTCTCTTGCTACAAATACAAACGGATTTCTGGCTATATGTTTAAAAACTTGTTTGAAGCCAAGTTAGTTGGTTGATTAGATGGAGAAACAAAAGCGCATTTGTACCAAGGTAGTACTATGGCGCCATATTTTGAGCTAACATTTCTGACAGCATACATACATACATATGTATGTACATACAATATATATTTAAGTACATAATCCAGACGTTTGCCATCATATTATACGTCCTTAAAGTTATTCATGCATTGCTTTACTTTAGACATGTATTTTCAATTAACTGTAATCGATCGTCCTTAGCTCTTATAGCTCTCTGCATCTTTAGTTTCGATTGAAAAATTGATACGAATCCTTCATTTCCATAATTTTTAAAGTCCGACATTTTTTTTTTTTTTATGGTGGAGGCAGTTGTAATAGAAACAGTCGATAGCAAAAAATATCGATCGTGTACTAGAAGTTGATATAAGGAAAAATAAAATATTTAAGAAATTACCAGCCCGTAATTCACAGACCAGATATAATATTATATAATATTTAATGAAATACAAAATGTTCCCATAGATTGATATTTAATACATATGCACATATATGTACACATGTACATATATACATACATATGTTTTCCATTCTATATTTATATACACTCATTCATATCCATATACAATACATGCATATGAGTGTATAATTTAATTAAAAGATATATTTATAATATATTGAAATAACTGTTGTTTTTAAGTATGTTAATCCGTTATGGTCTGCTCATTTATAAACTTTTTTCTATTTTTATAAAGTTTTGCATCTCTGTGCAGCTTCAGCTTGCAAACCAGTTTGGCACCCCACACAAATGGAATTTAGTTAGATGACAACACACATTACACACACACACACACACACACACACATATATATGTATGTATGTGTGCATAAGCGTGTACTGGTATTAGTGCACAGCGTATTCGCCGTTAGTGTAACATTTTCCATACACATTTAGCATAAATGAATTGCACTAATTACGCGACTTTGGCCCCGAAAAGGCATTCAGCGATTCGGCATGTTGTTTATGGGCTGCTCCATATAAAAGCCCGCCGTCAGCAGCAGCAGGTATCACAGTTCACATCGCATTCAGCCCTCAGCAGCAACTCAACTCAACTCAGACGCAATGGCCTTTAAGGTATGTGCCCAACAGAGGTTTCATTCACTTCAGGCATGTGTGCATTTGTTAACATATTCTTCAATCAGTTTATCGCCCTCCTCGCCCTGGTTGCCGCCGCCAGCGCTGGCATCCTGCCCGCCGCCCAGGTCTACCATGCGGCACCCGCCGTGGCCACCTACGCCGCCCCGGCAGCCGTCGTCAAGACGATTGCGCCTGTGGCCCAACACGTGATCACGAAGGCTGCCGAGGAGTACGATCCCCATCCTCAGTACAAGTACGCCTACGATGTGCACGATTCCCTCTCCGGTGACTCCAAGAGCCAGGTGGAGGAGCGCGATGGCGATGTGGTCCGTGGCGAGTACTCGCTGGTGGATGCCGATGGTTACAAGCGCACCGTCCAGTACACCGCCGATCCCATCAACGGCTTCAATGCTGTGGTCAACCGCGAACCCCTCGTCAAGGCTGTGAAGACCATTGCCGCTGCTCCAGTGGTTGCCCACTATGCTGCCCCCGCTGTGGTCAAGACTGTCGCCCCCGCTTACCACACCTATGCTGCCCCTGCTCCAGTCGCCCACTATGGCCCAGCTGTTGCCTACCATCATTAATTTTGTTAATTCTATCGCAGATCTGTTATATTTTAAAGTAAATGAATAAATTGTTATAGATAATATGAAAACATAAAAATTTGTCCATACAAAATTGCATATAGTATTAATATAGTATTAATCCCATCAACAATCAAAGTATTCATGTTTTTAGAAGTGGCTGACGAGCGCAGTCGCTGCTTACTGCGCAGTTAGCAGAGCGCGGTCATACGCGTGCGGGTGGATATATGTATGTGTATGTATGTATGCATAAAAGAAGTGCAGAATGATTAGAATATCAGATTGGAGGGTTCAGGGTATCTCCTAGTCGAGCAGTCTCGACTAGAGCCTTCTTACTTGTTTCAATTCACCTCAGCTAGCATGACTCTATCTTAGACTGCACCCAATATGATTATCATTAGGTTAGACAGTTTGTTGTCGACTGCGTATTATTATTAGGAACTGGTGAGACACTGGCTGGACGCACGGCACACCAAATAAAACTGTTTATACTCATTCCCCATTTATATCCATTTATACTCATTCATTGTGTACAATGTTTGTCTTACTGTCCGCCCGTCTATCTGTCGCTACTGAAGCGATACTCTAAAATTTCTAAAATAATACAATATGTCAATACCTTGAGTTGGAGTTACATAACCTTACACTTCCCGAAAGGATTGCTCAAATGTCACCACCCAAAGAGGGGAATGGGAAATCAGTAAATATTCGAAATTTAGCGGATAAGTTATGGTAACTATTCATTTACCAAACACCATATATGTACATATGTATATATGTTCCTGAGGATGCAGTAAATTTGTGATCTGGCAGCCCTTAAACCACAAGTGTTCTAGTCCTTTTCATTGGAATTTAAGACAGGTGTTTCATTCACATAATGTTTTCATAATATCTATAACAATTTATTCATTTACTTTAAAATATAACAGATCTGCGATAGAAATAACACAATTAATGGTGGTAGGCAACAGCTGGGCCATAGTGGGCGACTGGAGCAGGGGCAGCATAGGTGTGGTAAGCGGGGGCGACAGTCTTGACCACAGCGGGGGCAGCATAGTGGGCAACCACTGGAGCAGCGGCAATGGTCTTCACAGCCTTGACGAGGGGTTCGCGGTTGACCACAGCATTGAAGCCGTTGATGGGATCGGCGGTGTACTGGACGGTGCGCTTGTAACCATCGGCATCCACCAGCGAGTACTCGCCACGGACCACATCGCCATCGCGCTCCTCCACCTGGCTCTTGGAGTCACCGGAGAGGGAATCGTGCACATCGTAGGCGTACTTGTACTGAGGATGGGGATCGTACTCCTCGGCAGCCTTCGTGATCACGTGTTGGGCCACAGGCGCAATCGTCTTGACGACGGCTGCCGGGGCGGCGTAGGTGGCCACGGCGGGTGCCGCATGGTAGACCTGGGCGGCGGGCAGGATGCCAGCGCTGGCGGCGGCAACCAGGGCGAGGAGGGCGATAAACTGGAAAGGATTCAGTATATATTAGCTGATACTTTTGTTTAGTGAAGTGGAAATACCTTAAATGCCATTTTAATGTGCTTTGAGTGGGTTTGAGAGCGTGTGCTGTCGGATGGGTCTAAGTCTGCAGTATGATTAGAAGTGGTGCAGACCTCCGCTTATATAGAGCAAACTCAGTGGGCAAGTGCATGCGCCGAGGCTGTCTGTTGGCTGCTGCGGCTCATTATTGTTAAGCAAATTACACAAGCTCAGCGAAAACAAAGAGGAGCGAAAGGGCGAGTCAAGTTGAACCGGGCCAGCTTAGGCTGACTGTGGAGTGCAGTGCGAGAGCCATTCATGGGGCATTTGTTTGAGTAATGTGGAGCAAATTGGGTCTTGTCTTGCAATTGGACATAGCATTGCTCATGCTCACGGACGCATTCGCCGTCGAGGTTCCGGGCTCTGATCTACCCAGCCATAGAGCAAGAGTATTGCCCGCGGCTATTTGACATTCAATTTGTGTGCGCGACATTACAATTGCAAAAAAATAAAAATAGAAATAAAAGTCTGTCTTTGTTGCTACCGGATACTTTTTGGCATGCCAAAAACCGGTTGGCTCATGCGCGAAAAAACTGATGTAGATCGAGCAATATGGAGCTAAACTCTATACATAAATTACACATCGCGTATATACACGAGACTGACTCTTGACGTCTGCAAAAACAACCACTTTATCTTTTCATTCTATATTGATTCAGTTTTGTAATGATTTGAGGCCATTCATTATGTCATGCTCTATTTTATTTATGATGATATCCAGGCATTTCTTGTTCATTTGTAAATAAAGTACTCTAAAAATATAACGGCTTATTTGGAGACTGTCAACAACTCATTATCGCACAATAGTCGAGTATCGATATTTATTAAATCACTATTTCGCCATCGATTGTTCTCACATAACTATCGAAACTTTATGCTCCTTAACTATCGCTACGATCTTCCACCTCTAATTGCTACAATAAGAAACGCAAGAAGAAAAGGATAAATTTGTTATTTTACAATTTGTTAAAGTTTGTTCTATATATACTACTTACTCAGCCTAAATATAAAGTCAATAAGAGCATGTTGGGACTCCGTGGAACAACATAAATATGTATGTATGTACATATGTATAGCGATGTGTTTTATTTGTATATCATCATTAAGTGCTTAATCCATGTCATTCAAATTTGATATCGTAACAACAACAACATCACAACAATTATTGAAATTCATTCAATGAAGTCTATATTGAATTTCGAATTCGAATTATGCAATAATAAATAGAGCCGTGAACACATTACATTGAAGTAAAATTACTATTAAATTTTACACCCACATTAGAGGAGTATAATAAACTTTTATGTAAACCTGTTAAAGTTATATGATTTTCACAAATGCGAACGATTATAATTATTATACACATATGTATGTATCTATATTTACATAGTTGCAATTGCCTGCATAAGGCATTCAATTGTTCGGGTACTGCCTGATCCGCTACTCACAAATATCTTACCCACTCAAATTAAATTTATGTAGAAATACAAGATTTGCAAGATATTTACATATGTAGATAATAAACAGCTTAGCACTCATTGATAATATGCATTTAACGATTTATTACAATAGAACTATTCAACAGGGCTTAGGGATCTAAGAATGTTGGGTAATGGAGATTTGGAATGGAGGATGCAATAATACTTTCGTCGTCGCGCGTCGCTGCTCTAGTGATGATAATAATCCTGAGCAGCATGGGTGGCTGGAGCCGGCGACTCGTAGGCATAGTGTTCCTGGTGCTGTTGCTGTTGCTGCTGTAGTTGTTGCTGGGGCTCGTGTTCGTGGTGCACGTGGTAAGTGGGAGCAGCATAAGTGGGCGCAGCGTAAGTGGGCGCAGAGTAAGCCACAGGAGTCTTCAACACAGCCGACTGATGATATTGCGCGGGCGCAGAGGCGATCAGCTTGTGTTGGGTGTGGCCCAGGGGCTCGCGATGAACGACGGCATTGAAGCCATTGACGGAGTCGGCGGTGTACTTCACGGTGCGACGGTAGCCATCGGCGTCGTCCAAGGAGTATTCTCCCTGCACCACGTCGCCGTCACGGGACTCAACCTGGCTTTTGGAGTCGCCGGAGACAGCGTCCTGCACGTCGTAGGCGAAATTGTACTTGGGATGGGGATCATCAGGGTAGATCTCACGAGCGTGGGCGTGGGCGTGGATGTCATGTGGCTTTTGGTAGATCACATGCTGCGGCTGTGGCACTCCGGTGTGGTAAAGCTGTGGCTGCTCGTGGTGCTCCACGGGTATGAGGCCAGCTGATACGGCAGCGACGAGCGAGACCAGCGCTACGAACTGAAGAAAAGGAAATTGAATTTATGTAAGTAGGGATTCTGCGGAGAGGGATTATGCACTCACCTTGAAAGCCATTTTCCTGAGATTATGAGATGCGAAGATTGAAGCAGAGCTGTGAAATGTATGTACTCCTGCTGTCGAAGTCTGTGCTGTGAATAGTAATTGAGCATCCATAGCATTTGTATTTATAGACGAAATTGGTGGTGGCCACCAGGGCCACATCAATTGGGCTTCAAACTCCATTGTTTCGGGCCTTTCTTTCACTTTTTGGTAAGTCTTATAGATATAATTTGAGTTTGAATTCATTTGCATGGCGCTCATTGAACGGTTTTTGTTTCTTCAAATTTACCAAACGGGTTGGCGCTCGATCGATTTGGTGATTTGCACCCACGAGACACACCCATGTGGCGAACATGAATGGATGACGGACAACCGCACGAAACAGCCGGCAGACAAAAGACTTAAGTAAGAAACTAGACTTTGATGGCTGTGGGGACCGGAGCTGTTACCGGGGAGTCGGAGTCGAAGTCGAAGCCGAAGCCGGGTGTTGAGTCAAGTCATGTAAGTAACCCAATAAAGACAACTTGATCGATGCCAGCATTGCACTTGACACACACACACGCACACACACACACACCCTTCTCAGCAGCTGTCCGCTGCAATGACCTAAAAACTAGAAATATAATCGGACGAAAGCTGGCCACTCACCAATACATGCAGCAAGTGCCGGAGCCATGCCTACGAATCTCGGCTTGTAATGGCTGAGCTTTCGGCTTGCAGCTTTTGCCTCGCTCGATATTCGACTTGTGGAATAAGTGCTCAGTCATGCCCTCAACGAGCACACACACACACATGGCCTAATCTAAATAGGTGTAAAGTGACTAAACGGTTTGCAATTTGATGATGTAACGCTAAGCAGGTCGCGCAGCAATTGGAAAGAATTTCGTCTAAGGTCGTTTCCTAATTTTTAGGAATATTCGATAGGACGACCTCTAGTGTAGCATTGCCAAATTTTAGACATCAAAGGTGGAGTCATCAAGTCCAGGTTGTATTAGAGAGTGCAAAAACATTTATTATAATTATTTCATTATATTTATTAATGAACACTCAAGTTCTTGCAAGAATTCAATGACCTTTCAATTCCGTTTTCGATTTCAATTGCGTTAATTAACGTGATCGTAGCCTTGAGTACCGGTAATGAAAAAGTACAATCAAAAGTCATACTTATGGGGGAGAAAGGCTCAATCAGATTACTCACTCTTTACGCAATCATAAAGAACGGCAATAGAACTTTTGATACGCCCAACTCTCGCTCCGTCTGACATGCGTCTGGGCGATGCCAAGCCGGTTACAATCAAATTGGGCGAGTCATGTTTGGCGCGGAGTGGGAAATGCCGGAGCCGGTAGTAGCTCGCTAAGGTAGCAGGCCAAATCAAGATTTAAAAATAATGTGATACATGTACATATATATCTGCAGATACAGTCACGGCTAAAGGTATTGATACATTGTTTGCTGATGGGATTAGTTAATTTTCATGGCGATTGTTGGTCAGTGTAACAAATGAAGCCGTGATTGAGAACCGCACTCGACTTTGGTATTTCAATGTCGCACCAAATTTAATTGCAACACTTTCATGCCGAGATCAACTCGCATAATCAATCAACGATTCTGATATTTAATGCGATAGGTCCGGCACGGCGTATTCCGTAAAAACCTGAAACTGAAATCATAGCACTGATAATCTCTAAGTCTATGATAGTAGAGAAATGTACTAGAAACCGATAATTATATCTGATATATGCAATAGTTTATTGTCGAGCTCAATAAATAAGTATACAGTAAAACGAACAACGATATCATATCAATGAGCAACAAGATCTTAAGACATTAGTGATGGTAGGTGACGGACGGCGCTGAGTAGGTCGAGTAATGTGCAGCAGGAGCTGCGTAGTGAGCGACTGGAGCGACGGTCTTGACCACAGCAGGAGCAGCATAGTGGACAGCTGGAGCAGCATAGGCGGAGTAAGCGGGAGCAACAGTCTTGACCACAGCGGGGGCAGCATAGGTGGAATAAGCGGGAGCAACTGTCTTGACTACAGCTGGAGCAGCATAGTGGGCAACTCGGGCGGTGGCGACGGCCTTGACGAGGGGTTCGCGGTTGACCACAGCGTTGAAGCCGTTGATGGGATCGGCGGTGTACTGGACGGTGCGCTTGTAGCCATCGGCATCCACCAGCGAGTACTCGCCACGGACCACATCGCCGTCGCGCTCCTCCACCTGACCCTTGGAATCGCCAGTCAGCTTATCGTCGACGCCGTACGAGAAACGGTACTGGGGATGGGGATCGTAGGTCTCGTCGGACTTGACCACCACCTTCTGGGCCACAGCCACGGGGGCGCCGTAGGTGGCAACTGGAGCAGCGGGAACGTAGCCAGCGCTGGCCACTGCGACGAAGGCGAGTGCGAAAACAAACTGGAGAAGAGCGAGATATTCCATTAGCACATAAGTATACAGTAGGTATCCATTGAGCACCCGTACTCACCTTGAATGCCATGTTGCTGTTTTGGGAGTTGGTTAAGTTCTTTACAGAGGAAAGAGCAAATGTCGAATGATACTGCTTCTGGAGTGCAAAAGGTATTTATAGGCTGTCGCACAGCTGTACTCTGATAGCCGATTTGATTATGTCTGCATAGCGGTAATCGTAAGGTGCTTAAATGTGGCCTTCTGCATATCATGTTCGAAATTAGCGCAGTCACCACGCCGAAATCGGCCAGCTGGCCAGTAGCCGAAGAGATTGTCAAGCTGCACAGCAGCAGCCTCTGCCGCTGAGGCATCGACAGCAGCAGCGGGAACAGCAGCGGCGGCAGCGACGACGAATGCAATCGGAAAGGGTAAATTATTTAGAAAGGATTTGGGATCTTCTTTTAACCATAAAATCATCTCGAGCAATGCGCATCTGCAGACAATTTGTAAATTGCATCCAAATTACATCTGCCCATGAGAAACATTATCAGGTTCACAATTGAAAAGAAAATATAATGGGATGCGATTACAGTAGATCTGTCCTTGAACTTTGCACGTACATTCTAAAAGCTGGCCGCAAATATATGCTCATATAAGCTCATGCTGGTAGGTCCATAAGACATGTTTACACTCTACACAAATTGCCAAATTTATTTCTTAAATTAAGTCTAATTTAATTGTTACAATTGCCAACTTTATTAAGGTTTGGCCTGAGTGGCTTTCTGGTGTCTCTGTCTTATGTCACTTGTAATTATGAGCAATGAATACATTTTTACTAGGCTAGCATTTAAATGAGTTGGGCTAATACTATCTGTTCCAAGTAATGCCATTAAAATATCTAATTTTTCAGGTTTCCATACCATTTATTTTGTGGCTTACAGAGAAAACCATATTAAGTTTAAAAATAATTATTATAATGAAAATATTTAAATATTAGTTAAGTATTTGAAGTATCTCATATTTATTTTCCTTTTCTACACACATATATGTGGAGAAATACTTACGTATGTATTGTGCATAAGCTAAAACTTTTATCGGACTCAATTTATTTGTAAACTCAATTTAAGAATGTATATAATTTTGACCTGCGTAAATTGTGAAATTGAAATTTCATTTCAATTGGAAATTACCATTAAGATATATTCTGATAACTCAGCGACATTTTTTTACATTTAAGTTCAGCTAATGTTCAGTTCTAAGAAGTAAAGCACCGTTAATCTCTGCCTTATCTACGCATAAGCTCTGCGCGTGTGCCATTCCCGTTCGAGCGAGATCTCTCTCTTTTTGGCCACGGTTCTCGCAGATCAAACATGATTATTATAAGCACACCCACAGTACCTTCGAACAGGAAGTAGCACCAATCGCCAGCCAGCCACCAATCAACGGCGTAAGCACTAAAGCGTTGCTGTCACCATGAAAATACAACGCTCACTCACAGCTGCGCTGCTGCGACGACTATTCGCTATATAAGTTAAGGCTTACGCCCAGAAATGTATCATTCGCAAATCAAGTTCACTTCTGTAAAGAACTCGACCAACTCCCAAAACAGCAACATGGCATTCAAGGTGAGTACGGGTGCTCAATGGATACCTACCGTATACTTAGGTGCTAATGGAATATCTCGTTCTTCTCCAGTTTGTTTTCGCACTCGCCTTCGTCGCGGTGGCCAGCGCTGGCTACGTGCCCGCTGCTCCAGTTGCCACCTACGGCGCACCCGTGGCTGTGGCCCAAAAGGTGGTGGTCAAGTCCGACGAGACCTACGATCCCCATCCCCAGTACCGTTTCTCGTACGGCGTCGACGATAAGCTGACTGGCGATTCCAAGGGTCAGGTGGAGGAGCGCGATGGCGATGTGGTCCGTGGCGAGTACTCGCTGGTGGATGCCGATGGCTACAAGCGCACCGTCCAGTACACCGCCGATCCCATCAACGGCTTCAACGCTGTGGTCAACCGCGAACCCCTCGTCAAGGCCGTTGCCGCCGCCCCAGTTGCCCACTATGCTGCTCCCGCTGTGGTCAAGACTGTTGCTCCCGCCTACGCCACCTATGCTGCTCCAGCTGTAGTCAAGACAGTTGCTCCTGCTTACTCCACATATGCTGCCCCAGCTGTGGTCAAGACTGTTGCTCCCGCTTACTCCACCTATGCTGCTCCAGCAGTCCACTATGCTGCTCCAGCTGTCCACTATGCGTCTCCTGCTGTGGTCAAGACCGTCGCTCCAGTTGCTCAGGTGGCTCACTATGCTGCACCCACGGCCCACTACGCCACTTACACCGCTCCAGCCGTCGCCTACCATCACTAAAGTGATGAAGGTTTCTTAGAACTCATAACTAGATCGTTGCTCATATTACTGTATATTTATTTATTGACATCAATAAAATAATGCATACATGAATATAAACATAAAAAGAATTATTTACCATACTTTTAATTTATACTTAGATCTTGTGGATATAGTATTATTAATATGTATTTAGTATTTTCCACATATGTTATGTTTGTTTAATATTCTATGGATTTATTATGTATTGAAGTAAAGAACAGTGAATAGTTCTATCTTAGTATTCATAAGAATTGCACATATAATAAGAGTTTGCATTTAAGCCTCAACACCTTAGTTAATCTACGATATTTGGTGAGTAATCTTCTGTGCACACGTACATTAGATAATAAATAATAAATAATAAATTCCTTAATTGAATTAACAGATTCAAATCATTCGCCATTTAGTCTCAAGGCAGCTTCTTCATTTCAAGAAATCATGAAATATATGTATATCATTTGATACACTCAGCGGCTTTAGGTGCCGAGTTCAAATAAGCAATGAGATTTATATGAATGGCATTTACTTGGACACGCAATTCCAATTGCAGTTGTTGATAATTGGTAAGGTCGTTCACATTCTGCGCACTATTATCCTGTTTAACTACCTCCTTTATTGTATGGGTATGTATGTATGTGTGTGTGTGTGTGTGTGTGTGTGTGTGTGTGTGTGTGTGTGTGTGTGAGTTCATAACTTGTTTATCAGCCAGTCGAAGCAACAGAGAAACTTCACAGACATTAAGATGCATAAAAGAATCGAAGTCGTAGTGCTTGGGCTGCAATTCATGTCCTGTAGTCTGGCGTTGGCTGGACTTTTGTTTGAAGTTCTTTTAAGGACGCGGTGGCTGTTGCTTTCACTCGCCACGGGAGTGCAACGAACTGCCCTAAGTAGGATCCTCATCCGTCAGACAGTCTGCGGACAAGACTCAACTTTTCTGCCAGCCAGCCAGGTAGGTAGGCAGGCAGACAGAGGAGTTGAGTTTGCATACATAAAATATATGCCACTGCCGGGTTGACAGGCTGCAGCTATGAATGCCGGGGGTCATGACTTCAATTTCGAAATGATAAATACGCGAATATGCAGCATCTCCTGCAAGGGCGTCGCGCACAATTGGCTTAGAGCCGAAAATCTCTAGTTTCCCACAATTGAAGTCATTTGCAGGCGAGCGATTCTAGATGTCCATAGCAGATAGGTCTGTGCACCTGCTGCTCGCTGTTTCCTGAGAGAAGAACTATTCTGTTGGGGTGCCCCAAGGTCGAGGCGTTGAAGGCACAACTAGCCAACTGCTTCGTGTTTAGTCGGACCCTTGCAGAGGAGAGATTTCTGTGGCTGCTTAAATTCGAGACCAATCAAGTGGAAGATTGCACGTTTTTTAGGTGCACACACATCGAATATATCGACTCGGCCAGCCGAACCCTTCTCAAACTTCATCATCATCATTATTATCAACTGCTCTAACCAAAAGCCCAACAACAATGCGAACTGACAATGCGAGCAGACAAAACTACAATAAGAAATATCAAATGAAGAAAAAAAAAAAAAAAGAAAGAAAGAAAAACAAGAAGAAAGATGATACAGCTTCAGCATGCCGAAGCACAAATGCCCTTGAATTGGAAGTACTTATACTACATATATACATACATACTTAGTATGGAATAGTAGATCTAGATATTTATTTTAAAAAATTATTACTTGACATAGATTCATTCATATTTGATATATAATACATAATTTAATTTGTATAGAATATAATGTGAATTTGTTTATAATATTTTGATATAAGATTTTAATTTGATATTATTTAGATCAATTTAATTTATATTTATTTTAATTCTTTATAAATACTTGTAAAGTTCATTCAATCTCTGCTGAGAGCCGTGCTGCTCTCAGAAATAAAAGTATTCTCGGCAAGCGTAAAATAAAAGTAAAAGTAAAAGGAGCGCCGCTGCCGACTGAGGCAGCTAAACAGGCTCTCGCAGCTGGGCATCCCTTATAAATAGGATTGCACCTCTGCTGGCCGTCTCATTCAGTGTTTTGTGCTGAGTCCGAGATGTTGGGCTGACGGTCAGCAATCGCTCCTGCCGGAAGGACAAGCAACTGCCCCAATTGGATTCGCGAGCAGGGGACCCGATGCGAGGCGGTGCAACGTAGATTGCTGCTCTATAAATTGTAATGCAAATGCTTTCGGCGAACTATCGTTATCAGAATTGCTCGTTTACGTTTATCTCTTTTTGTTTTTAGACAAACCAGTGACAGAACCAGAACCGATTGGCAGGCATTTGCAATAGCATTTAACTCAATTGGAATGTAACTGAGTCCCAGCTCCGGCCCCAACGCCCCACGCCCGGCACACAACACCAACAACAATTTCGGCAGATATTTGGCTTATCACATCTAAACGTCATCCAGCAACCGGCAACCGGCAACCAAGGCCACTTAACGATGCAAATAGGCCCGGCGACCACTTTGTGGCACTTCGCATTGTCAACCAGAGGCCGTCGTCATTTTGCACTCATCCCAAGGCATTGAATCGCACGGAACCGTTGGAGGAACCCCAAACGCACTTTCGGCCAAACATCCAAATTCACATTTGCGCTTAAGTTTAGGTGTAACCAATAAACACGACAAAAACTACAATAGGCTACCAAATTGGCTCATGTGTATTTACTCAATAACAAGGCAACTGTTTGCCCCATCGTGGGATAGAGTCATCCCCAGTAGACTAAGTAGGAAACATATATTTGAGGGGGACAACAGCTATTGCACAGGGATCCACGACTCTGAAACATTGAAGGATATTTTCGTATCACAACGTGATAGGAAGAATTTTCCGACTAGGGGGCGGTTGTAGAATAACTCCCCTAGCCTCGTGAAAGGCGCCTCACCATGTGTGTGCTCGTGTGGTCCCAACCGGCGCTGTTAACCCGCAGAACAGCTAAAATTTCTTAGATACTTCAACATCACACAATGGTAACCTCTTATTACGATAGTAATAAATAATATACGTGACTGTAAACAACTAACGGAGTACACGCCACCTTAAATAAATTGATTTTTCAGATTTTTCAAGAACACACATCCTGTGAATCCTTTCTTGTATGCCCTTACAAAACTATCTGAAAATACATTTGTATATATAATAATACATATAATAGAATCGAATGCATAAGTATCTTACATGTTTTGAGATCGACACATTAATAACTACAGATAGGTACAGATCGACCTATGTAGATCGTCGTATTGAGCAAGAACATATATTTACTATATGTTACAACAATTTTAACTGAGTTTAGAGTACCCAAATAAATTACTTCAAATCCAGTTGGCAGACTTCAGCTGAATTCATGATTTAAATAATCTTGTCAAGGCACCCACATTTTTTTCCCAGTGTAGAAAAACGAAATAGTTTAGTCTAATTAAAATCTCAATGCGCAAATTGCGATTATAAAAATATGCATGAAAATTTTTTAATAACAAATATTTCGTTATGATTGCTTTACACAAATGCCGTCACAGTGGCATGTGAACAATAATTTATGTATATCAAGGTCAGAGGGGCCCCCACAAAAGCCTAACTAAACTTATGGATCGAAGCAACAAAGCCACATGTGTGTGTGAGTGTGTATGTGAGCATGTGTGTGTAGGGCTGCCGAAAAATAAGTTAACTGCAAACTGGTTTGCATTACTTTAATTGCCATTATTTCACTCACTTGCCGGCCAGTTGATGGCTCGCCGTTGTTTGCTGGCTTGCAGAGGGCCGTTAAGGCCCCGTACATGTATGCGGCATATAGCTGACTAACTGCTCCAGTTGGCTTGAGATTTCCCATTAAACATAAACATTACAAGCTAACTAAATATTTGTGAATTTGTAAATTTGTCGTTGCCTTTGTCACTCTTAGCGTGACGAGCACAGCTTTGACTTTAGTGCCAGCCCATCAAGTTGATGTCCATTTATCGTAATTAACAAGCTCCAAATTCCAGCTGCCTTGCTCGAACACAAATTGAGTTGAGTTGAGCGCATGCCAAATGCCAATCTAAAAGCCACTTGTTGACGTTTCGCTTGCCACCGACTCAATTTAAATACAAACTTCGATCGAATGCGCTTATACCCTGAACCCATTGCAAATGGCTGGCCAGGGATGTTTTCGTTGAAATGGGGCAGAGCTCTTATAAATATTTTTGATCAGGATGACTGAAAGACTTTAAGTAGCCATACACCTCTACAGCCTCAGACTACTAGAAACTAGAATCTTGAAATAATTAGTTCAGTTGACTAATTAAACCAAGAATGTATATATGGATTATGGAAGGATCAATCGAAATCTATTTTTTATTTTTGAGTTGCCATAATTTTAGCAGACTTCTTCCTGAATCCTTTCCCAGCAAATAGATTCAGCACGTTTTGGAATGTTTTTTATGACTATTGATTCACAAGAGGAGAGTTTTAAGTTTACATATCCAACAGTTTAAGAGCTAGAAGTTTCAAATTTTTATAGTTGAGTTACTGGTCACCTCCTCTATAAATGACCAAAAAATAATTTTTTGCCCCTTTAGAGCGTTTTATATCGAAAAATACCCTGTAATTTTTACATTTTTTGAGCGTAAGCATCCACATATTGCAGATAGGTTGCCGTCAGCTCGTTCTAAGAACTAGCTAAAAATGAGGTGTCTACGCCTAGTAGGGGTGTGTCAAATAGAGAAAAACTGAATTTTCTACAGTATTAGAGTTAAACATGCCTACTAAATTGCTGATGGGATGTGAATGAGTATTCCGCAGTCGGTAACGCCCGACACAAATTTTATACTTTTACAACACATTTAGTTTGAGTTAAAAGTCAAGCCTCTTATAGCTAGTTATTAATGCTGTGACTGGTAGTTTTCCAAAGCAAGCATCAAATTACTCTAAATAAATTTATTTTATAATTAAAATTGTATGTACAATGTATAAAAAATATGTCTACAAAAATGAAAACAGCAATTCTGCTCTGTATGATATATATCTGAAAGTGTTAAAATTTCCCTTGAAATCTGAAAAACTATCAGAGAGATATGCATATTTTTAGGCGGAGTAATAAAGATAATAAGGTACAGGTACAAATAATAGGAGTGTTTACTAAGATGCAAGTGTTATGGATAAAAACGAAATGGATTGAGCTAAGGAGGAAAATAGAAACATTATAAAAGTTATGTAGTAGCATAATTAGCTAAATATTATATTTTTATTTAAATTGAAGTGAGACTTCAAAAGATTTTGAAATTAAGGCATAAAATAACTTTCGAGTGTAGTGATTGCAAAGTAGCGCCATCTATTGAGCGTATGCCATATTGATATCAGATATCCGCACCAGCATGTATCATAGACAAGACACACACCTTTGAAGTGTGGCGCTGAATTAATCCGAGGCTCACACCACAGAGTTAGGCAAACAGATATTACAAGACCAAATTTTACATTACGTACGTTTTTATGTTCAGAGTCTATTGAAAATGAGAAATCAGGGGTATAATGGTTTTGTTGAAAGGCATTAGGAGGCGTGCCAGACCCAATCAAGTATATATATTTTTGATCGACGAGCTGAATCCATGTAGACCTGTCAGTCTGTCCGTAAATATGAACGCGTCGATATCAGAAGATACAAGAACTACAGACTTTCAATTTTCTTTAAAATGATATCGAGTTTATCTCAAATATGCGATAACTCATACTATTATTTTGTTATCTACTAAAATCATTATCGAAAATCAGTAATAAAATTATATCAGGTACAGCCTTGGAGCAGAGTCGCCAAAATTTAAATGTAGATTCAAACTTCATAGAATTTCGATTTTCGTTATAGCTCACCCCCACCCATAGAAATTTGTAATACGCGTATTACAAATACTAAAGACTTGTGCTTTGGTAAATTCACGCATTTCAATGCTAGAGTCACGATCTAAAATTCTCATGAAGATAGTTTATCCACAAGAAGAGTTATTAAGCAATTAAGTTCCCACGGGAAATCAGTATCGAAATTAGTTTCGAATAGAAACTAATAGAAATAGAAATTAATTAGTTGTTAATGCAGAGCTAAATTGCATAAATAATCTATGTCCAGATATTGGGAAAGTGGAAATAAGAAAATCATATGCGTCTACATGTATATCTATAATTTAGAAAAGGTACATTTGATGTATGATAGAGATCCTACAACACTTTATTCTGAACATAGCACTCCAAAGAAGAGCGACTTTTTTTTTTGGAAATTTGCATCTAATATCTTATGTCAACGGCGTGTAATTGGCCATAAGTGTTATTCTTGCCGTCTTAAACTCGTTAACGTTGTTAAGTACAGTCATACATTACATTCTCCTGATGAGCCAATAAAGTTCTCCGTTCTTTGAAAATATCTTGATATAGAGGCGTACATGTTCATACTTGAACAATATGTATTTTAATCCAGTTGAGTTTCAGTAAGTTAAGAATTGATTATTGCATAGAAATGAATGTAAATTTTATTTCGTTACCTACTGAACAAGGCATATATTAATATCGTAGTATTAGAATGATAATATCGTAGTACATTTTCAAATGAATGATTTCATGTAAGGTTGTGACAATATATATTGTATGTATGATGAGCTTAGACTGTAAAGTAAACGAAATTCAAAATGTTATAGTGCACATATGTTTACATACGTATATGTAATATTGGATATAGCAATATTGAAAATAAATAAATATTTCGATATAATATTAAAATGGTTCGTGGTGTAATGATTCTTGGCTTGGTTATGCAGATAAGACCGGCATTGAGCAGTTATGTTAGCATTATTGTAGCGTACCGGTCTCGTTTTTAAAATACACATGGATCGTATGCTGTATAATTCGTGGTGTTTTTTTTCCCAAGTTTTAACTTGATACCCATCGATCGATATGGATGCTCTTCTGCAATTTCTTATTACTTAAAACGCTACATCTAGTTTTGAGTATGTAGATAGAAGGGGTTCCGATTTTTGGGTGTTTTTGAATATATTTGTTGCAAGGCTGTCTGTCATCTGCTCATTTACTGTGCACATCTACCATGCTGTCTTTTATCGAGAGGCTCTGTAATTTTGAATTACCAGAGTCCCGATGAATAACCGCCGGGTGGGACACGATTCTTGTTGATAACTTGACTTCCGCCGTTAAGATGAGCTGGCTGGGTATAATCGGTTCCGCCAGCTTTGTACCCCTCGCCGGTAACTGGATTTCCTTCTAGGAAAAAAGCATTTTGATATCAATCATATCGTTATATACACTAAGAGCATATCATACCCGATCTTACTCCTCCGTTAATTTTCAGATTCTCAGTCGAAGAAGAAACAGACGATGATGCGGACGACACCGAACCACTTTTTCCATTATAATTTCCCTTGGAAATTAATTGAGCGGTATTCGGGTTTTGTCCAAAGGGAATATTGCTCTTCATGTGATTCTTGCTCGGTGTGATGGGACGAGCCGGTTCACCGAATAAACGTGAGTACGAGTCAACTGGTTTTTGGCCTCGACGTGGTGTCTCACCTGTTTTGTATAGTGCGAAATTTTCAGTTAAAATCGTTGTAACATAAGATATTGTATACAAAAATAAAATAAAATAATAAACACGATGTTAACATATTTACATTGACAACTAAAATCTTGCATAAAATATAATAAAATGTTAGCTAACGACGATCAGCTCTGTTTTTGGTATTTAAGAAAGTATATTAGAGGAGCAATTTGTTTTATATTCCGTGTTTTCAATTTAGGTTCATTAGAGACTTATGAAGATCAGTTTGTGCCTCTCATGCCTGTGTAACATAGATGTGGTGTATTAGAATCGTGCTTGAAAGTAAGGTGATCGTAATGAAGGATCGTTTCTAAATTGTGACTAATCACAGTTTTGTACTTGATTATTTTGCACACTTCAATTAATAACAAATCAATAATAACAAAGTTAAAAACAAAGATTTGTTAAGTCGAACAATTTATATTTATTTGTATACCAATGTAATAGAATCTGTGAGCTCCTTGCCGCACTGTAAAGATATATAGAAAAAGAAAGAGAGAAAAGGAAAACGGGAAATGTTCCATCAAAATGTATGCCATCAACAGCAAATTTCGGAAAATTATAAATGGTCAAAAGACTGTTCGAGATAAAAAAGGAACTTTGGTGTTTGTAATCATATCTAGCTAAATGATAAGATGAACCACTTAATTCTGTTTCACATCAGTCTTTCCAATGATGTTTACTAAATATGCATATATTCTTGTTCATTTGCATTTAATCCGATCGATCTGTTTATTTCTTTGTGTTTCCGTTAATTTTGAAAATAAATCATTTACCAAATTTCAGCATCATAAGTTGATCAAGCGTCACCAAAAGGATACTTCACCAGACAAGTTATTTGATTAAAAAAAAAAAAAGAACAACATTCGTAAAAAATATTCTAACTTGATGTCGCAAAAATATCAAACAAAGCGAAATCGAGCCTATTCAACACTTGTCTACAAGTTCACAGCAAGCATTACTTACCGTTGTTCTTCTGGGCGGCATCTGTTTCGGCAGAGAATATATTCGAGGCCATCAGATTTTTGACGTTACGTGGAGTTTGAGGCAGTTCGGATCCGAAAATGTCACTTGAGACTCCACCAGGGGCCCTCAATACTCTGGAAGTACAAAATTCATTTGTCAGTTAGTTATGTTTATTTGATAGTATTTTTTGGTAATAAACTTCAATTGAATTTTATTGAACAATCAATCTAAACATGAAGAAATTACTTAATTAAAATAAAATTTAATATTAACAAATTAAGATTAACATTCGCTTACACGGGTACTTGAGGAAAACTTTATATTGAAGGCAATCAATTGCTTAGCTAACAGACTAGACATACAGTAGCTGAGGGAGCTGCAAAAGTTAGTGCAAGTCCGTTTACTTTCCAAAAGCCTTTCACATATGCAATGTGCCAATGTTCAAAGTGCACTGCAGCTCAGAGGCAAATCTGAAATTATGTTTTCCCATTGACCAGAGAATGTAAAAAAGTAAAAAATAAACTTGACCGGTAAGTATTCGCTGTGCAGATGGTTCATATGCCATCAGCGACCAGCGCTAGCTAAACTTGCTCTCGGAGACAGTCAATAGACGCCTAGAGCTTTTACCTAGTTTATTGGAGACAAAGCTTAAATTGCATTGAGTCAAATTCAGCGATAATGGTAAAACACTTCTATATAAAACCTTAAAGTAAAAGTTGTTTGATGTAAGTAAAAGTGACGGTGTCGACAACTATTTATATTAGGCCGACGCTTGCTCCCGATGGGCAATTTATATAGGATACACCGGAGATCGAACTTATGTACCTTGTGGTCTCTTCATTTATGTTACTTTAGATGTATATTAACATATGAGTGTGCAAATATATTTATTAATAATTATAAGGTTTATAATAATAGCATTAAGTTATTCATTACCCAACAAGCAGCTGTAAAAATAAGTATAAATAATTATTACTAATAAAAATAAGTATTACAAGTATTGTTTATCGACATCTCCGACATTTGCCTATCTTCGAAGAACTGAACAATAGTAGGAACTCTCTTAGAATTCTTATCAAATATTATTTCATTAATCAATTCAAATGTTTGTATAGTTTGTTTTGTATAGTCAAAATTACATTATAATGTTCTGGCAATCAACAACAATTCAAAGAACAAAGAACACATTCTGGGGCAGATAGATGAAACAAACAAAGGAAAAGACTTACTCTTAGGGATAGAGATATCAAATTTGGGT
Organism: Drosophila aldrichi; assembly: GCA_035045965.1. Lineage (NCBI taxonomy): Eukaryota > Metazoa > Arthropoda > Insecta > Diptera > Drosophilidae > Drosophila > Drosophila aldrichi. Next base: position 1,373,330 of record JAWNOM010000294.1, read on the forward strand.
TTCAGCTATATGCATTTATATAAATAGATTGGTTTATTGAAATCAATATTCGCAATTTGACTGTAGCAGATTAAAGTAAATTTCTCTATTTTCAAATCAGTTTTTAAGTAACAAATAGGAAAATCAAGTAGAAATTTTTAAGTCGGAAGTTTCCGACACGCGGATATTGCACAAAACCAATTAACTCTTTTCCCCCTTTTCAAAATAGAGTATAGAAATAATGAATAACGACTCTGAGCTCATTCGTCTGTAACATACAAATGTCCGAGTAATTGTTCATTGGAGTTCATTTGTTGTTTTTATTGAGCTTGGGTTGCTTTAAATTGGCTGCAGTGATCTGCTCGAGCGCAACAAATAAACCGTTATTGTTGCCACGCTGCTGCTGCGTCTGCTGCTGCTGCTGGTGCTGCTGATGCTGCCGATGTTGCTGCTTTGTTTCATTTAAAACGTGCAACCGCAAACAAAAACATAATGAAATTTTTAACTGAAGCACGAAAATTGAGTGCGATTGCTGCATTTTGGTTTTGTTTTTGTTTGGTTTATAATGCCTTTGTATGATTTTGTTGATTTCCCTAAAACGTTGATTAGATGTATCCATTATAATTGCTTGACATGCCAGAAACAATAACTGACGTTTGATGACTCGGCTGATGGGGCCGGCCACTTTCCCTGCGCTTCGCCAGTTCGGCAGCTGTGCATTCAACCAGAGTTTCTGTTGTTCGATGCTGCACTTTTGATAGATTGCCGGCGCTGGCATTTCGAATGTTTGGAAATAGTTAAAAATTGATCAGTGTTAAAATCAAAAAGAGAAAAAGCCAGTAAGCTCTAGTCGAGTGTGCACGACTAGCATATACCCTGACCCCGAGCTCCGGGGATGGCAAAGGGAACTGAAGTTCAATCAAAATGGACTCATTTAGATGGGACTGATAATTAACTACTCGACTGTTGAGCTTTATAAATTTTAATTTAACTCACACAAGTTATATAATTGAAAGAGAAACTAAGTCCTGAATTTTATTTTCCCAGTCGTGTGACTGATTTTCATATAAAACACCTGTTTTTCATTTATGATACGCTTGGATAAATTTCCTTCAATTCGTTGCACAATTTTTAAATATTTTTCCAGACGTTTCGCAGAGTATCAAATAATTTCTTAGCTTACAGAGAATCTGAAAATGCGCAATGCTCAGCTCAGCTCTGTTGGCAGGCTTTGCAGCAAGATTGTCAATTATCGATAGTGCATTGCGCGCCTGATCAATAATTATCGATTATATGCATAGAAAGTATATGGACGTCGAAGAGAAAAAGAAAAGTTGCCACACTGCGTTGGCTCCACCAAACCCCAAACAATTATGTGCATACATATGTGTGAATATCAACAGGTCTGGATAAATTCAGAATTTATATTCAGATCTTTCACAGTAAAGTGAAAGTCACCAACTACACTATGCAGTTTATATAAGTTAGTTTTGATGGGGACTTAAGGTCAGGCATTTATTGATTACTAATCACCAATAAAATAGGCTGATTTTCAAGAATCTCGCACATAAGTTTCCTATCGACATTTGCTAGCTATTACTTACTATTCAGAACGAGTCCAGCATCCACTTTTTGCAGCGCACATTATAGTCATGATTCTTTATAATTAAGGAATGTATCAACGATTTAAGTTTTACATTCATTGCATATACATATTGATTTCAAGACAATCAAATTTTACAAAATATGCAAGAATTTACCAAAATATATATTCTAACAAATTACTATAAATGGTTACAGATCATTTAACAAAAATCGACCAAACTTCTGAGTATGAAAGGCATTGCAGCTATTTACGCCAGGTACAACAAGGTACGAAAAGACTTCAAGAATGCGCAGCTAATAATGTCTATTACATGCTTCTAATGTGTCGGCAATCCAATGTTGAATGCCCATATATATATCGAAGAATCACCTTTTATATATGCGTACATCCGACATATTACTTTACACATATATACATACATATTTGGTATTTAAACGTAATACTCAAGCGTAACCATGACTTTTCGGATATATTAGCGATTTTTGGCAAAAGTGATATTTATATTTGTACTACTTTGCCAGTTTGTCCTAAATATGCACATCAATAATGTTGGCATAGCAACTACTTATTCCTTTATAGGAAAAGGAATTTTATATATCAATTTGTCATGCATATACAGTGAAGCTAATCTCTTTAGGTAAGCTTTACAAATTTATTAGCTCCAGAGTTGTAGAGTAACTTATTTAAAGCTGGTCGGGAAGTAGAAAGTTATTGTATTAACTTATTTAAATATAAAATTTGTATGTATATATAAATATATCCGAACAAAGCAAGTCATCTTTACTACGTAATATAGAAATTCGTTATACAAGATTTTTGTGGAAAGGGCGAGAAATTAATTTTATGTGTACAAATATGGTATTGTTATGCATTAATTGAAGGCATATCAAGAAATGCCCCGTTTATCTATTACAGCGACAAATACTTCCGGAATAAGAAATAAACAATTTTATATACATTTATTTAAAGAACTTATCTTGAACTTTCAAAGTTTAAGTAATATTCAACTGTTCAATTAATCTTAGCTTGATTTACAGAATTTAAAGATAAAACAAATTACAATTCGATATTGATATTCAATAATATTCCTCGTTTAATCGAATATAATTATTGATTATCAGGACGGTAGGCGGGAAACAGAGTATACAAAAGGCTTTATGCTTTGTTCCATGATGTGCACCTTTCACTACAGAATTTCTTGTTTGCTCTTTTTATTATCTCAGTGATGGTCAACAAAACAGAAAACAACCGAGTCGACGGGTCATTAGGGAAATTCTCGAAATAGAGACAGTGCCAGGTGTTGGAGACGCAAGCAGGAAGGCAGGCAGGCAGGCTTGCATGCAAAAAGTAAGCAGCGATTGAAAAGCAAATCGAAAAATCAATGAACTGCTTAGTCTTAGCGCCAGGCCGGCTGCGGGCAGCGGGCAGCGGGCAGCGGGCAGCGGACAGCGGCAACGTCAGCTGGCAGTGGAGGCCCAATAAAGATACGTTCTTGGTGCCAGTTAGCAGACTGGGCTGAAGAACCTGCATGCCCACATGTGGGGGAAGCCCAAGGTGAATGCACGATAAATTACTGCACAACCACAAAACTGCATATTTTCATGCATAGCATACAGTCGCATTGGTGTTCATATGTAAATTTACGTAGGAATTCGGGGAAATCAATTTGGAAATTTTAGACTTACCTCTTTTTGGCTTTGCCGACATTGTAAAGTTCAACATGTTTGAATGCAGCATAAGTAGCCATGCTATAAATCTTTATATTATGTGCGATATCCGGTTTAAGTTTATATAGAAGTATATATGCTTGACGTATTTATACTGCGGAAATCTTAAAGATACACGAACACAATCAGTACAAGGAACAGGGGGAAAATTTGCAAATTCAATCTGTGTGAGCCGTCAGCTAAATTTTGAGAGGAACCTGCAGCACGTTGATGACTCATGCTGCAAGTGCTGCAGCAAATGCCTGCAACGGATGCTGTGTGCGCACGTTTGAGAAAAAAATCAATAAATATATGTGGTAATGGCACATGGATGCGAATATCATAATTTTGAAGGAAATGCAAAAGGAATATTCTCGAAATAAGCTCACATTTTGATAACAATTTGCAAATTTTCAATTGTTTTTGTTTTTGTTTATCTTGTTTATCTTTAGCTGAGGAGGGAAACACAACAAACTCACAAAGTAATTATTCACTTTTTGTATTTTATAATCTGAATGACTTTCAGAATACACAAGCTATTTTTAAATGATATGATTTGGAGTCGGATTAATGCTTTTAATACAAATTGCAAGGAATGAAAGCCAAGTGCTCTTAAATTTTCATTTATCTGTATACGTTGTCTGGCTCTGCGCTCTGCGTTCGTTGGCGTTGTGAACGCTTCAATATGAAGCTGATGACTGGAGTGCATCGGGAAAAGTGAAAAGCATTTATTACCACCACCAGCGGCAGCTACACGAACACCGGCCAAGTCTTATCGATTCACAGTGAGTAAGGCAAGTACAAACTCGCTCGCTCAGAGAGGGAGATACACAGAGAGAGAGAGAGGGAGAGAACACAGTTCGCGTTGTAAGTATACGTATAAATGTGCACAAACACATGGCCACTAGTATACTCGTCCAGTGTTTGAGAGTCGCGTCAAAATAAAAAACAAAGTACAGCTGATTGAAGCTAAAACCGAATAACTCGCTCTCTCTCTCGTTTTCTCTCTCTCCCTCTGTTTAAGCTATGAAACATAACACGAATGAGAACAGAGCAACAGACAACAACATTTCTGTAAATAGCACATACATAAGTCAAAATGTATATTACAGAATTAGTTAATTCTTTCATCTTTGATAGTTGAGTCTTTTTGAATGGAATCCTAAATCCCTTTAAAGCTTATCGGCTTCTCTGTTAAGGAATATGTTATGTTAACAGTAACATTTTGATCAAATTACCTTTGCTGTTTACATCCCGACTCTATAAACAATGGGATATTCTTATTGAGAAGTATGTGTGATACTCGAGGTATCTGTTAGTCGGGCACTCTCGACTTATTGAAACATTAGAGAAACCCGAACGGGTAGTCTGTTTTGAGTTGTCACTGACTTTGCAGGTGTTTTATGTGTCACAATGTACCTGGTAGTCATTAGAAAATTCAGAATGCATTGACTAACTGCGTTTCTTCTTTTTAAATAAAAGGTAAACTAGGTAAGCAGTTGTAAAGGGCTTTCCGACTGCGTACGTTCGCTTTAAAGACAATCTAAATCAACACAGCCATTGACATCTGCGGCTTAGAGCCATATTATCTTTAGCGAAAGGCAATTGGGTTTAATTTGTATTAATCCCGTCTCTAGCAGTTGATCAGATAAGAGATATTGATTGAAACAAAAGCACTTTTGACGGCTTGCACGCTGAGATAATCACAGATAGAGGCTTTCAAAAATATATTTGACTTTCTAGTTTTTATTTATTTTTTATTAATATATATATGTATATGTATGTTTTTAACACATAGACTACCTTCAAATGCTCGGAATGAGTGGTTGGCAAGAGTATCATATACAAGAGCATTTAATCTTCGTCACGGCGAAAATAATTGCTCTTTCATGCTCTAACCAATGTACAAAGTAGTTACGCTTTAGTGAATCTTGGGTTTTCTTTGTGTAGCTTTTGTGTGTTACCGTTAGAGCCTGTCCATTAGAAGCCGAGTGTCGGCTTCACAAATATTAAAAAAAATTTCAAGACTGACTGACAGACGGCTGGCTGGCTTGTGCACCATGTTGCATGTTGTATTTGGCTATGGCTCGGATATAGTGAATCACTTTCATCATCAGCATTAGGAGAAACTTGATATGCTGCCGGCAGCAAATCAATTTTTAAATCAACTTTTAATTGGCTCCGACCAAAACCAAATGCATTCATATACTTTTGAGCTTCTCGTTCTGTTTAAGCAATTGGCACACATTTCCGTGGAACACAGGAAGTGTACACATATTCTTGGATACGCTATTGTTGCTTTTTATTTTTACTTTACGAATGACGATGACGACCTACTATGTCGAACAATCACTATAACTTGGGAGTTCTGGCAGGTCTATGAGTGCAACATGACACCATCCCGGGCCAATGGAGTGCAGCATGCAGCATACAGCAACGCCTTTGCACAGTTCACTGTAGCCCACATTGCTGTAGGACAGCCCACTGGACGAGCTTAAAAATAGATTGGCCGTCTTTCATAGACATCTCTGCTCATCGCTGTGCCCCTCTGCGGTGCCTTGCCTAATTGCTGAGCAGCATCGTCTGCCTTGTCGGGTCAAGTAAGCCAAGTTTATTCACTTAAAATGTGCATTCTGTGTATATTAGCCGAACGACGCCTTTGCAGCCTCATTCTTTGAGAGCTGTGGGCGTTGCCGGATTGGACATTCAACAATAGTAAAGATAAAATTGAGTTTATTAGAAGTTTTTAGTTTGTTGTACGGATATTCCGCTCAACTTTACTCGGCGGTCTTCCTTTCAAAAACTCCAATGTCTTTTTTTCTGTTATGTAGACATATTCGTAAAGCTTTTATACACACCTATCTATTACAAATTGGGTGAGTGCGCGGTATAAAGTTGAAGCATTTAAACGCCTTTCAGACAACGCAGACAACTTTTCTTTTCTTTTTTTTTATTTTGGTTTTTGAACTGTCTATTTTAATTATAGCCACGGGCACTCCATTTCTTTTTTTTTTCTTGGGCTTTTGTTTTTTCTGATTTATTTACATTTAGGGTAAACATTTTCCTCGAGTTTATTTTACATAGAGAGAGAGAGGGTTTAGGTTTATTGTTTTTACTGCATTTTAACCAGCATATAACCGGGCGGCTCATTGCTTAACTAACTACTTAAGACATAAGAGAATAATTAGCCCAAAGTGCAAGCACAAATTTAAAATGAATAACTGGCTTTCGAAAGGTTTCCAAATTAGCTCAGTGTAAAACGTTCTTGCCCAACTCCAGTTTTTCGAAAGTAGAAGGTGTGCAGGGTGAATATATATATATATATATATATATAAGTATATAAAATTGATGTATTCGTTATAAATATACTCGCTTATTCATCAGTGCACGAAATAAATAACTAAAGGGGTTGGCCATAAATTTTTATCTTTCAGGCAGTACGTATAAGCTATAAACCTGAAAGCACTAAATTAAACAGAGACAGAGCCTGGACTAACATATAAAGAATTGAAGTGTTTTAACTTCTTTTGTATCCGACTAGAATACCTTATTTATCATTTCAAAATATTTCAGAATATCAGTACTCAATAAGTTAAGCTCTTGCTATTTGTAGGTAGTTGGGAAAATATTCTAAGAATAAGACGGTTACAAGACTACATTCCTTTTTAAGATATTCTGCCTACGCGCACTATATAATAAATAAGCAATAACAACAAGACAAAAAGCAGCGTAATATTTACAAAACAGAAACAAAGTTGTGTATTTTCAAAACCTATTTTCAATTAGGCTCATTGAAAAGCTTCCATTACTGGAAACCAAAAAAATTAAATTAAACGATTTATCGTATTTAGGTTTTCATGATCAATTAAATAAGCTATGTTGTTAAAGACGTAGGCATAAATTGTCAAGGCAGACAAATTGGCAGTTCTCCGAATTTTTGAAATATTACCCTATAAGGCTGCGGTCGTGTTGGATGCATTCTATCGTGACTGCCCGACTAAGAGATACCCTGAACCGTGTGAATAGCTCATATTCCAATAATTCTTAGCAATATAGATTGTGGTATTAATATATTGTTATATAATAGAAATATTACATAATTAATTAATATCATATATGAAATCTTTATATTCTAGGAAATCGTGTTTAACACTTTCAATGCCCAGTTACAGAAAATATACATACATATTAAATGGGAACTACTCTCGACAAGAAAACACTTACTACTTTCTAGTTTTTATTGTATATAAGCATTCCGCTGCGTTGCGTTGCTTTTCTTTTTGTAAGTGAATAATTTTTATGGTTTTCTTTATCACTTAAATTCTTGTGCACTATTCAATCTGTCCAAGTAACTTAAACAAAGACAGGAAAAGCCTCGCGGTGTGGCTAGAGTAAATAATCTACACAAAAGTTAACTCTGCGTCCCGACTTCAATTTTGCTGTTTATTGAGTGAAAAGTGAAAGGCGACGCCAGTTGACTTGCCAGTTAGTTGTGCATGGTACACCTCTTGTATAGAATTTGTTACACTCTGCGTGCTTAATACAGCATAGCCGAAAACTCTTGTGAAATTTAATGATAATCAGTTTTCTGCACTTCTTAAGTCATACAAAAATTGATTTTCTTTCGTTCGAGACAATATAATAATTATTTTGTGCTCAAGAGCTTTCCCGAATCGATTAATTTAATCTATGAAATAATTCAAGTAGTAATTAATAAATTCGATCTAAATGGTTTATTCAAGCTGGGATAAACAGCCGAATGGCTCACCATTGGAAAAGCCTTTAAATATACCTACATATACATATAAACAATCATAGAGGTTACTGTTTTAATTCACATATGAATAGATAGTAATTAAATGTCCACTTCTTTTCCGCGAAAATGCACAAAACAAGAAAAGAAGTATATTAAACGGTATTGCAGACAATCACAGAAATTATTCAAGCATGCATTTCCCTTAGATGGTGCCGGTGGAGGAGGAAGAAGCACGGCTGCTTGATTAAATAAAAATGTAAAAGAAAGTGTAAATGCTTTTGAGGCCATATCGGCTTTGTAGTGTTTGTACCTTTGCAACACGTGAGGAAATGTGGCAATGCTCGATTGTCTGACGCTCTGCCTCTCTCAGCTTGATAGCATACGTTATGCACTTGGAAAACCGACAATCGAAAAAGTTCAACAGCTTCAGCAGCTTGTGAGAAATCTCGAATATTCTCACTTATACATATGTAATAATTTTCTTTTAAAAATGCCTTAAAATCTCTTTTACTGACAGCAAGGAGTGGCCCAAAGAGCCGAGTCGATGGAATTTGAGAGCAACTCAAACTGTTACTGGTTCTGGGTTTATTCTTTCATTTGTTTAATAAAAATGAAGAATATAAGTATGAGTAAATCCGCTTTTAAGTATAAGGTTCAGGGTATCTGTTAGTCAGTTACGCTTTATTTGCTTCCTGACTTTCTAGCAATGTTTGGCATGCACTAATAATTCCTTACAAATTTTATTTAAATCTTACGAAATGCTCTTAGGGAGTTTGCTTCTAATCTAAATCTTTAAAGCTGCTTAAGTGACGTTTTGAATACGAACTCAAGTTATTTATTGTTTTAAAAATATGTCCGATACAAAAATTCTGATGTGCTGATAAGAAATGTTTTCTTTAAGTCGCAAATGCTAATGAACTCTAGTCCAGCCGTTGTTATATTCGTTCTTCTCTCAAGAGTTGAATACACACACAAACACACACACATCTCTTCGATGCCATTTACAATTTAAAAATAATTAAAAACAATTTCAAGAGCTTGCAGAGCTCCCTTTTTTGCATGCATTATAAATCCATGTCTGTTTCTGTTTCTCGATTATACGTATTTTTGTCTGCGCTTCCTCATGGAGCAACAATCCATAAATTTGTTAAGCACTTCAACTGAAGAAGTTTAATTAGTTCATTTAAGCATGAAGTGAAATGACCCAAAGCTCTAAAATTATCACAAATTTCATAATAACTCACCATTGTATTTGAAAGCATTTTTGATTAAGTGAAGCTGATTAAATATTCTGGGGCTAGTCAATTGATATATCTTAAAAGTTCTAATTTGTTTGACTTTACATAAATGCGCGAATTGTTCAACGAAGCATTTATTAAACAGGTTCAGAACGTTGCTGGCCTTTTGTTCATAGTCTTTGTCGTCTCAATTTTTTTGCACCCTGCATATAAAGTGGTCTCTGCCACAAAGAGACAAAGGCGACTTGAGAAGTGAAAACGGAGTGATTCACCAGTCTGGTGTATAGTCATGACAGTCAAACAAAAATACATACATATCATATCCACAGTCTGATCGAGAATACTTAATAATAGTCTCTGCAAGCGTATGCAGAACTTTTGCTAGTCGAAATACACTACACTAAACGCAGTGTATATTTATTACGGATATTTCAAAATGATTATATATAAACATATATTTTTAGATATTTATATTCAAGTTGTTATCGCATATTTTCTTCTTTTGACTATTCAATATTTAGCATTTAGCTGCAACGTCATGTGCATAGATCAACTGCGGTCATTAACCTTCTCAAATGCAATAGAGCAACTTGGTATAGTGAGAACTTGTTTTGCTTCAATCAGAAGTAAACCAATACACACATATATTTTTGCATAAACATATATACATATAAATATGTTTGATCGCTTTGTGCATAAAATATTGGCCAATAAACTTCTAGATAACAATCATGTGAAATGTATGCTTATTTTAGCCCAGTTTTGGCATATGAAATTGGGTTATTCAAAATTTTGAATATTTTTAGTACCATTTACCTATACGAATTTATAAATCGGTTTTATTTATCTAAGAAATATATAACTGTTCTTTACATTCCATATGCAAATTAAACTTCATAAAAGGATTTTTTACATAGAATGAATCTCAAATGTATTTTTAAAGGCGCAAAATGAAAAATCCATATTTATTTGGGGCATTTCAATAAGCTTGGTCCACGCTTTCATTAAATTACGTCGATTTCGAATAGAAATTTCGAGGCCTTTCCATTTTTCATCATCTAAGAGCTGACAGCAACGATGGAAATTTTTCGCAATAACTAAATAGCACATAACACATGCGACATGTGACTGAAGATTCCAATACTTGAGGAAAGTAATTTTTTATACGTATACCAAGCAGATCGAACATAAATACGATAAGGTCATATGACCTCCGACGTGTTCAGCCAAGCGTATATGAAACAACAATAAATAAGATTAACGCTGTGGAACTGTCTCCAAGTAAGGACATAATTGATATTTTCTATTTGATACATTATTATTGAAGAAACACACATATATATTGTCTATTTATTTGTATTCTATTTAAGCGATTCGGGGATTGTCAATGTACATTTTATGCAGTGCCATTTTTAAAACGAGATTTTCCTTCTGTGCCGAAATGGTTTTATCGATTTTGATATTTATTTATGTAATATTTTGGAATATTATTATATATTATATATATTAGGATTCCGTACCCCTAACACTTCAGTTGATGATACTAATTATTCTCCTCTCCCATATACTAGCCTCTCTTTCACTCTTTCACTCGATGTCGCCTGGCTCTAGAATCTCAATTAAGGAGTACGGCAACGCAATAAAAATATACAGTTGTTAGACGCCAAAGCAACAATGGAGTACGCCAGAGCCAACACGCAAGGCCTAGCCCATAGCCCGAACTATAGGCATACATGAGTTAAGTTCAATGCACTTTTCTGCCGGTTGCACATTGACGGCTACCTACATAGGTAAAACAATGAAGTCGCGTGACTTCTTAGCCACCAATACTTGTGTAAATGAAATAAATATATGAGATACTACATGCCGAGAGCCCACTAAGTACGAAAACAGCTCAACTCACACTAATGCACTCGGGGCTGCCTTTCAGCTCTACATGCAAGTGTATTGGATAAATAGAATTGAGTGGATGGGATAAGTATCCAGAAATTTCTAAGGGTTGTTACTCATGCTCGTCATCAATAGCCCATTTGATTTTGGAGCACAAGCTATTCCGCTATTTTCCATTTTATAATACGTCTGAGTGAGCGTCAATCGCTAATGATTTGTATTTTACTTTTTCAAGCTAAGATCAGGAATGCCGTGACTCATGTCTGCCAGCTACCACGCGGGGACATTTCAAATTTGTCAACGCGAAGTTAACTGTCCTGAAAACGAAATATGTATTTGTGAACAAGGGTCGAAGTCGAACCGGACGCGATATGTGTACATGCATTTGGACATGTGTACATACATATAATCATTTTCGTTTGCATTAGTGTGTGGGATATCGGTTGCCAAGGGTGTATATTTTACTGCTATGGCTTTCGGTGCAGCACAACAGAAAACTGTGGACGCCATTGTTGTTTGAAAACCGTCAAATATATACATATACACTTATAATTACTTAGAAATTAGAATCAAATACAACCAACGATGCGATCGAAAGGCTCGCTTACAAACTCTCTCAATATAAACACACACATTCATGCAAATAAGCTGATAACATCAATACAAACATACAGTATGTATGTTTGTATGGCAGCAGAAACAAACATACAGCCATGCATACAGGCTGATGTGTGTATGTATTGCAGCAGATACAAGAATACATGCATGCATACACAGCACGTCTTTAACTCCGCTATCATTAAGAGGCTGATCGCAGATTACTTGGGAATGTCCATATATGCACAGTTCCACAAATACATCACTGTTCATGCCTACAGGCATTATTAATACACGCAGTGCGTAGGCCGCAGCCAAAGGTTCTTACATATGTACATACAGACAATGCACCAGCTGCAGATTAATATGGAAAGAAAAAGAACTTACTTGGTGTCAGATTTGTTGTCGGTGATTTCAAAGTTGGCGATCATTTTTAATGTTTTAGATGATTAGTTTTAGCTTTGCAAAATACGTTTCAATTTAAATGTTAAAATCGCAAGAATGCAAAAGGCTTTAAACTTTATTAAAATATTGGTAAATTTAAAACACACAAATAAGCAGACCGGGAAAAAAAGCACATCCGCACTGACTGTTCAATCGAAAAAGAATGAAGATTAATTCATCGATGTTTCAATTGCGTACATATCGTATAATTTCGCGGCCACACTTTTATGCTCACCTAGAACTGCTACTCTGTTGTGAAACTGTCTATCAATCTGTTATTTGTTTTTTTCGATAATCACGTTGACGCACTTGAAAATGATTATCTGTTAAATAATATAGCACTGTGATGATATGTATTTTGAATTTCATCTTATTTTTAATAATCGTACCATAATATGGCTAGTTATTATTAATGCTTACGATAGAAAATTAATCTCTTTTTACAGTGGAGCCAACCACTTTTAAGTTGACTGTTATGCTCGGATGGAAATGTTAACAACATATGATTCGATAGTATCGATCCTTACTGTATAGTGCACGCTTGCGCGGCTGAGCATCTGTTGTGTGATTTACTTAGACGATCTCATCGTCTTGGGAAAAAGTTAAAATACATCCATAGCTGAATTATTTATGCAAACTTCAAGCCACCAACAGAGATTTTGAGAGTTTCAAACTGAAATAAATAGATTTGTCGATAAATTCACTTTGTCTATTTCGAATATATTTTTTCAAATTATCCCGCAATTTTTGTATGTTAACGCAAAAATGAGCAATGAGTAGAATTATAGCACATCTGTAAAGTTGGTTATCAACACTACAAGTTTTGATAAAAACGCGTGCACTTGATTATATATTATATGTTTAAATACAGATTATTTGATAAACATGTAAACAAATCTGCAAAATTAACATGTTAATTATTGTATAGAGTTTAAATAACGATAACATAGATGGCGCTTTCGAAGGGTTCCGTTTTCTTTGTACATAGCGCCATCTGTTGTAGATCTAATAGCGGCTGTCAGCTTGTTCCATCATTGAAAACATTATTCAGATCCCAAACTTAACGAAGACTTAACGAATATTTTTAAAGAAAAGTGTGCTACTCTTAGCAAATACACAATCCACAAATCCATGCGTTGTGAATTCACATTGATTTTACATTTAAGCAGTGCATGTGATAAAAAGCTCATTGCTATAAATAAAAGTAACCTCGTTCAAGCAGTATTTATTTCCTTTTTATTTTTATTATTGGATGACCGTATTTTAGTAAACATATATGTATGTAAAATGTATATATGAATCGATAGCACTTTCCGATTCAATGAAATAAATTAATATCGAAATTGCATTGCATTGATATTTTAGGATATTCCACTTAATAAAATACTACAATGAATAATAGACTGAAAATTTTATTATTATTATAATTTTTTTTTTTAATTTGTGGTCAACACAGAATATTAAATTAAAATTCAGCTTTTATATATATTGAAAACTGAAGTTCAAAATCTCGATTTAATATACATATGTACTAAAAAAAACACCCGAATATTTTTGGATAGTTAATGAGTATTTTGCAGTCGGTATTATTCTTGTTGCCTTGCCAAAGATGCGAGCTCAAATCATAAGGTAAACATATTTGTAATTCTAATAAAGTTTTAAGTACGTCAGCTACTTCCCATTAGAACCGTAATACTTGCTATAATCTGTAGATTACGTTGATCTCTTTCTCTCTATCCGTCCCTTTGTATTATTAGGAACAAATGTTTTTATAATAATATAAATCATGTCTCTTCTTTGTTGATAAAAAAAGATGATAATGCATAACATTTTTGTTTGCAATGCAATTCAGCTAATAACAACCATAATAATCTCGCGAATAATAATCAACAACAGCAATTATCGATTTAAGAATTTAGGATAATGAAAAATGTTAAATATATTCTCTTTAAAATATACGAAAGATGCTTCACATTAAAATGTTAAATAAAATATTATCAATCTGTTCTAAATTATACAATTTTTTGTTATTTGTTTTAACGATTTTTGTCATTTGCAACTTAATTACGATTTGTGTTCACAGTTATTTTATTTAATTTAATACTCGGCCCCAAAATCGTAATAACTGCCGTCATAATCAAGAATTCAGAGAAGGAAAAAAAAAAAAACGAATTTTGTAGACGGGCATAAGCGACTGCATACTATTCGTTACCTCGCTTCAGAAATAGCTCTATTAACTGATAATACCCAAACTTTTTTCCACGTATTTTGATTTCGATTGACTTAAAATCCAGTGAAGTTCAAGATCTTAAGTAATTGCAAATAAGACTGCATTAGGAAATTTATATTTATATACTTATTTGCATACTTGTCTATCAATTTATTAAGAAGGTCAAGTCAAGATATTTTGTTGAGATTTTATTCAGTCCTCAGGGAGTATCTCTGGCAGTATTGATTTGATCAGTGTATAGCTTTAAATTTCCTCAAATGGGTTATGTATGTGAAATTTGAAGTCAACGACAGACATTTTTTGTACACCACCGATATACTCTGTTCATCTTTTGAACAAGTATATTTATAATTAAGATTAACTGAATCATTATAATTGTTTTCTTTTGCCTTTCAAAACTGGTTTCCAATGATCTTTTTGGTATCTAAATATATTTCTATGTATATATGTATATATATTTACATTATATGTATATTTATATATATATATCGGGTATATGTGGTAATAATATTACTCATATCCAAATTTAAGTATTAAATACCTTGGAAAACTAACTACAAAAATTGCATGTAAATATTATAAATAAATAAAATAAATATTACATGAATAAATATTATAAATAGATAAAATAAATATTACGTGAATAAATATAAAATAAATAAAATAAATATTACAAAATAGTTATGCTAGCTCGGTAATGTATATCTTATACTCTAAAGATAACAAAAATATACAACCCCTATTGTGCTTTTTGAACAAAGATAATACTGAATGCGGCTTAAGCTTAACGAAACTCCGATTAACTTTGCCTTTTGTTATTTGATATTTATAATACTGCAATAAAAATAATATATAATAATTTATTTTTTATATTTATAATAGTAAAATATGATCATAAGTTTTATATATGTATATTTCTACATCATGGAGACTTAAGACTGCCTAACTACAGTTTTTGTTTTATATATTTTATAGTTGAAAATTGATTCGTTTTTGAGTAATTTCAATGAATTCCTGACTATGGCTAAGGAAAGGAAAGCAAGTGTAATACAAAAAAGTATTTGTTCATCTGACATTTTATGATTTCCTTTTCCAGCTGGTTTTCAGTATCTCTCTCTGCCTGTCTCTCTCTCTCTCTCGCTCTATATGCGTGTGCTTTTATTTCTTATATCTTCTAAAATACACATCTAAATATCGACGGACAATCAAGCTGACAGTTTTCAATGTGGGGCGAGTAATTCAATGTTTCGAATGGGCTCCATAAAAATGATTCAATTGGCGGTTCGACTAAGATAAAAACAGTCAACGGTTTCATTTGTTGTTGTTGTTGTCTTTTCATTTTTGTTGTTTTTGGTTTTGGTTTTACTGTTTGGCGCTGGGCGGCTCTAAAACAAGTTTGGACTTCCAGTCCGGCCGCGGCTGAGCTGGCTGTGCAGCTTCTCTTTAAACGCCGACTTATAAGTTAAATGCGCCTCGAATGAAGACGATGAAGGCGATGCGAAATGTTAAAATAAAACAAATTTATGTTGCAATTAATGGTAACGATAAGCTCCGGCCTACGACATGTTGTGGTCCAATAAAAACGTTGCGAGGTCCCCCCTTAGAGGGGAAAGGGAGGCGAGCGAGGCGAGCGGGGTCTCCAATAAGATTAACACATAATCAAGCTAACATGCGCGACATTTGCATACAGAATCGAATTGAATTTAATTTGAATTGGATATGAAATTCCAGCTACGAAACAGTTACACGCACGGCCACAATTTTAATTAATTCTTGAAAGGCTCCCTCCCAGCACAACACAAAACATGAAAACTCAGAGTTGCCCAAATACAAAAAAAAAAAAAAAAAAAAAAAAAAAACTGAAAAAAGTGTGAGTCAGGTCTAGTCGTGTCTCTTTCTATCTGTGAATAGACGTCAAAGTTCTTCGGGCCAAAAGGGGTTATGGTAATACGAAACCAGGCGGCGGACAGCGCGAGGGCTGAGTCAGCAGGAAGCGAGGCGCTGGCAGGAGCGATGGCGAAACTTTTTTGTGGCAAACAGAGAAAGCCACAATTACACAGAGCCATCGAGGCACTGAGAGACTGAGGCACTGAGAGACTGGCATATTCAGATATGGAGAGACTGAGAGCAACAGCAACAGCAACATCATTGACACAAAGTCGAGTTCAAGTTTCAGCTGTGGTGCAAGTTTTCGGTTTTGGGTTTGGTTTTGGTTTTGGTTTGGTCTGTGGCCATAAATTATCACAGACAAAGTCATTCGTTCCATTTCAAGCGAAACGCGCTGCGTGCTGGCAAAGGAGACGGTGAAGGAGCGACAACCGCAGAGAGAGTTCGGTGTACGGGTTGCGGCTGCGGCTGCGGCTCAGGCTGGAAGGTTGCTTTGGGCTTGGGCTTGGGCATGGGCTTAACGTCTCGGTCTCGTATCTTCGGAATCACAATTCCATTTTAAATTAAAACTCAAGATGAACGCGTGGAGGCGCATACTCAGAAATCGAAGACGAACAGTGCCCACGACAGAGACAAAATGAATGCAAGGAAATCGAATACACATCAATGTTGTTGCTGTTGTTGTTGCCGTTAAATAGCCATACAAAGGGCCCAAGCAGCTAATAAGAATAACACGCAGCGCTCAATGGCCCATGGCCCATAAAGCAGGCCACAAAAAAGATAAATTGCATCTTGGGGATCACACGCATGCAGGTACGAAGCCAAAGGTGAGCACTAAGCTGGCTCCACTCACACACACACACACACATACTCACACACATGCACACAATGGCCGTTGTTTATAATGGCGGACGAGCAACTGGCGGGAGAATCGCTGGCAAGTGCGGGTCGTCTGTCTCTCGGGTTGCAGCAGATATCACAGCTTCGAACTGATTCCACTAAATGAAATCGAATCTATCCATAACCATGAATATGCCAGGCATACTATGTATTTCCAATTCAAAAGCCTTATCCGATGATATATTCACACTAGCTGAAAATAAAGAATATACCTTGGAATATATGTATGTAAGTAGGGTATGTATACATATGTATAGGGAGGTAAGGAAGTAAAATGTGAATGTAAGAAGTTTTAAATTATAACTAATAATTTCACATTCACTGATTAAAAGATATTCGTTTAGGAACTCTTTGCCAAAATACAGTAGAGTCCGTTTATAACAACGCTCAAGTTTTCTCATATAAGTTAGTCTGGGGACCAGAATTTTCGTCGCAATAACCGTACGGACCCTTTAAGCTGAGTCCGTATGACACGATTAAACTATAATGACTATTGAGCAAATTTATTTATTTGTAATTTATTTTATTTTTTAAATAAATTATTCTTGTTTTATTCATCAACTGAGAAATAAAATTTGTTTTCATGGTAACTCTTGTAATTTTTTGTTATAATTAATTGTTACATTGACTTCTTCTGTAATATCTTTCCATTATATTCTTTATTATTTAATTTCAGTTCATTAAATAACAACAGAAACATAGCAACATAATATAAAGCTGTAACAAAATTTACCAATAATGCTCAAAATAATAATTTTGTAAATAACGCTGGAAACTATGTTCATTACTAACAACACTGTGAAGCATTCGGATCAGACAATGGATAGGTCGAAGCTAGTCCCAAATATGTTTTGAGAAGATATGGGATCGTAAAGTCACCTTTGAATGGAAAACAAATTCATAATTTCATTTATCGCTTGAAATTAATAATCAATTCAGATTGGCTTAGTGATATTATTATTGTTATTTATGTGAATAGTGTTACATTCAACCATTGAACTTTGAAATGCTTCATCGTGAAGTTGAACGCGGTCAATATCATATATTCTAATAGCTTGAGTCATTCCGAGTAATATAGATTTTAATTCTAAATTATGATATGCTTAAATCACTAAATTTATTCCCCATATGATTTACTGCTTCCTTGCCATCAATAAAAATTAATATTTATAAATCTATTCTAATTTTTGATTGACTCATTTATTCATTTTAGAAAAGTAATTTAGTTTTCAAAATAAATTAATGGACTTTGGTTAGATCCAGGACTCTATCTCTTGTTGCTGAGCGTAATCATACGCGCTATCTTTATAATTCTAATTGTTTTCTAAAGAGATATTAAAAATATATTGTACTTTTAATACTTTTTAAACAGGTTTGATAAAACGTGTGACACAATATTTAATTAAATTTATCATATTTCATTCATAATTAAGATCGCTTTTATATGGGAACAGGTTAGCTCTGATGTTAGTTTGATTGGTATGAATTGAATACTTAATACTAATAGTAATTAAATAACAATAATTAAAAATTAAAATTACTGTTGATTGTACCTCGACTAACGAGGTCGGACAATTTAAACTCGTTAGGTAAAAACTACCCACGTTCTATGAGGGCTAAAGCTCTCAAAACGGAAAATTGGGAAATCGCATACTTAGCATATAGTAGACAGTGGAGAGTGGAGAGTGTCAGATAAAAGGGCTCGTTCCGGCGCAACACGCGCCAGAGCTGGGCTCTAGGAGCATGCGGCTGCTCAGTTTTTATGAACTGTTTACTGCCGTTAAAGTCAGTTTTATGTGCCGTCCGGCGTCATAACTGTCGCTCGCGATGGGCTAGCGGAAATTGTCGAAGGTGCTGAGAGATCATCGTCTACGGCACAGAAGCCGTGCCAGGATCAGATTCAAAGTGCTGCACTTGGAGTTACGCCGGCGGCCACCGAGAAAGTAGACAGTTTTATGTGTGTTTACAGTCGTAAATGTTGCTCGATTGCAAAACGAAATCGAGATGGACTCCTAACGCTCTGAAGAGATGGACCCAAATAGACATTGCCTAGGTACACGCCAGCAACATGAGAATAAATGAAAATTGCCCACATTCAAGCGATTAGAATTATAACCAACTTGTAGCAGACGCAGGAGATGTGGATGGGTTGGGGGAAAGGGAAAATGGGAAAAGGGGAAATGAAAAACAAGAGACAAAAAACAAAAACGAAAAACGAAAGCCAAAAGGCATGGCCAGCCAACTGCCATGTTTGCATTAAGGGCAGAACAATGGCCGTATCTCAACGTTAGTTGCTTTCGGGTTTGCTGCTGCGCTGTTGTCATCCCTGCTCACCACACTTTATGGCCTTTCCTTAATCTGACAGATACGTCACGGCCGTTCTCCGTCTCCGTCTCAGGTACAGGCGGCTCACTCCGTCTCTGTCTCTTTGGCTGTCTGCGTGTCACAAGAACGAGAACGGGAACGGGAACGGGAACGAGAACTGAACAAGAGAAAAATGCCTTATTAAATATTATTCTATAGTCGAAAAGTCAAAATTTGCTACCATTACGACATCTGTTCAAGTGGCAGAGCGAGGAGGAGTGTGAGAGCGAATGGCGAGGCGGCTGCTTGAAGGTGGCTCGTCCTAGTTATGATTACCGTTAGTAGGTATAACAAACAAATGGTTATCGAGCATCGCGATGCGATTAGATGTGGCATTTCCTCGAACACCGGAGCAATCTCATAAATTATCGCAGATCAAAACAATTGCCACTACAACAGTTGTTGGGCCTCTCAAAGTCGGTGTCGGAGTCAGAAATGGAGTCGAAGTCGAAGTCGGTGATGGAGACGGTGCCGGAGTTAGAGTCATGTTTATTGGCTGGCAAATTGGGTACTGCGCGAACGGTGTTTTGCAATACAAACAGGCGAATACGAGTATGATCAACCAGAAAGTAAATTTCGCAAGGGTAATGTGAATGCGGGTTGCGCGCTGGAGGGTGTAAGTTGCCAATGGGGATGATTGGTAACAGCAATCAACCTGGCACGGCATGTGGCATGCCAGACGGCTAGGTATACACACACATATACACATACACATATATATTATACCACTGTAGTTTCATTTGAAATGATTACGGAATTTGGGAACATAACAATTGCGAAGAGAGCCAAGAGTGATTCAATTTAGATACTTTCAAAAGCATCAGCATCATTATACCTAATATATAAGATGCAGATATAGATGTAGATGTTTATGTATATGAGACAATTGATCCTATCTACAATTTTCACATTTAAATTGAATATAGTTTGCAACAGACAAACTGCTCAATTGACATAAGTCGAAACTTAAAACTAATAACATCATTCAATAATTAATTTGTTTACTTAACTAAATTGATGTCACTTTGAAAAAATTTGCTAGTGGTCAATTGTGAGTCAGAGAATATTTTTAGCTAATGTGACTACCTTGAACTGCACAATATTCCCTATAAGGTACGACGATTGCACTATACTTATATGTATATAATTTGACTAACGTTTTCAATATTTCAATATTTCAATATGTCAATATTTCAATATGTCAATATGTCAATATGTCAATATGTCAATATGTCAATATGTCAATATTTCAATATTTCAATATGTCAATATGTCAATATGTCAATATGTCAATATGTCAATATATCAATATGTCAATATGTCAATATGTCAATATGTCAATATGTCAATATGTCAATATGTCAATATGTCAATATGTCAATAGGTCAATATTTCAATATTTCAATATTTCAATATTTCAATATGTCAATATGTCAATATGTCAATATGTCAATATGTCAATATGTCAATATGTCAATATGTCAATATGTCAATATGTCAATATGTCAATATGTCAATATGTCAATAGGTCAATATTTCAATATTTCAATATTTCAATATGTCAATATGTCAATATGTCAATACGTCAATATGTCAATATGTCAATATGTCAATATGTCAATATGTCAATATGTCAATATGTCAATATGTCAATATGTCAATATGTCAATATGTCAATATGTCAATATGTCAATATGTCAATATGTCAATATGTCAATATTTCAATATGTCAATATGTCAATATGTCAATATGTCAATATGTCAATATGTCAATATGTCAATATGTCAATATGTCAATATGTCAATATGTCAATATGTCAATATGTCAATATGTCAATATGTCAATATGTCAATATGTCAATATGTCAATATGTCAATATTTCAATATTTCAATATGTCAATATTTCAATATGTCAATATGTCAATATGTCAATATGTCAATATGTCAATATGTCAATATGTCAATATTTCAATATTTCAATATGTCAATATGTCAATATGTCAATATGTCAATATATCAATATGTCAATATGTCAATATGTCAATATGTCAATATGTCAATATGTCAATATGTCAATATGTCAATATGTCAATATGTCAATATGTCAATAGGTCAATATTTCAATATTTCAATATTTCAATATTTCAATATTTCAATATGTCAATATGTCAATATGTCAATATGTCAATATGTCAATATGTCAATATGTCAATATGTCAATATGTCAATATGTCAATATGTCAATATGTCAATATGTCAATATGTCAATATGTCAATATGTCAATATGTCAATATGTCAATATGTCAATATGTCAATATGTCAATATGTCAATATGTCAATATGTCATATTTCAATATGTCAATATGTCAATATGTCAATATGTCAATATTTCAATATTTCAATATGTCGATATGTCAATATGTCAATATGTCAATATGTCAATATGTCAATATGTCAATATGTCAATATGTCAATATGTCAATATGTCAATATTTCAATATGTCAATATGTCAATATGTCAATATGTCAATATGTCAATATGTCAATATGTCAATATGTCAATATGTCAATATGTCAATATTTCAATATGTCAATATGTCAATATGTCAATATGTCAATATGTCAATATGTCAATATGTCAATATGTCAATATGTCAATATGTCAATATGTCAATATGTCAATATTTCAATATTTCAATACGTCAATATTTCAATATTTCAATATGCCAATATGTCAATATGTCAATATGTCAATATGTCAATATTTCAATATTTCAATATTTCAATATGTCAATATGTCAATATGTCAATATGTCAATATGTCAATATGTCAATATGTCAATATGTCAATATGTCAATATGTCAATATGTCAATATTGTCAATATGTCAATATGTCAATATGTCAATATGTCAATATGTCAATATGTCAATATGTCAATATGTCAATATGTCAATATGTCAATATGTCAATATGTCAATATGTCAATATGTCAATATGTCAATATGTCAATATGTCAATATTTCAATATTTCAATATGTCAATATTTCAATATTTCAATATGTCAATATGTCAATATGTCAATATTTCAATATTTCAATATTTCAATATTTCAATATGTCAATATGTCAATATGTCAATATGTCAATATGTCAATATGTCAATATGTCAATATGTCAATATGTCAATATGTCAATATGTCAATATGTCAATATGTCAATATGTCAATATGTCAATATGTCAATATGTCAATATGTCAATATGTCAATATGTCAATATGTCAATATTTCAATATGTCATTATGTCAATATGTCAATAGGTCAATATTTCAATATTTCAATATGTCAATATGTCAATAAGTCAATATGTCAATATGTCAATATGGCAATATGTCAATATGTCAATATGTCAATATGTCAATATTGTCAATATGTCAATATGTCAATATGTCAATATGTCAATATGTCAATATGTCAATATGTCAATATGTCAATATGTCAATATGTCAATATGTCAATATGTCAATATGTCAATATGTCAATATGTCAATATGTCAATATGTCAATATGTCAATATGTCAATATGTCAATATGTCAATATTGTCAATATGTCAATATGTCAATATTTCAATATGTCAATATGTCAATAGGTCAATATTTCAATAGGTCAATATTTCAATATGTCAATATGTCAATATGTCAATATGTCAATATGTCAATATATCAATATGTCAATATGTCAATATGTCAATATGTCAATAGGTCAATATTTCAATATATCAATATGTCAATATGTCAATATGTCAATATGTCAATATGTCAATATGTCAATATGTCAATATGTCAATATGTCAATATGTCAATATGTCAATATGTCAATATGTCAATATGTCAATGTAAATATGTCAATATGTACATTGATACATTGATACATTGATACATTGATACATTGATACATTGATACATTGATACATTGATACATTGATACATTGATACATTGATACATTGATACATTGATACATTGATACATTGATACATTGATACATTGATACATTGATACATTGATGCATTGATACATTGATACATTGATACATTGATACATTGATACATTGATACATTGATACATTGATACATTGATACATTGATACATTGATACATTGATACATTGATACATTGATACATTGATACATTGATACATTGATACATTGATACATTGATACATTGATACACTGATACATTGATACATTGATACATTGATACATTGATACATTGATACATTGATACATTGATACATTGATACATTGATACATTGATACATTGAACATTGATACATTGATACATTGATACATTGATACATTGATACATTGATACATTGATACATTGATATACATAGTGAAACTTTTCTCAATTTCTTTTAATACAAATTTGTGCACAAATATCCACGAATGCTCCACTGTGCAGAAGGCATCGTTGTACCTGATGGTGAAACCAATTCGGCGTCTTTTTCCACTACGAACGTTCCATATAAATTAGTCTGGTGGGTGCGATTTTATTAAATCAACAGAAATTTGCAATGTTGCGAGCGAGTTTCAGCCCTCCAAACAGGGTTTCCACATCGGGCTATCGCTGGGGATGTACGGAGGGGAAAGTCTTAAGTAGGTATGGAAAACAGCCTTTTAGTTTTAGTTTTTTCATTTCTGGCTCGTAATGGCTCGTTGATATTAAAAAACACGACTTTTATTTAAATACGCTTTGCATTCGTCGGCCTTTTTCTTAGAGGCTTATTAAAGCACATTAAAGATCGCGTATTAAAATTTTAATGAAAAGGTCTAATGTTATTGCCATACTCAATTATACGATATAACTAATTGTGCAGTGTCCATTTCAATGTGCTTAGTGACACCATACTTTTTTTGTTTTTTTTTAAATAAGGATAATCCATTAAGTCTCATGTTTCTCAGTTTTCCATTTTGTCAGCTCTCAGACATATTGAAAAGTAAAAAGTGGGCGCCATGGGCTTTCAATGCGCGCAACTGGAAATCCAAAAATTCATTTCATTTTGTTAATAAATTATGATATAGCAATGTTTGTGCAATTTCGCAATATATGTATGTATATATATTATTTGTATGAATGTATATGTACGTGTAACAGGGAAATCGGCCTACCCCTGAACCTTACACATGCTCTAACGAAACATGAAAAAGTGCCAAGGGATAAAATCAACCTGTGCATTCGCAATGAGCTGTGAGATACATGCGACGCATCGTCGTAGCAAGAGCAGGAGCAGGAACAGGAGCACCAACAGCAGCAACAGCAGGAGCGGTGGGCACAGGTTGTCATTTGCTGAAAATGGGTGAGTGCGACAAGGTTTGGGACTCTTTTTATACTCGTCCACCAAGCTTTCAATAGGGTATATTCCGTCACTCAGTTAGTGTGCCGTCTAATTAAAGATATTAACTCAATCACTCCGGATAAATTCATGAAGATTTTTCATTTTTTTCATTTTTAAGTAGCTCTTGAAAATCTCTATCTCTCGCATTTCAATAATAGCACTGACCACACATGGCTATGAATGTTATTGCGCGGAATTATTGACAAGTGTTATTCTTTTAGGTTACATGATATATGATATACTATAATAGTCTATCTTTAAGTATAGTTTTGTCAATATCTTCTATATATATGTATCTATAAAGTAGTATAAATTAATATACCATCATATCTTTCGCAGCTTTACAATCAGAGCATTCAGTCTAGATAAACAGCTCTGCATTGACTATCTTATATTGTCCTAGCTACATTGGGATTATTAGCGTGTATTAGGCAGTCGTTTGCACCCGACTATAATGTACTTACATGCTCTTTTTTTGCAAATATTGCACATGGAATCGAGCTAGGAAACAAGAGAAGAGGAAATGGAAGGGCCGAAAAAGAGAGAGCGAGAGAAAGAGGGAGAGAGAGAGACAGATAGAGGCAGGGAAAAGCAACAGCCATGGCATGAGGCGTGTTTGTTTGCATTTTTAAAACACCCTTTGTGCGTTAATGGTGGCCACGTTGAGGGCGTCGACTGAGAATCAGGGTAGGGGCGCCATTGGAACAGGGTGTTTTATGCCCGGTTTTATTTATGCAAAATAATGTTTCAATTAAACGAAACGCGCTCTGTAATTGCCAAGCATTACATTTCGCCGAGCGCCAAGCGTCGAACACCGAGCGCCGCGGCCATTTCGCACTGCTGTTGCCACTCCCCGGCGGAGTGCAGAGGGGAAGGAAGCATCGTGGCAAAGCGAACATCTGTGGCACGCTGTAATTAGGCCGTGCATATGCCGCATCAGCGTCCCGGCGTCTAAACCATACCTGAATTTAAAGTAGGATCAACGTTCGGATTTCGCGGCTTTGTAACCGATGTCAAAATATTGTAATTCGGGAACGAATTCAAATACGATAAATTATGATGCACTGATGTGGTTGGTTAGGTATGTATATAGGAAGTACATGTGTATATATATAAAAGTATAAGGATTTGTTGAAATTTGCTTAACAAGACGAGGTCTGCTTGAGCCCATAATATGTATATATCATTCAGCAAGAACAACAACAGAATTGCTGCGTCTCTATCTGTCTGTCTATGAGCCCGTTTATTCTGCCAGTGTATCCATATGTGGTAGACATCGACCTTGGAATCTATAAAGTCAAGACTTAACAGGCGATTTTAATTTCTCAACTACAATTCATTTTTATGGTATGTGATATGATATGTGTCTATAGATATACATATATAGCCAGGCAGGATGCTTGAAAACACATGTGTTGGCCGTGGTCAATAGTATCTCCTAGTCGGACACTTTCGACCAGAGCTTACTTATTCGTTTATGGTTATTTTACGACTGATTTGCTTTATCATTTGCGAAATAAACATTTTCAGCATTATGACCTCGGAAGCCGTAAATATTCATAGCACAAGCTTTCGTCAAAGATGACAGCCACGACTACAGTAACTCAGATGATTCATCTTGCCGATAAGTTTTCATCTCGAGCTTTACTTAATATTCCATAGTATATTTATTTTAGCTGGATAAGTTTCGATTTTCAGTTTATAGAGTGTGTTTTGCATAATTATTGGTCAATTTGATTCCAAATCATTGCTGTAGGAGCAGCCAAATTCCAAATAGGTAATCAGAAATAATTTTCAGATATTCACCTCTGTTAGAGCCCGCCATGCATATAGTCCGCTTTAACAGCAGTCCTCGTGCTTTGTTTCTGCACTCATATGTAGTGGAATATTATGCTCGGAATGGTGCCTTATCGCATCGATGATCGTCTTTGGGGCCAGTTTAGCGCTGAAACTTTTCTAATAACAGCATCCAAATGTGAACTTATGCCGAGCTACGTGCCTGGCATGCCAACATCCGCGCCCAGCAAAGGAGAGCGGGACTCCTGCACTCCCGCTCTCTGCACGCTGCCGCCTCCACTCCACTCATCATCAATGGGGCAATCTTTGAAACGCCATTTTGGTATTTTCGAAACTTTCTTTTATTGCATACATGAGCCATTATGCGTGCTTGTGTTTCCGTTTCCGTTTCGTTTGCGCCAAAGACGCAGCTCGTTGACGCAGCCATTACGCTGTCGTTGCTCCAAACGGGACAACGTCTGGCATCTTTACCCTCTCCCTCTTACTCTCACTCTCACTGTCACACCCTCTCTCTCTCTCTCATTCATTTCCGAGCTACTACTTTGGTCCTTTCAGGGCACGCACACACGCACACACACACACACACACATCTGCGGCTGTTTGCCGTAAATGGCCTCGTTATATGAAGTCTTATTATCATAATCCGTTGAGTTGTTGCCGCATTAATTAAATTTAATTAAAGACGTTTTGCAAAATTTATCTCGTACGTGGTAAACGTTGCAAATTGGATAGCATAAGCCAAATCATATACATAAATATACGACGTACCGAGTGCTCGCTGCATATCTCGTTCCGGGTTTATTTCTTTTCCTATTTTCGCACAGGCAGCAGCCAAATCAATTGCCGAAATACGCAACGCCTTAATTAATATTCGCAGCATCCAGATGAGGCAATGGGAGTTGCAATTTGTGCGCAACGTGAAGCATAAATTAGGCATTAAGGAGCTAGAGTCCAGTGACTGGCGGCAATATGGGATTTCCGTATTATGCAATCAATGGAAGGCATTTGTTAATCTGGGTGTCGACTTCTCGAGAAGTTGACGAGCTCATAATTACCATATGATGTCGGGTATAACATAATGATTTGTATTTTGCACAAAACATCTAAAATAGACCATTTACGGGTTCATCAATTGATTTGGTAAGCAAGGTAATTGTGGGTTACATTTTAAATTGTATTTTATTAACTGCTCATAGAATTCCTCCGCATAAAGTATATAAATATATATTTGATTAGGATGACGAAGTCGGTTAATTCGATAAGTATTTCCGTTTTACTATTATCGGTTAAAAATTATATTCTAATTCAGTTGTTAAATAATATTTCGTTTATAATTTATCATTTAGTTCTCTATTTATAAAACATACAATTTTCAATTCTGAGTAGCATCTCTAAATTAGACGATTTTTCCTAAATTGAAAAAGAGATCTTCTTATTCTGATCAAGTGAAAATATCTGAAAACGGGAAATCAAGATACAATATATTTTGTTTGTTTATATTCCTGCAACAGACAGAAGGAGAAGATATAAGAGCAAGAGACTTTAATTTTATTTATAAGTCCGAATATATTATAATATATACCAAGCGCATTTGAAGTTTGTTTCCAAAAATCGATGCTGCTTCCATTTTTTATTTTCGATTAAAAACCTTATTAAAAACCGGTTAGAAAATTTCATCTCCTACATCTTTTGAAATAGAATCTCTTAATGAGCAAGTGGTTCTTGTGTAAATCGAAAACAAGAAAGGAATTTTTGAATTATCAGTTCCTCAGTCTCGACTAGAGCTTTCTTGTTTTTTAAAATTTTAAGTCGGTCTTTCTTTAATTTGGAAATGTAAATGAGTTTATATTTATATTTTAAAAGTATTATAACATATTTCTATAGCTTCAATTATCTGAAATCATATGGGAAATCGGACGGTGCACCAAATCTTCAAGACAACTTTTTCATCAACAATCAAAAATAGTTGGGTGAAGTGCAAGTCTATAAACCCCTTACTGTATATATTTGTATTATAGAACTTAATAGAACTTTATATTCGATTTAAATCTCTAGTATTATACAAACCTTTGAAACTAGGATGACACCTTTTTTCAAGAATATAAGATCGATTTGTTGCGCTTTAATATATATTA
This sequence comes from Drosophila aldrichi, assembly GCA_035045965.1. Taxonomy (NCBI): domain Eukaryota; kingdom Metazoa; phylum Arthropoda; class Insecta; order Diptera; family Drosophilidae; genus Drosophila; species Drosophila aldrichi. Next base: position 1,402,254 of record JAWNOM010000294.1, read on the forward strand.
TTTTGGTAAAGTAGAGACGTAGCCGAATAACAGACTGTTTTGGTTTATGATTTTATTTATTATTTATTTTTGGTAATTTTCATTGTTGTTTACTTAAGACTAGGTTTGTCATACAGCGTCGTTTATGCTTTGCTTTGAATAGTTCATAAACTCTCATATATGTATGATGCTTGCGTAATTCGAATGACTAAACTCTTTAAAGCGAGCAAAAGCCCATTCAAATGCGATCGTCTCTTATAACATATGCATTGCACTGCCTTTTATTTACAAGAGGTGCTATATATCTTGCTGTTGTTGTTGTTGTTGTTTAATAATATTCCTCTGTAATACATATTTGTAAGTCCTTTATTAGGTTTGAATATCATTCAATTACGTATATGTCGGGGGTGTCGACATTTTTTATCGATGTCGATTTCAACTTCTCGCTGAGTGAGTAAATTTTATTTATTTAATTAATATTTTGTTTTTTTTTTTTGCTTTTTTTTTTCTTTAGCTTAGTTATTTGTTTATAACTACGTTTGTTGTTGTTTCTACGTATATAAGTTCTTAGTGTTTTTGTTAGACTAATTGATTCTTGTAAAATTTTGTGACTCTGACAGGTCGGTGTCAATGTCTTGGATGGGCTTTTGTTATTGTTGTTGTTAATTGTCAGATACGTGCTAAATAAGTGAAACAAGTTTTCTAAGGTTTTGTTTTTAATTATTTTCGTATTCATTTGAAATCGCATAAAATCATATAATACACAATTTGTCACAACTAAACTTAAACTAGAACTAACAGAAATATATCTTAGCATTAAAATTCAAATTCAAACAAAAATATATATATGTATATGCAAATAGCGTGTGTTAAAAAAAATGCGCAACATTTTCTAGGCCATTTAACTAAATAATTACAATGTAGACTTTTATTGAAATCTTCCGAAATTATTTCAAAACAAAAAGTGCGTGGCAAACAAAGTCAATCGAACCCAAAAGGTCTCTCTCATCCATTCAGAATGCGAGAGCTGAGAGTTTTCACAGTGCATAACAAAATTCAATAAGAAATTAACATGTCTATGAAATAGTATAATAATATCACTTGAACCAATTAAAGGGGCGGGGCCGTTATGGGGGGCGTTGCTACGAAAGCCAAGAAGAAAGAAACTTTAAATTTGAAATGAAATTCGAGTGAAGATAGATGTGTGTGCAAAATGTGAATGCAATACTACATACGTATAATAATACATACATATGTATATATATGATGCATATATATGGCTATATATATATGTATAAGTATATATAAGGTAATATTTGTAATATATTTTCGTCGTTAATTTACTTTGCTTTATTTTGTATTTGTAAATATGCGTGTGTGTAAGATTTTCTTCACATCAAGTATGATAAATAAATATATATACTTTTTCGATTACTTTTAACTTGCATTACATTTAATCAACTTGTTTATTATTCTCTTATTGTTTACGCTAAGTAAATTTAATTTTGGGAAGTTAAAACTCTACGTATATTGGATTCTGCATCTCTCACTTGGCCTACTGTGTTTTCATTTTATTTTATTTTATTTTTAATTTTGTTGTATTTTAGATTCATTAGTTTAACGGCAATTTTTTTTTTTTTATTTAGTAGATGTTGTTGTTGTTGCAACCTTAAGCTAATACGTATTTCAGAATTATTTGTAGTTGAATTATTTAGCGTTCAACACTCAACGCCTTTCACACACCTACAATAAATTTTCAGTTTTTTTTTTTGTATTTTTTTTTTATATTATTTTTTTTTTTTTACATCTTAGTCACTGGCAAAAGGACATTTCTTTCGTTTGCGGTTTGTATTATAGTTATTATCGTATTAATATTTTACGTATTTGAAATCATGATATTATGCTTTTGGGTATGTTGCATACCATTCTTTACACAGTACAGTACACTTAGTTCTTTCATTCATATGGGGGAATTGTTTGCGCTTCTTTAGTGATTTTACTTTAGATTCTAGGTTATTTTTGTTCACTTTCTCGTTTTCGAATTCCTAAGCTTACTTGTTAGTATAATTAATATTAATATGGCATTGACGGAACTATTGTATTTCGTCTTAGCAAAATTGAAAAGCATTAAAAGCATACACAACAAATTACAGCAAAAACATGCAACACAATCAAACGAATATTGGAAGAGTTTTTCACATGAAGAACGGAAAGAGAATAGGGGAAAAAAAAAACAAACACAATTTCCAATAAATATTATGTGAGTACAAAAATGTACGTACGTATCTATAAATGCCCGTAAGTACGACGGGCTACTATAATATAAATATATCTGTAAATTCATACATGTATTTGTAAACATGGCTAAACGTTTCTTTACCATACTATGTAATCCTACAGCAGTCGTAAATAATTTTACAGTTAAACTCGCTCGCTAAACTCCCTCCAGTGGGCCGATGCCAACGACTGTCTGACCCTTTGACTATAAAATATCGCTCATTGCTTGCGCTCCTGTGAGCCTGTACGATTCAGCGCTTCTGCCCTCGTCAGCGTTACCTAATCATTTTACTGTTACTTTACTATAGATCAATGGGATTCATTAATATTACGATGGTGTGCGCAGTGGAGTAGGGGTGGTAGGAAATTAATCGGACTTGTCTATTGAATAGTTTGCAATGGACTGATTGGAATACCATAATCAGAATGCACAATGAATCTAAATAGAGTGCTAACATCGGGTGCAACCGACTGTGATGCTCTTTCAATAAACGTGAAGAAGTAGAAATACTTAACTATCGATATTTCGATATATTGAGAAGATATATGTTTCCCTTATGTCACTCCTCCAATCTAAAACTTTAATATCGGACAAGCGGACGGCAAGACGGACATTGCATAAGGCTTATATACTCTCTATCACTAGGTAAACGATTACGAATGAGGAGACTGCAAAATTTGAATAGATTCATGTCAACTCCAGAAACAAATTGTCTGCGACCCACTGTGCACATCATTGATCTTGCGTGTGTTCTGTATAGATTTACATATGTACTTGGCTTTAAGATTATATACTTCTATGCGCTATATGTAGACTTAGACGACTATTTACTATGTAAAACTTTACGTATTTGAGTTATCAACTTTGTTTTGCTTTGCTTTTCGCATTACACAGAAGAGACGAAAAACGCCAAACTCAAGGCATCAAGCGACGACGACGATGGCGACGATGGCGATGGCGATGGCGATGACATAGGTTGTTAGGGATGGTAATGATAGTTGAAGGGTGCTCCAGTTGCCGTTTAGGAGTTGACCTTACTGACCGCCTTAAGAAGATCGTGATTGCTCTTGTCAAGGGCGCTCATCATTCCCAGATTTCCGCCAAGGCCGGCTCCCAGACCCGGTCCGAGGCCAGACCCAACGCCGACGCCAACTCCGACGCCCATGCCCAAGCCAAGTTTGAGATCGTTCTGACCGACAACGGAGTGGTGCAAGTGCCCCGGATTGTGTGAAATGATCGAGTGATGATCCTGCTGCTGTTGCTGCTGCTGCTGGTGCTGCTGTTGCTGCTGCTGCTGCTGCTGTTGCTGCTGCTGTTGCTGCTGCTGCTGCACTTGCTTGTTCTGCTGGGCGGATTTCATAGTTTCCTGAGCCTTCATTTTCTCCTGCTCCTCGCGATCACGGCGTGCCTGCAATGTGAAGATGACAATGAGGCGCATTAAATGATATATAATTATGATGAGAGCCAATATCTTGAAGATCGCTCAAGTCGGCTTGCTGCGGTCAACTTACCTGTTCGTTAATCTCTTTGACAGCGCGCAGCTCCTTCTTCAGTTTCATGCGTCGATTCTGAAACCAGATCTTGATCTGGCGCTCGGTCAGGCAAAGCGCGTGCGCAATCTCAATGCGTCGTCGCCGCGTCAAGTAGTGGTTGAAGTGGAACTCTTTCTCCAGCTCCAGCGTCTGGAAGCGTGTGTAAGTCTGGCGACCGCGACGTCGGGGGCAACCGTTGGGGCCTGTTCAAATCAGAACAAAAGAAGAAAGAACAAAGAAAGTTGCGTTAGTCACGATTGTCAAATGTTTTGGTACTCGAGCAGTGGGGCTGGCAGTGCGGGGAGCAACAAATTTTTCTGCTGACTTGGATATTGCTCGATTAGCGCCAAGAAGTCGCGAAAGGGTAATGGGAACGAGAGCAAACAGGAGGCGTGGCAATGCGGCAATGTGGAATTGCGGACGGAAATATGAGTGCACAGCGAATATCTCTGCTGTAAATGACGAGCAGAGAGAAACAAAATAAATAATTTCTGCTATCCAGGCCAGCTCTGACGTCAGTCCACTGCGAATCGCGGCAGGACATCAGCTCCCTTGGGGGTCGACTGACGGCTAGCCGGGTTCTGGCTCTGATTCGGATTCTCTGATTCCGATTCCAATGGCGATTGCACGGCATGTAAAGGGTGAAGCAGCAGCAGAACCAGAAGCAGCTTTTGTAGCACCGACTCCTGCTGGGTTGAGCGAAACGTTTTCCATGCACTTCTGTCTCGATTTTCTTTGTTGTTCTGTAGAAGTTTTTTTGTTGTGCTGCACGCTACCTGTGCGAATTTTTTACGCGATAGTGCGTGGATGATGCAGTAAAGGGAAATGCAATAGAAAAGCAGAAATGGGAATGTGTTTCGTGTTTCGTGTTTATGTTTCGGAAATCAAAAATTTAGCTATCTGCAAATTGCATGCTCAGGCATCACTTTTCCCGCTTGCTGTTTTATGACAGCACCTTTCGATCTGTTGTTTTCGTTTCTTTTTTTATAAAAGGTTTTTACGTCAGCGGCATATTTTTTATGGTTGGGCAAGTTGAGAAGTGCCGACAACAATGCAAGGGACAGATTTTGCGTAATATTTTGAAAGGTGCATTTGTGCAGAGTTCCGCTGTAGCTGAAGGCCATAAATCATAACTCAAACATTTTTTTAACTATTCTAAGTATATTTTTTTATTAACAACAGCAGCATATAGAAAGACGTAACTAAGCCCAGTCCCAAATTCGAATGCAAAATATCCGATATAATCGCCTAGTTAAGAGGTATTTTTGAGAATTTTTGCAGTGTTTTATCAATTCAATTGCTTTAATTGCACGCGGAATTCTGTGGAATCAAAATGGGCATAAAACATTCAGGCTTCAATGACAGCAGCAGAAACTTTCTTCCCCCCTTCCCCATTTCCAGACGAAACAACTTGAGCTCTAATCAACCCCCGGCAAGCGGCAGACAGAGCTCGCAAATGGTAAACTAATCTAAATTATTTACACGCTACAGTGAGCAGCTACAATTCGTCCCATAAATCACGACTCCCAGGACACACGCGCCCCTAAAAGAGATTTACGACGCTCGCAGTGGTGGCGCGCAGGTGCGAGCGGGATGGCAACAGTGCGCAAAGGAGTGCTGGAATCCAATATGGCCGCCGCATTGTCTGTGTAGGACAGGTAGACACATGCACACACACACACACATACATAGACAGAGAGACATGAAGAATGCGGGAGCGTCGTCATGGCAACGGCAGTTGTTGTTGTTGCTGCTGCAGAGACGTCGACTTCAGCGCTGCCGTTCGGTGGTGAGTCGGCGCACAGCTGAGCGAGCCAAGCGAAACCGGTATTTGAGAGAGAGAAAGAGAGAGCGGAGTTTGCATCGAGTCAAATGGCAGCCGCACCGATAGAGAGCGCAGGACCAGAAATCTATCTCTTGAAATGGCTGAGACATATTGATTTTTCATTGAAGCTTACGGTACATTTTTGTAATGGCCGTCAATGGGCGACTCGACTCGTCTGCGGCTCCGCAGTTTGCACTCAATGCACTTTGACTCGTAATAGCCAAACGATCACAATCTGCGCTCAACTGAACTTTCTCAGAGTTATCGGTACAATGTGCCTAATATTAATTGTGGGTAGGGACTGTTTAAGCTTTTCATTGATATTACTTTTTTATTCAAGTCAAATATCGTTTAGAAAAAGTTTCATAGTTAAAATCGATTTTAAATATTCGATTTTAAATATTCGATTTTAAATATATAAAATTGATTTTCTACGGAATTTCACTTTTTGTCATATGTATATTCAATATCATTTTAGAGATACATATTTTATATATTAAAGCGATATTAACTATTCCCATAATAGTTTAATAGTTTTAATATTGTGATATTAATTTTTAATTTTAAAATTTTTTTTACTTTTGCCCTATTTCAAATATATATTTTAAAGATACATATTCTCATAATTGATTTAATACTTTGATAATATATATATTATATATTTTTTTTTTGTAAATTTTTTTTTTCTTTTTGTAATATTTTCAATATCAATTGAATGATATTTTAAAGATAATCGATTTTAAAGATTCCCATAAATGATTTAACACTTTGTTGATCATATTTTTATATACATAGTTAATACTAGTTGGCAAAAAGTTGCAATTTCCAGATTAGAGTTATTGAAATATGCATTCTACGGGTTGAGCTCTCTCACAGTTTAGTTTAATTGAAACTCGTTTTGATTTAATTGATTTAATTTAATCCGCGACTTCGAATGACTTACGGCTCAGATGCACAGATAAAAGTCAATGAATTTACAGTGTATTCAATTAGCGGTAACTGGAAAACCAGTTGACGCTTTGCACAGCAAATCCAACTGAACCGGTTCATTGCACAATTCCGTGAAAAATCAATTTTCATTTTACAATTGAAAATTAATGGGCCTACCGCAACGCGACGCTGATATTGATAAACGATACGATGATTCTTCGAGCCGTATTTTAGCTTAACGGAGATTTGAAAATTGTATAAGTGAGCTAATGCAGACAAGATGACTTTAAACTAACTAAAGCAAGGGGGAAGATGAGAGAGAGAGAGAGAATCATTGAAAGACAGAGAAGGACAGCGGTAATGGGTGATAAGATACCTTAATGGAAAGGCATCCCCAGACACAGCTGTCTTGTTTTATTTTATTGGGTCGATCTATAACAATGACATTAACAATTAACAATTAAAAATATTCGTAATAATAATAAAGGTAATTGTTCAATAAACAGAGGCGCTTATTAATAAGCTTCAGCCACATAAAAAAAGCTGTCTGAAACTTATGATGACATTAAAATCATAAAAACAATTCAACGCGTACAATAAAGATTCAAGCACACACGCACATGCACATAAACACACACACACACACATACATGCATACATGTGTATATTTATATATGTATATAAACTATATAGAGAGGGAGGTACGTAGACGAAAAGGCGGGCGAACTGAGCGAATAAGATTTATAAATATGTATGTATGCGTGTTGTTGTGTGTGTGTCTATTCATAAAGCAGTGTACAGTGTACACTCAGTATACTCAGTGTGCATGTGTATTTATCTTGTGTGCCTATATCTGTGCTAATGTATGTGTGTGTGTGTGTGCAGTGCTGTCCGTGGGGACGGCGACATCAACGAAAGCATTTTTTTGTTTATCAAGCGACACGAAATTGTTTTAAGTATAAACAAACATTTTGTTTCTATTTTCTGTGGTTTGCTTATTGTTTCGATAAATAATAAACATATTTACATATCGTTTGACATGGACGTTTGAAACATTGTGCTTTGTGTTGCTGTCCGTTGTTGCTGTTGTCATTTCAGCTTGTATGCTCATTCGTGTAGCTGAAGCGAGCATATTGGTTTCCATGTCGTACGTCACTTGACATGAATGTAAAGCATTCGAGTTGCTGTATGCGTAGTCTTCTCATGCCGAAAATAGTATTACTTTAGAGTAAAGTCGAAGCTAGAGATTTGAATTGAGTATTGTGCAGTCGATCGCCCCGTTAAATACTTGTTGCGGTCGTTTGGTGTTCATGTTTGATTCGCATATATTTTTTTAATATTTCTTCGCAATTAAGTCGAATCGCTTCCATATTTAGAGACACATTTTCCATAAATTCCTTGAGTTTGCAGTTTTGCTGCGGAATTTCCGACAGTCGAAGAAGAATTCTATCAATTTGTTTGTTGTCTTTGCATGAGCCATATTTATGGCAGTTCCCATATTTGTTTTCATTAGACAACAATTTCAGCACCCTGTTTATTTCAGACTGCTGCTGGCTTTCAGCGAAACCAAAAAGTATATATTATATACTATAATTAATAGATCTATTAGCTGGAATCGTAGTAATACTAATAATGATATCACTATTCAAGTTTTACACATGTACTATATACATACATAGGTCTCAAAAATTTACGTAGACTAGAGAACTGTTCCATCTACTTTCCAGCTAAAGCATGTATTTGTGTCGGGCTTCGCATGTTTTATGCTGATTTGTTTATATTTGTTATGCATTTTGAAAACGAACTTCCCGGATGGAATGTCGACAGATATATAAACAAACAGCAGGCATTTAACAAGAATTACACACACACACACATACAAATACATATACAAAATTAACAATGCGCCTTCCAAATTTTTATTTTGACTCCTCAACAATATTCCCCGGTTCCAAGTTGGCTAGCTCATTGTACTGCCATGGCATGGTTCATTGTTTCGACGAGTCTTGAGACGATCTTTTAAGCATTTAGCACAAATTGCTGTGTTTTTTCGTTGAATACAACACAAAATGGTCTCTCCAGAGACTAAATATATAGCTATATACCTCTATATGTATGTGTGTGTGTGTGTGTATGTGTGTACATCAGGATATGCAAATACTAATTAAACTTTCAAAGAAGAGCTGCTTAGAGGCGGACTGGCGCCCTGATGAGGCTGAGGCTGAGGCTGCTACACCTTGGCAACATCTGGCGCCTTTTGTGCCGGCTTTTAGCAGACAGAAAGGACAAAGATATTGTTAAGTGTGGGCGGGGCAGGTGAGCGACGCCATTTACTTGCCAGTCAAAAGAGGGTGGCAGAAACTGCTGCGGGTGCTGCTGCTGCTGCTGCAAATAATTTAAGATAGATCGGATGGGCTGTTGCTCCCGAGGGGTGGCAAGGCTGATGCTGGAGTCGGGGATGCTTTCTGTGCAATTTATGTGCAACGCGTTGCTAATGTTGTTGTTTTCGTACGCATTGCCATGGGCTTGTCCCGCCTTCTCCCCCATCCACATCGCTGGGACCCACACTCAGCAGCAGCAGGAGCAGGAGTAGGAACACACAGTGTCTGCATAAATTGCTAATTGTGTACTTAATCTTGGAAAATATATCGCCATCTCTTTAGTTGGGCCTGGGTGCGGAGCAGGAGTCGCTCCTGTTGCAAATATTATCAAGCATTAAGTGCTCCATCCTCTGGGATTAATATATTCTCATCAAATATTTCGCGCCATTATTGCAATTGCTTCTTTGCTGGCTGCTCGCTTCTGGCTGCCTAATTCAACTGCCAGTTTAAGACAAATAATTCCGTGCGAGTTCTGAGCCTCTACACGCAAATAGCTCGGAAGATATTCTCAAAGACACGAACTTAAGGGGAGAGTGTGCTTCGAATGGTGATTTGAAATAAGTTCATATAATATTAAAGTAAAATAAATATATTACACAATTGTAATGTTATTTCATTGCGGAAAACGAGTCCACAGTCAAAATACTTATAAGTATCATAGTATATATAGAGTATATCTGCAGAATAAAAGGGAAAATCATTCAGCGCCATTGGAGTTGATCTAACATTATGTGATTGGAATACAATTTCCCCTTTGAGGTATGTTAAAAAAGCATTCAAGTTCTCCTCAGAAATATCTTCTGTTTAAAGTAGTATACCGAAAGTGAGGGAATTGTGGGTTGTCTGTCGCCTTTTCAGATAATTAAGCATTTAAAGTTTGCCTGAAATATCTGTTTTCACTTATACCACTAATCTATTCCAATATTCCAATTATCTGGGCCTCTAGCATTTCTCCACATATGCTTATTCTTTCACTATCTCAGCAGAGATGCTGATAAGAAGTCATACAAGTATGCGTTCATATGAACGCTTTCATCACTTCGAGTCAACGGAAACTTCTACTTTCCGGCAAGTTCTGCTGTCTGCCTGAGATGGCTGCGATTGTTTATAAGTGTGCGAATATGCGAATATGGACATGACTGTAAAATTGCCGAAGCATGTGACAGTGGAAAGGAGCGAGGATGCCGACAACAACAACAACAACAACAACTACGTCGCTATGTCTGCCATTAGAGCCATTCACCCTTACTGTCTTTATGGCATTTTTAATCTCGTGGGTGGTTGGCCCAGCTGCCCCAGCAGAAGTAGCATCACCCACCCAAAATGGTCGCCCAATCCACATTACTTGCAAGCCTCGGCGTGCATAAGATGAACAGGAAAGAAGAAGAGAGCGAGGAGCGGGCGTGTAACAAGGACGAAGACGAAATATTTTTGCACGCACTGCAAACACGGGGGTGTGATAAGACAAAATACCCGCCATAAATGTGAAAAATATATGGCCAGGAGTCGGGAGGGAGAACGGAAGAAAAGCATAGCAAAGCAACCACTAAAGCGCACCAGTCAATGCTGAACGACTTGCAGATGCCCTGTAATGCAAGCCTATATAATTGAGTTGATTTAGTTATTAAAAAAATTCCAAGAATGTGAATGAATACCAAAATTAGCTAAAGCTCTATATGTGAATATGAATATACATATAATCTATAAAATTCGATTTTTGCTAGAATATATAGACAGTTTTGTAGAAGCGTTATTCCCTTTTTGGCGAATACAGTACAGGGTAAAGGAAAAAAAAAAAAACGTTGCAAAACCTTAGCTAAAGAAGGCGAACAGAAGCAGACGGCGAACCCTTGAAAGTTTCGATAAATTTGTTTTGGCCTGCCCGGGGGGAGTGCGAACTAATTTGGGACGGTTGCGGATGCGGGAGGCAAGGCGGGGAGGTCTGGCCTGGGCCAGGCAATCGGCCAGCTGGAACATTTGTAACGATGGCCAATAAATGGCATTAGGCGTCTAGAATTGGTAATCCGCAAGATTTTTGCCAATGACAGCCTCAGCTTGACAACTGCCGTTACTAGTGTTGTTGTAGTTGTGGTTGTTATTGTTGTTGTTGTTGTAGCTGTTGTTGTTGCTATTGCCCCAGCTTTCGACCACGCGACACCAACTGACCGCAAGTTGAACACAATCGTCGACTGAAGTTAGTGTGTGTGTGTGTGTGTGTGTGTGTGTGTGTGTGTATGTGCGAGTGTGTGTGTGTCTCTGTTTGCAGCAATTTAATTGCAAATGAAAGGCGTTTAATGCGCATCAGCTGCGATTCAAATCGCTGCGAATCGACATGACAATCAACTGACATTCAATGATGACAGCAAACTTTTGCCTCTCTATATGTGTGAGTGTGTGTATGCGTGTGTGTGCGTGTGTAGGTGTGGCCGGGTCATCAACACTTTTCGGCGCCTTTGTCTGACTGTCACAGCCGCAGCAGCATCGATACGAAATCAAAGAAGAAGCAGAAGCAGAAGACGATGACAACAATAGGAACCGAACGAGACCGAAAAAAAAGGTTCAACAGCAACTGCTGCAATTGGCCTCGTCTCTTGCCCTTTGAACGCCTCATTGGCTTTCGGCAAAGGCGAAGAAATTGAATTGAAATTGATTGCCTTCATTGGGTAGCTGCTCGCAGCCGTTGCCAAGTTCATTTGTGCGCTCTGCGAACCTTGGCAACATTATATCGACGTTTATTGAAAACACATATAAATTTCAAGTGAGAAAAAAGTGCGCTGCCTCGAGTATTCCCAGTGCGTTTATGGCTCACTGCACACAATGATATCCACATCCACATCGACGTCGACGTCGACTTCGACAATGTCTCCCTATTTGGTAAAAACAAACACGAATTACAAATTTCTATTTCGACGAGCGACAACTCCAACAGCCACAGCCACAGCCAACAGCAGATGTCGGTCATAACTTAGGTTGCGTGGGCTGTGCAGTGCCAGCTCGGCATCGGCTTCATGACGATGACGTATTAAAATACTATTCTCAGTGGTTAGCAGGGAACGAGTGGGGCCTGCCGCTGCCGTCCCGCGTCTGTCACTCCCCAGGCCCTGCGATATCGTGACATTTAAATTCATATAAAAAGCATCGATCGATCGATGCATTTGCTGCGGGTTCTATATTTACCTAGCCGTGCACATAACTCATGCTTAGCCTCTATTCTTATGCCCACTTACACACATTCCAGGATCCACATACACATCCCCAGCCCCGTACTCCGTTCCCCATCCACCGTTACATTGAATTCGCTGCCGTCCCGTGGCGCACAATACTCGTAACTTCATATTGCCGGGGCTTTTCTCTGTCGTAATGCCGTGCATTGGGTTTGAGGTGTGGTCCTTCGGCTGCACACACACACACACGGACACTTATTCACACACACACACACACAGACACACTCGCTCACTCTGGAAAAGGTTACGAAATTGATATCTAGCTGATTGGTCTTTAGTTTTTCTCTCTCTTTCTCTCTCTCTCTCTAATTCACACTTCGACTCTTTGTCTTTCTTTACCTGTACATCTTTCTATACTCGTTCAGAAAATGATATGAGTATATTAGTTTCCTTTGTCCATTTGAAATTTCCCATATTTATTTGTGGTTAGTCTCTGCTGATAAAGTTTTCCAATTCGTGGTTTCATTCTAAGATCGATGTTGAATTTTCTAAAAATTACAGATTTAATCTCATACAGTCCTTAAAGGCTGATATTAAATAAACGTTTCTTTTAGGACTGAAATGTTTCTCCTGGTTTCAATTTCTTTAAAGTCAATCCATCATTGCCTTTCAGAAGGCCATTACTATACTATATGTGTGTGTGTGCGGGTTTGTTTGTTTGTGTTTGTGTGAGATCGTATGCATTATTCTATTAATGGCTGCTTTTCGTTTATAAAATGGAGTTCCAACCCTCGTAACCTTTTGTTCTGTCGTTTGTAAGACTATCGTCTGAATGTCTGAGAGATTAAAAGACATAAATCAATATAAAAAAAACAAGTTTAAGCGCTAAAATCAGGTAGTTCCAACTGCATAATACACATTCATGATCATAAGTTAAATTTATTTAAAATCAATTGGAGCAAAAGTAAAAATATTTTATATTTCATTCGTCATGTTAATGTTTCTACGTTTACATATTGATGGATACGGACATGGTAAAAAAGAAAAAAAATACTCCTTTGGCTTCGTGAGGATTCAGATATTATATATAAGTATATTAAATATGTAAATAAAAAAATTATTAGAATAACTTCATTAAACAAATTTCTTTAAAAGCAGAAGAAAAGTTGTCGCTCCTTTTTTATTGGCCATAATCGATTTTCATAATTGGGATACAAAATACAACAAGTTTGAGGGGTTGTTTAAAAAAAAAAAATCGATGAAACATCGTCAGTTATTTATTTATAATTCCTGTTGACACTTCTCAAGTGCTTCCTCAATAATTATGCGAACTAACTACGTATTGCTTATCGTCATCATGAAAAATATAAAAATATGTGTTTCTGGAGAAAAGGATTTTTATCTAAATGGCCAATGGAACGGAACAGTCATCCCTATTTTTAAATTTTTATTAAAGGCGGTAACACTTCATTAAAAAATCGCTCAGATATCAACCTTGATTCTATAAAAGTATTGCGAGTGGTTTGCGCAGTTTTATTACAATCGTTCACAAAGTGTAGAGGGTATATTGGTTTTGTGCAATGTGGTTGTTATTGTGGGTCAATGTCTGCCTGTTCATTATTTTGTGATGAGATGAGATTTTGTTGACCTCCTCTAACGATGCACAATTAGCCACGCCTACTGGGATTGTGATAAGTCAGGAAAGGGTATAGCTGTTAAGATATTTAAAAACAACTTGAACAAACGTATATATTATTATATGTTTCTTGGGATCTATTGAACTATAACTTCCATAGTTGAACTAGTGGTTGAGAATTGAACAGTAAAGTTGTTCCTTCTTTTCAAATCGAGCGAGTATTAAGTGGTCGTTAGGGTTCGCCTCAGATAGTCTTTAAATGTATTCACTTGAACATAAATATTTAAGAATAAATTTGTACATATATATTTGTGTATAAATTTTGCATATATTTCACTTTACATATATTGATGCTCCAATATACAAGTATACATATACATATGTATATAAATATATGTATATAAATAAAAGTGTTTGTATTTATGTGGCCCATATCGCTAACGATAATGGCATGCAATGCGCGTCTCAGGCACGCATAATAACAATTAATTTCTCAGATTAATGTCGGGCAACTAAAACAATTGGCGAGTGCATTGGCCGACGTGCATAATTCCGCAATGATATTTATACAAACGACTTTTTGCACTATTTAATGTCTGCTCGAAGAGGCCCAACAACGATTACAAAAGCGTTGGAGCGAGAGAAGCGAGTTGAAATGGAGACCGTCACGCAGAGTGCGAATGCGGAAAATGGAAAATGGCAAATGGCTGGGAAATGCAGTGCAGCACGCAGCACGCGAAGCGGTTAAAAACGACTTGAAACATCTAGCACCTAAAACAAATAACTAACTAACAACAACAATAACAATAACAGCATAGAGAGGCTTAAATATATGTATATGTATGAGTGCATATAAAACTTGATAAGATTTAACTAAATTCCAATTATAATTTAAATTAATTAAATTGCAAAAGTTCGCATCGAGAATTTGTGACATGCACGAAAGCTCGAATAAATTTCAAATGTATGCGTGTGTGTGTGTGTGTGTGTGTGTGTGTGTAATGTCTGTGGAACGTGTGCGCTTTTAATTTGATTTCGTCTGCAAATTTACATGTCTGCCAGTCTCAAATTGAGCAGAGAGCATCTCTCCAGCATCCAGCATCCAGCATCGAGCATCGAGCATGCTGCATCCCGCCTCCTGCTAGCAGACTGCGTCAATTTGTCTGTCTGGCGCTCATTTGACACTCTCCGCTGCCCATGAACCACTTAGGCGGACGGAGAGCGCGGCTCTCGAGCCCGTGCCCTGCCATGCAGCATGTAATTCGAACCCTTTCGCCAATTTGCGCCACTTGGGCATTAAAACCGCAGATTAACAGCCACACGGGGTAGTTAAAAAGTTTATGTTGGCCCAGGGTGTTGCGGGGGGTTTTGTCTTTAGCTTTGCGTTTGGCTGTGGCTTTGGCTTTGGCTTTGCATCGCACTCGCAAACGTGTCATTTCAAATTTTCTGTAGCTGTGGAGATGGTAAAAAAATACGCCACGAAACGTGCCGATAACACGGTGTCGCACATTTACCCCGCCCCTCTGCTTGCGACACGCCCTCCAGCAGTTAAAATGCGAGCGACAGAGAGAGAGAGAGAGAGAGAGTGAGTGTGAACGAGGGAGCGCACGCGAGAGACAGAGAGGGAATGATTAGGAGTGTGAGATAGAAAACGTCAAAAGAAAACAAAATTAAACGAGAAAAAACAACAACAGAAAATCGGAAATTAAACAAAACCGAAACGAAATGGAATTCGCTTATCGCGCCTCATAAATTAACCCTTGCACCGTCCGAGCAGACCATGGGTGAACCGCTTTTCCCCACCCGCTCTGCAGGCACCCCACCCACTCGACAAGCAGGCAGACACAGACAGAGAGAGCGAAAGAGAGGGGGAGAGAGATACCGAGGAGCCGACTAAGCGTTAAGTGGTCGACTGGGTCGTGTAGGCCGCGGCCTGAAGCGGCATTTATCTGCCGATGCAGAGGCCGATGCTGTAGACCCGGAGACGCGTTCGATCCACTGCTAATGACATTGGCATCCGCTGCACGGCTAGATCGAAATCCTATTCGTAATCGCAATTGAAAATGAAATTGAAGCAAACGCATTGTGCTGTTGCTGCTGCTTTGTCTGCTTTAACAGAGTTACGACTCGAGCTGACACTTTGAGAGTGAACTGTGGCGATTGTCAGTTTGATTCAATGCCGTCTCAGCGCGAGCCCAACCCTGGTGCGAGCTCGTATCATGAGTTACGATTATGGCATGTTTTAATTAATAAAATGAAATTAATGAATATTATTGTTTAGCGCGCTGTTATTCATGTTATCGCCCCAAAGGTGATAAGCCAAGCCAAATGAATCGCTGAGTGTATTCGCAGCAGCACATCATCTCAATCAGCATTATCTCTAATCAATCAAGATTTATGTGTGTTTCTTTCATGGTCCATAGGTATATATTGAACTATTATAAAGACTTTTCTTGTTTACATCGAGTTTGTAATTTACAAAGAACAAAGTTTGTAATTTCAAAATTGATGTGATATATATTTTTGTTTTATTATATTTCAAGCGATATACACTAAGAGATATGCAGACAACATACAGAGAAAGGGAGGGAGAAAGAGGGTGGGAGAAATAGTCAGTCTAGTAGAAAAAGCTTATTTAAATGCTTTCAATGATGATTAAATACTTTCCTTTAGTAGAAAAATTTTTTTTAGCATTATCTCTATCTCTTTCTCTCTAAAGTTAATGAAATGTAAGAAATTTAATTTTTATAGATTTTACCTACAACGAATTAATGAACTGCTTTTGTTTTTTCACTTTTTAAATAGAGTGAAAATTAATATGGAAACAGTTAATAAATTCAATGTGGATATAATAAAAACATTCTTCTCATTCCATTTGCCTAATCCATAAAATAAATTAATTAAAACATTTTTCTCATTCCATTAACGTAATTCATAATTAAACTAAACCTTTACGGATTTCCTTAAACTCTGGCTTATTATTTATTGTTTTATATATTTATTTATATTTAGTTAATCAAAAATTTTTATGAAATATACATATACATAATTCTTTTTAAGCCATGAATAGAGTTTGTATGTGAAATACTTTAGTTTTCTTCTTTATATTACGTCAAGCAACCAGTTTGAGCTACAAGAAATCCGAATAGATCATTATCATACTACTATTTAAAACTGGTTTGTTTGAATTTCTATATTCGTAATTATGAAGATATAACATTTGTTTTTCTTAAGTGGTGCTTGAGAAACTACGAATTTTCATCATCCTCTTTTAATCAATATTCAGAAAGTGAGGTTAGTTGAGCAGAAAAAGGTAACTATTTAAAATGTCGTTGAGACATCCATTGCGTGACTATGAGATACCCAGAAGTTTATTCGTGTTTTTCCATCTGGATGATATGCCCACTTTGCAGCGGGCTGTAGGGTATGCGAAAGGGAAACAGTGAAAAGTAATTTAGGCCAAGCGCCCAGAAAGAAACGTAGCGAGCACATCTGCGGGCAAATTGGAAGGAGAGCGAGTTAATTACTTGTCAAACAGCCGCTGTTAGTGTTGTAAATTGCGCAAATGACTCCGACAACACTCCCAAAGCACTCGCAGTGATTTATTTACAGAGCAAACAAACGACACCAGCGACGATGCCCGATGCCTGATGCCCGATGGGCGATGGTGGATGGACGATGGACGATCGGCAATCGGCGATCCAAAGAGCGCGGATCTGGGGACAGGGCTGGGCAACTCGAATATCAAATGATCTGTGAAGCTGAAAGCGAAGCTTCGGCACGTACTCAGCTCTGGACTGGGACTGCGGACAGCCTTTTGCTCGCGACGCTCCGTCAAATTGAACTTTAAATTGTTCGCAATTCAATCATCATGAAATTGCCATTGCCATGCAGGTAGATGAACTGCACCACTCTGCGTATACGTAACATGCAATGGACCAGCCACTTGATGAATTAAAGAACAATCTAACAATCGACAGCGTGAAACATAATCTCGAATGGCTCAAATAAAATGCCTCTAACTCGAATCAATTCCCGAACTAAAGCTGCTCCACATAGCCCAATTATGGGCTAATTGATGCAATCGGGGCAACAAAACTGTTACGTGTCGCATATAAAGCAAATCGAATGGCCGACGCAGTCGTTAATCTTTTTATGACTCCCATTGTGCGCGAACATGAGCCGGGCTACTCGTGTTCCTCGACGGTTGATCACGCTCTTTTTCTGCTGCTGCTGCTGCTGCATTGAGATACTTGCATTTTTATGACCAATGTCGTTGAACTAAGTAATTAAGGTGCACAGCGGTGGAGGTGGAGGTGAGCGCTGAATAAAGCCTGGAAGTGGCCGAGATTGCGCCCAGCTCAACATTGGGCAGCATAAGCAACGCCATTATCGGGCATATTAAGCGGCGATCGGGATCGAGTCGGTGCTGGTAGTGCGGATCAGAGCCGTAAACGTTGCGGTAGTCAACATTGGCGATCATCGCTATGCGTGGCGCAAGACCATCCGTAAAATCGTAAATAGATCATAAAACGCTCGTAAAATCAATTTAACGACAACAACAACAACCGCAACAACTGCCGTAACAGAGAACGCAACACGATCCACGTCGACAATTAAATTGATCAATCGCAATAAACTGTGCTCACTCGAGCTCAAGCTCGATTCGACTCGACTTGGATCGACTTGGCTCGGCTTGAGTTACACTCTTCATCGTCTGGCTTAGTATTTAGCGCCTCGGGCTTTGTGAATTTGGTTACGTGCCCAATTCAGAGGCGTCCATTATTATGGGCAACACACACGGACCGGACTGGGGGGCCTGGGTGGCACCATTTTAATAAGCGGAGAGCGCCGAGCAGTCTATCAAAGTGATTTACGATCTTGCCCGACACTTGACTCGCATGCCATATTGGCACTCGAATTTCTGTATCTGTATCGGTTTCTGCTTCTGCTTCGAATCCAGCAACTTTCACAGTATCGAAATGGAATGCATTGCCAGTTGCCCAATGCTGGTCGCCGGATGTTTCCATTGTGCGTGAGGTAGACGAGAGAGAAAGATGCTAGCCGGAAAATGACTTCAATAAACAAACGATCGCCGCATTCAATGGGATTGAAAAGATTGAGCTCGAGAATTTATGACAGGTCGCTGCAAGAGTCACGGCCAGCAGGAGGCGAGAAGGGTTCAGCTGGCCGCCGGACACGCAGCAGGTAAGGATATGGATTTCAAGGACGTTGCAGCGTAAAAAATAGGGAAATTATGAAATTATGAAAGGCAATATTCCATACTTTGCAATTACAGAATATTTAAGCGCCTAACCCATTGCGGATGCCAATGCCAATGCCATTTGCTCAAGGGTTTCGCTCACTTAGGGGTTTACTAGCGGTACTTACCATTAAAATCGCCGCAAACGACGCGCTCAAAGGGACTTCCCATCCAATCTGCAAAAAAAAAAAGAAACGAAATAAATAAATGTTTTTTTCTTCAATATTTTCAAGCAGTTTGCAATTGTGGGCTGCATATGTCGAATTGCGCATTCAGCCTTGAGCTTAATAAATGACTTTTAGCTACACATGGTTAATGCAGAGAGAGATAGAGATAGAGAGAGAGAGAGAGAGGGAGATGGACAGTCATATATTACTTTTTCCTTTCCCTTTTTACATTCCGATGACCTCGCTAATTATGTGCCACTCTTTTTCCGAGTCTCTTCTTGCATAACTCGGGATTTGTGCTCTCCTCCATTAGCAGCTTGTGGCTTTTTGCTCTGGCCCAAGCCACTCAATCAAGCCACTTTAAGCCGAGTTGTCAGCTTCGTTTGCAGAGGGCTGACTGCAGCGCCTTTTCCTGCTCCCAGACCCAGTCCCAGTCGCAGACCCAGACCACCAACAAAGTGGCCAATGACCAAGTGGACCACAGCTACGACGACGACGACGACGACGACGACGACGTGACGCCTAATTAATAAGCAGATGAAGCTGCTCGGCGTCTAGCCTGGCGCGTTTTTAATTAAAATACACAAATTTCAGTGCAGTTGCCCTGTCGCTGTTGGCATTTTATGATGCGAGCAGACAATCTCAAATACACACACACACACATACATGCATGTATGTACATGAGTATGTATGTAATAAATATGTACTGAGTATTCTGGTTAGGGTATTCCGTTTTCTGTTCTCTTCGTGATTTCTCAATTTATATGTACGCATATATTAATTAATTTAAGTAACCTGTTCCTCTCTCTCTCTCTCTCTCTCTCTCCTTTTTGATTCCTTTTACTTGAATGCACTTGCAAATTCCAATATTCCTAAGATGCCCATTTCTATGCTTTGCCCTGCTTAGTTTTGTTTTTGCGCTCGCCTCGCTTTTCCAGATAATTAAGAAAAGTTAACCTCTTTCTGCTTTCTTATCGACATAATCAGGCAGAGCAACAACTTTGCTTACTGCCTGCAATCTGCAACATTGTTGTTGTTGTTGTTGCTGCTGTTGTTGTCATCTGACTGGCTGGCTGCTTGCTTGGTTGGTGCAACGATGTGAAAATGAAAATTCATTCAGACGCCTTGGCGTAAAATATTAAAATTCATTAGTTAAATTGCATTTGGCAAACTATTCTGTAGCTGCGTCCGGGTCTGACTGGCTCTGCTCCATGTGTGCTATGACAGAGAGAGAGAGAGAGAGAGAGGGAGAGGGAGAGAGAGAAAGTTAATGTGTACTGGAGTACGAGTTGGTAAAGAGCCAAGAATGGCAGCCAACATTGCCCATCTCTTGACTGTGCGCTCTCTCGCTCCGTCTCTCTCTCCCTCTGTAAAGTGCAACTGAATCGTTGTTTCCATGTTCATTGTATCTGTGTGTCTATACGTCTGTGCATGTGTGTGTGTGTGACTGCGACGATGTGTCGCGCTGCTGGCTGCCATAATGGCGTCATGCTCATATTTACTTTCATCGCAGCCAGTCTATGATCTCGTTGACAATTTTATGCGCTTGTGCTGTGAGCCGAAGATATGCAAAATATTTCAGTGCGCGAAACAGAGTTTATCTCCAAGTCGCCGCCTTTCTCACAGAGTGTTTTCGAATACTCGCTTTGAGTGTTTCGCATTGCAAGTGGCTTATAAACGGGATTCGACTTTGACATTGAACTATGCGCCATTATAAATACTCGGCATTTAATAATGTATGATAAATCGCATATAATCCTCATTTGATTTGCATTTGGATTCTCTTATTGTTCATTATACATTTTGTATATATATTATATTCCACATTTATTGTGGGCAAAATATTTTCAGATATTTTAAATAAGATTTACAGCTCGGGAATATGTCATCCCAGTGTTTGCTGTTCATATTTTCCCACAGATAATTAGTTGTCTAGCATTTTATTGGGCGATTATTGCCCTCTGGATAAATCAGATTAATTACCAGTTCATTCTTCATGTTCTGCACTCGCAAGTCATTCAACCACGTAGGCGTGGAGGCGGGAGGGGGCAAATGGTGCTGATACAAATATCAATCAGCCAAGTAACAAATTCGCTGCACAAAGCGAGGCGCGCGTAAATTAAACTGACCCACATAAATTGCGCGCGAATATTGTACTACGTTTAGCGCATAAAAACATTCTCGACAACATTGAACAAAAAAGAAGAGAGAGAGAGAGAGAGAAAAAAAAAGAACAACAACAATAGATGAAAAGCCAAGCATTGACAGGGCAGCAACAACAAAATGTATCTGTATCTTTTGCCGAGTATCTGACGCTGAGTGATTGCAAGTTTTGTATGCGCGGGGGCACATCTGAGCATATAAATATGTGTGTGTATGCTTGCGTGAGTGTGTGTGTGTGTGTGTGTCTGGCAACCTTGAAGCTATTTAAATTACAAATCGACGAGTCGCTTCACAAAAAAAGAAACAACAACAACTACAGCAACAGCAACAGCAACAGCAACAACAATAACAAACACCACACACATTTTTCAACTATTTTCATTTTTATTTACTGCCGCCACTTTTTAGCTCTCTGTTCGCTTGTCCGTCCGCCTGTCTGTCCGTCCGCCAGTTTGCAGCGTCATACAAGCCGCCCGAATCTATTTTGTATATCTTATTTGTTATACTGAAGACTGATGCGAATCGAACGACTTGCCAATGCCCGCAAAGTGTTTATTATGAATTTTGAATTGGCCCAGAACGAGCGCGTTTATCTATTGTTTATAAGCCCGAATGGCCATAAAGGTATTCATTAAACGGCCGGATTCGAGCTATTCGCCAGCCATTCGGCCCCCTCCCAGCTCGCTCAAGCTGTGCCACCTTGATTTATGCGCACTCTAATAGAGCTTCATTCGTACACTTATGCTAAATAGATTGCTTTCTAGCAGGCCAACACCCACAGTTCGTTCGCCAAGCATTCGCATTCTCATTCTCACTCTTCGCACTGTCATTCCATCTCTGTCACTCTTTCTCTCTTTCTTTCGGTTATCTATTTTACTCTCGAGCTGTCAGCGTCTTCTCTTCTCTGCAGCGCTCTCATAGTTCTTCTACTGCTTTTATCTTTATTCTTTCTCTCTCTCTCTCTCTCTCTCTCTCTCTCTTTCTCTTTCTCTCTCTTTCATTCTCTCAGTTTTACTCATTGCCTTTCTCCAAGTTTGTTGTTATCTCTCAAAGCTGTGTACGTAATATTTCTCAATGTCTCTATTTCTATCTTTCTCTCTAATTGAAGACATTATTTATTATTTTCTCTTTCTTTCTCTCTCTCCTCATCCTTTTCCATCCTCTATATCTCTTTCTTTCTGCATTGATCTTTCCCCTTTCCTGTCATGCTTTATCTTTGCCTGTTCATTTTACACTTGGTTCTCTATAACTTTCAATCAATCTCTATCTGTCTGTCCCATATCTCTCTATATTTCTGTTTTTCTTCCTATTTCTCAAAATATATTATCCTGTTTTTCATTTAAGTAGCTCCATTAAAATTGGTCTGTTACAACCTCTTTCTATCTGTTTATACAGTCACTTTATTGTTCGTTTTCGTTAAGATGTCTTTCTCTGGCGATCTCCGCCTTTCTCCTTCTCTCTCTCTCTCTCTCTCTCTTTAGAATTCATTTTCTCCCGTTATTGCTATCTTTCCTTTGCTTCCTCTTTACATAATTTTAAACAATATCGTCCACAATTTTTCAATTTTTCGTTAATATTCTATTTTCCTTTTATTGTGCGCTTTTCTCGTCTCTCTGTCTTCTCTCTTTCTCACTCTCTGAATTTGTCTATACTTTTCCATGCTCTCTCCACTCACACTCTCACTCTCTCTCATTATTTTGATTTTTTTTTTCTTTGTGAACGCAGTGACTCACCTGTGAGCGTCATCCAGGGATAGCGTGGCAGATCCGCTATACTCTGTCCAGCACCACCGGCTCCAGGTACGACGCCGGACGAGGGCTGTGTGCAAGCGTTGCCGAGCGAGTCGACGCCGATGGCTCCTGCGCTGGCCGCGGACACCGCCGAGGCTGCCGCCGCGTGCTGGTAGAACTGTGCGAAGCTGGCGGAGGCCGAGGCGGGCACGCTCATTGATTGGTAGCTGTTCATGACGGTGTCTGTGTACCTGCTGGAAGAGCACAAGAAGAAGAAGAAGAGGAAAAAGAGACGATAGACGATTAGCATATGCGTGTGTACGTGTGCCCCGGAGTGGGAAACCTCATCTCGCCCATAAAACTCACCTAGCCCGATGCTAATGAGCCACACACACTCACACAAACATATACAGTAGTCCCATGTTCCGCCTACTAGCAGTCAACTGTCAACTGTGATTTCATCTCATTTTGCACTAATTCCTTAAACGTTACACCCGCGGCGTCGAGCCGACTCCTGCTTGCAAGCAAATATGCAAATGGCCCTGCTGGAAGGTCAATGTGCGTGCGAATCTTGTGGCTAGCGACAAATTGCTAGCAGGCACTGTGGCAGCACCACAGCACAGCACCGCAGCGCCGTTCTAATTTTCCCAGTGGTCATTCGCACACAAAGGCCCTGAATAGACGCCCTATGAATGGCCAATGGACTTGTCGATAATTAGAGCGCATTTCAAATGGATTTGCGGCTGGCCAACGGGCATTATGGTCTGGCTTCTGGGTCAAGCCGAAGGCTTTCACGTCCAACGACCTTACACCTCATTAATGAACTCAATATGCCCTGCCAGATGTGTGATGTGATCTCAATTGACAAACCTGAGTGTTTTGTTTCAGCTCCCCGGACAAGTGACCCCGGACAGGGGTTTACGGATAGTAATCCGCAAATAACATTGAAGATGATTGATAACCTCAATTGGGAACATGTTCTCAGATTTGGAGATGTCATTACTCGAATGTTGTCTAACTGGAAATCCTAGCATGGTAAATAAGTTTGAAATGAAGGCCGAGATGCACTTTCTAATATAATATCTTGAGATGACGATTGCAATGAATATAAAAGTGGAAAACCTGTTATTATTTAAAGTGTCTCGATATAAATATATTGCTCATCTATTGTGTTGTGCAGATACCAAATGTGAATGGCATGGAATACAAATTAATAATAAGCATATTTTTAAAAATATATCTTTGTGTGCAGCTGTTCTAGATCAGCAGCTTCAACTGATTGAGTGTGTATTAGAATCTATAGGAATTTCGAAATATAAAAGCAATCTATCAATAATCACGTCGTTTATATACTAACCCTATTTTTACAAGATGTGAATTAACTTATAAAGAAAAACAATCTATTATTTTAACTGTAATGTTTATCATTCATTATTTATAATCTCTATATCATCTAAATGTATATGTCTGCTATAAAACTGGAGATAATCCTAATTAAGAAAATTTGCTCAAAGCATAGAGGTACGCTTAGATATGATAATCTGACTTTATGAAATAATTATTTGTATTTTTATGCACAATATCAAACACGAATATCATAATGATATACCATAGATCACATATCAATGTCTATATACTTATATAGTATGTATCGCAGATCAATGTCAGCCAAATGGGAATTCATTTGAGATATATACCTAAACAGACATTTTATATTATTATCTACATATATAGAATATATACTGGAAATATTTTTTCAATAATTGCATAATGTTCTTCTACGCGAAATAGGACATACTGTGTGTGTGTGTTTATGTGTGAGTATGGCTTTACAGAGGAGAAATTCCCGTTAGGCTTGAGTTTATATTGAACTCACCTGCATGATTTATCTTCGAGTCCAGAGAAGCCCGGCATGCCGGAGAGGCCGCCGTGGCTGGTCGGGTGGTTGGAGACGTATGGGTACATCTTGCTGGTGGGTATGGCAAAGGAGGAGCCGGCCGCAGGAGACGGCGATGAGCTGCTGTCGCCGGTCTGGGAGTTGCCCGCCGAGGGGGGAGTCAGCAGCAGTTGCTGGTGGGCGTGGCTCAGCGACTGGTGGCCGCCGAGACTAGAGACGGATCCCTGGGAGCTGACCGCAGCTGCAGCGGCGGCTAACTTGTTGATGTGCTGCTGCTGCTGGAGCTGAAGAGCGGCCGACAGAGACGAGTACTGCGACTGCTGTTGTTGCTGCTGCTGTTGCTGTTGCTGCTGTTGTTGCTGCTGCGCAGTCGAGGAGGGCGACGACGAAGAGACCGGCGAGTTGGAGGACTGGCTCAAGTGCTGCTGGCTTAGCTGGCTGGCGAGCTGCAGTCCACTGGAGCTGGGCGACAGCGATGAGGACTGCAAGTGGCTGCTGCTGGCGCTGCCCGGATGGATGCCAGGTGAGGAGACGTTCGATGCGGACGCGGCGGCTGCGGCGAGGGCGGCGGCAACTGCTGCTGATGATGAATTTGTGGATGCTGTAGTTAAGTGCGAACTGATAAATGGCTGAAACTGTGGGTACTTTGGCAGCATACTATCGAAAACAAATTTTGACATTGCACATATCTTTTGCTCAGCTCGAGAACTTGTCAAATTTGTCAAGCTTGCCGAATCGCCTCGGTTCGATTGTTATTGTTATTGTAATGTTATTATTGTTATATTATTTTAGTACACTTGGCGGTTGCTGCCTGACTAGCTGGCGATCTGAATCAATGGATGAAAGCTTATTGTTCTTCTCTTCTTACTCTTCTTCTTTGTCTTTTCGCATGTGTTTGTTCTTTGTGTGTGCTCTTTAACAAATTTTGTTCGAATTCAGCCTACAAATGGTATTCGTCTTTGCGAACTATCGCGTGAATAGGAAATAAATAAAGCGAGGAGTTCCGTTATCTAACTTTGTATTACATTACGAAACATTAAAGGCTATTCAAATTATATTCTCGCTGTGGAGTAGAGATCGGCAGAAGTCTGAATACCTTTTAAAATAAATTGCAAATATTCATAAAGTGTGAGGGGGGTTCCCCATTAAAAGAAAAATGATTTGTGGTGAAACAATTTCGCAAATGATTTAATCGCTTTTCAATCAATTTTAAGTGATAATTAATTTAATTAAAATCCACTTAAATTAAAGGAAAACTAAGGCACTTGAGAATATATTGCCGAGTATAACATAAAAGACAA
This sequence comes from Drosophila aldrichi, assembly GCA_035045965.1. Lineage (NCBI taxonomy): Eukaryota > Metazoa > Arthropoda > Insecta > Diptera > Drosophilidae > Drosophila > Drosophila aldrichi. Next base: position 1,428,500 of record JAWNOM010000294.1, read on the forward strand.
ACGAAAATTCATAGTCATTTTCCTCTATGAAAAACAAAGAAGAAAGAAAAGAAAAGAAAAGTAGGAAGCAAAAATATTCAGTTGGAAAATAAATGTAGTTTTCCTCTTCGATTGGCTGAGCGGGTATGACAAATCCGAAGCCGACTGATCAGAAATGGTGCGAGAGGTTAGTAGATTTCTAGCTCTATAGCTGGGACAACATTAGTAGGAAGTTAGTAGGGATAGATAGTATGCTAGGGAGTCAGCGTTGCCATTCGCTCCAATATTCGTATTTCTAGTTGATTTCGGTTAGAAGGGAGAAATTGAGAAAACGATTTTTTACCTTTTGATCAAGCGGCTCTCTCTGGCTTGAATTTGTCTAACAGTATTGCGTATTTTCTGCTTTTATCTGCTTTATTTCATTATCTGTTATCTGTTATCTGTTTAGCAAACAGTTTGGCGAACAATTTGTGTGCAACGCGTTTCAATTGAAAATGCTGCAAAGCGAATTCGCAACGAAATTTGTTAAATTTTGTAATGGCAGCTGTTCCAATCTGTGTGCATGTATGCGTGTGTGTGTGTGTATGCGTGCGACGTTTATTTGTTGTAAAAGTAATTAAACTGCGGCCATCAATTACACGGAAAATGCTCGAGGCGCGGTCTGCCGTCGCTTGATTTATAGGCGCGCGATTTTTAATGGCTGCGACGGCACTTGGCACTTGGCACTTGGCTGTTGTCTTGGTCGGGATATTCGGGGGATTGGATCAACTGGGGCGTTATATTTTTATGGCTTTTGGATTTTTCTTGCGATGATTCACAGTCACAGTCACAGGCACGAGCACGAGCACGAGCACAGTCACAGTTTTCGGAGCGTGGGTAGAAAGTCCCGACGCGTTTTCTTTCTGGATTTACGACCTTTCGAGTGCGTGTGGCAAGCCGGAGTCGATGGATAGTTGAAGGGGAATCGGATTTTAATTGCTTTGTTTAAAATGGCATAAAACACTTTTCCGGCTCACAGGTAGGTTGAGAGCGAACTTTACGACTTTTTAATATTTATGCGCACTCATTGTTGTGACAGTGTTTTTGTTGTATTTTCACGCAGCGATTACGGCCGATTACCACAAGCCGGAGTTGAAGTCAAAGTATGAAGTTTTCTCGATTGATTGCTGTGTGATTCGATTTAATGAGAGTGTGTGTGTGGGTGTATATGGGTGTAAATATACTTATGATGATTCCTGGTCTGGGCTGCTGCCGTGAGTTTTACGCGCGCTTCGTGCTCACTATTAAACCGCACTCGAATGCCCGTAATAAGCGGCAACAGTTAAACACAATAAGAATGCCACAAAATAATAAACAGAGCGATTGCAATAGCGAATGTAAACGCGGAGCGAATTGAATCGAATCGAATCGGAACAGATCGGATCGGATCGTATCGGAGATCGGCCAAGTCAAGCTGAGCTGAGCTGAGCTGAGTTGAGTTGAGCTGCGAGCGCTGTTCCGCAGACACTACTGCGCGCCACGATAATAAATATTATAATAAAACGAAATTTTTAAAAGAGTATAAAAATTTCGTGTAATTGGTAATTTTTGCTGCCAACGCTGGCAGAGGCGCGAGCAGCGCAGCAGTTGGCGACTGCGGCGATAGTGGAGACTTGGGTTTGAGTTTGTCTGTCTGCCTGGCTGCCTGGCTGCTTGGCTGCGGCTGTGGCTGTCGACGTTTGACTGGGGCTTTGCTGCGTCCGTGTTGTTGGATCGCTGTCTCGGTTTCGTTGCCGGGCACGGGTAGACGAGTAGCCGAGTAGACGGGTGACGGGTATGGTTACGGGCACAAGTGGGTGCGGGTCTTTGCTGCTGGCGCTGTGTCCGCGTCGGCCGTTGTGGCGTTACGAGCAGCGAAACGTTTATGGCGCAATACAAAAGCCATGCGAGGCTGAGGCCGCAGCTTTGGCCACGCAGAGGCAGTGTCGCCGTCGCCCAGTCAGCAGCAATTCATTTCAAGCGCTGCGCTTAGACTCACACACACACGCATACCCAAACACAGGCACACACACACACACACGCACACTTATGCAGGCGCGCATTTACACGCAAATATGCAGTCAATAGTCTCATGTCTCTGCCGACGCCAACGGCACTGCGCGCTGGCAATAAGAAATACAGACTTCATAGCTGTTTGTCTCGCTCACTCTCAGCGAATCGCAATAAACGGCAATAGCAACAGCAACAGCAACAGCAGCAGCCTCAGCAGCAGCAATAGCGACGGCAGCAGCAGCAGTAGCAGCAGCAGCAGCAGTTGCTCTTCTTTGTCGTGTATACGCTCGCTGTATGTGTGCGTGTGTGTGATGTGTGTGTGTGTGTGTGTGTGCATGATGGCCGTTCGTTCGGTTTGAGTCGGAGCGAAGGCAGCCGATTGAGTGAAAGAGCGAGTTTGAGTGATATTTGTGAGTTGTTTCGTGCGGAATTTTCTTATACGATTTCTGGTTTTTTAGTGCGCAGCCAATGGATGCTTAATTTTGATGTTTATAACGTGAGAATGCGAATGCGTATGCGCTGAGCGCCCACATCAGCCACACACACATACACATACACTCTGAGCTATAGCAATTGCCACAACAACAACAACAACAACAAATGATGAGCAAAACTATCGCTTGGAGTGCAAGTGTTTAAGCTCAACCCTGGAGAGTGTGCGTGTGAGAGAGAAAGAGAGAGAAAGAGAGAGAGAGATAGAGAGAACGAGTGAAACGCCTTCTTAAGTGTTTTATGCTTTGTTTGGCAAAATGTTATTGTTGCTTAAATTATTTTGTATTATTCAGGTTGTTTATACCTACAATTATTTGTTGGCTTTCCTCTTGTGTGCGGTGCGCCACATGCGACAAAAGCGCGCCAAAAAGTGTCTTTGAGGCATTTAGCCAGACTTTGTAGACGGAAGTTTGAGCATTTATTTAGCTATAATAGACAGAGAGAGCGAGGGCGTGATTTACACGTACACAAATTAAACTTATGTTGTGCCTGGTATTTTAATATAAATTAGTTCAAATTTTAGACACTACAAATTTTTATAGCAATCTTTTATTATGCTCATAAAAATTCGAATGCCTCTAGGACTCGCTCTCTCCCTCTCTCTCTCTATCATCGTCTGTAGCTATCTTTCTCTAGTGCTCTCTCTCTCTCTCTCGCTTATCCTCGAACTCATGTTTGAGAGTGTGTGCGTGTGCGGTTTTTACCCTTAAGCGAATATTTGAAAAAATCCATAAATTCGAGAGATGAGAAACGCCGACACAGTCAAAGTCTGTTTTCATTTTGTTTTGTAGTTGTTATCGTGTTATTACTGTATTCTGTATTCTGTATTCAGCCATTGTCACTGAAATTACTGTTATGACATTTTTATGAAAAACTTCAAATTTACGATCGGACAAGAGAATATAATTTGTTGTTGTTGTTGCTTGTTTTTTTTCTGTCACTTTTTGCGGAAATGTAACGAATTTGCAATTTATGAACTTGGCCACTTGCTCGATGTTTCGGATTTTGGATAGAATCGAGAAGAGCGACGGATACCACAATATCATGCATATGAGAAGAAAGTAAAATATCCTAATTAAAAATCAATCTAGCCTTTACTTAATCTATTTTCGGAAATTTAAATGCCGTCCATATCAGATACTGTATAATATTATGCGAGCTGTCGAGAGAATTCTTTAACTATTTCCAAATAAATAGGAATATCCCATAAAATGGAAATGATGAACAAATATTTCCACAACAAAAGAGTTCTTTCTGTTATTTACCATTTATAATCAATGGAACTTGATACGATAAGACATTTCTATTTTTATACATATTTATTAATCAGTGCTGATAATTGAGCCTTGCCCTCTTCGAAATTCCATCATCTCTTCGCTTGCCTGAATGTTCGTCTAAAACACTTAAATATTATAATTTTTTTTTGCAAGAATTATAAACCTGTGTAACCGTTATGTGATTTCTCTAGTAATACCACGGATCAAGGGGAAGAACTTGTATACGAGGGAAAATAAATTTAGAATGTGAACTAATTTTAATAAATAATAAAGCAATTTTCATATATTTTACTTTTGTCTTTTTGTTTTTTATTGGTTTTCATCTGTGCAAGAATTTTATAAAAATTTATAAATATCGCATTATGTCAAAAATAATATAAACAATTACGTACAAATTATATATAATATCTGTAATATTCCAAAAATAAAATACTTGATTATAAAATTGTTTACTTATTCTATTATTAATCTCTAATCTAACAAAAAATGATAAAATAAGTATATAAAGAATGTTATTTTATTTTTTTTCCAACTAGGAAGTTATATCAGAGTTCAAGGAATAATATTTATTGGTTATATTTTGAGCTTTCTCTTGACATAATAGGGGGATGCTGTTTTTTAATTGTATTGGGCTATATCATTATATTAATTGGGAATGTCAATTACATAGATCTCATAAATATTTGCTCTAAGCCGATTCCAAGCCATGCCATGAATAGCTCTTGCTTTGACTCTTTGCAAATTGAGTTCCCAGTTTCCACCTAGTTAAGAGATATTAAAGGTTTATTGCAAATACGTATAATTGTCAAATACTTCGTTGAATTAAGAAATCAGATTTTATTGCAAACTGTTTTTTGTGTGTCGGCGACAACAGTTAAATAATTGATCAATCCTTTAGCAATATTCCATGCACTTAACGCCCTGCCAAATTACATTTTTATGGCTGCCCAGCCAGTTGGGGGTCTATACTCTATACACTATACTCTATACTGAATACTCTATACTCGACAGTTTACAGTCGGCAGTGCTTAAAATTAATTGCTTTATTGGTCATACAAGTCAGTCAGAAGTCGCGCTGCTGCTGCGGGCTTGACTGAGAGCGAGTGAGTGCGAATGAGTGCGAGGGAGCGCGAGCGAGTGCGAGTGTTGGTTCGGACTCTATTTTGAGTGGCATTTTGAGTGCAGTGGATTGGTCCGGGCATGCCGTGATTTACGGCACCTGCATGAAGCACCGGAACGTGAATGGATCAGTGAGGGGCATGGTGTGCGGGGCAAGGGGCGAAGGGTGAGAGGTGGCCAACGACCGGAAAATGCAAACCGGCAATTTTGATAATCAAAACAAATAATAAAACAACTTCACACGTTATTGCTAAATAACTGGCCATGAAAACAACAACAAAGAGCAAGAGGGACACACACACCCATACACCCATACATTCATGTGTATGTAAACTACTCGAGTGTGATATAAAAAGAACAACAGCAACAACAACAACAATGCGAGTGGCGAGTGCCGGCGCTCGCGCTTGTCATTAAAAGATAATAACCGTAATAAACTAATAAAATTGAAACTGGGTGAGAGAGCACAGCAGCAAATAATAATAATAAAAAAAATGAACGAAATCACAATAAAACACTATTCGACGCCTCGACTGGGCCAGAGGCGGCGGCTTACGGCGCACTTTGCTAGGATCGTAAACCCCCTCTGAACCGAAATGGATGCAATGTCGTTTAGCTAGTCAGGGATCTGAGCTCAGGCGAGTGGAGGAAGTCAAATTGTTTAGCAACCTCTTACTGGATGACGGATTACAAAGAAATGATTGTAAATGAATGGAAATACATTTAGGGTCTACAGGGCATTACTAAGCCTAGACATCTAAGAGATCAGGATACATTTAACCGTGGAGATATATATATCTTACTAATACTGAGAGCAAATGAATGATTTTTAGTGAATGTCCTTGATTGAGTGTCTGGAGGTTATTAAGAAGTTAAGAAGTCTAGTTAATATACATACATACATTTATCCATTGAAATACATTTATCTTAGTAGATATTTGACAACAAAGAAATGATTGTAAATGAATAAATGAATGATTGTAAATTAGTGATTGTAAATGAATGAATGAATGATTGTAAATGATTGTAAACGAATGAATGAATAAATGAATGAATGATTGTAAATGAATGTATGATTTTAAATGAATGAATGAGTGATTGTAAATGAATGAATGAATGATTGTAAATACATAATTGAATGAATGATAGTAAATGAATGAATGAATGTAAATGAGTTAATATATTGTATAGAAAGCATAACGAAGCCTAGTAGCCATCTGAGAAAGCAGGATACATTTATCCATGTACATTCATATATTTGACTATTTATAATATAATTTATAATTTATAACTTATATATTATATTATAATCATATTATATTCATGAACCAAATTTTATTATGAAAGGCATGCATTATTCAATATAAGTAATCGTTAGCTAAAATATTATTCCCATTGTTCTATTTCATATTGAGTTCTTTCTGAGTCAGAATCTAACGATGGTATTAGTAGTAAAGTCTTTCAATCTGTCGTAGTATAAGCAATCATACACACATACATACTGAGCTAAGAGCCGTCGAACAACCAAAAACTGACTTCGATTGAGTGAGAATGTGCCACAGTCGACTGTCGGGCAAGGCACTCGCAATCTATTGAGTGAAATGTTCAAGTTAGACTCGACGGCAGCTGAAGCACTCGTAGTCATAGTTGTAAAAAAAGAAGAACGCTCTGCTGTTGCTGTTGCACATGAAATTTATTCCTTAATTTGATACATTTTTATTGCGGCGGTTTATGGCTTGTTTTGGCCCTTGCGGTTCGCCTGAGCCCAAATTCGGATCGCTTCACGGCTGCGGGTCTGAACTCCGACACCGAGTCAGTGGTGGCGGCGATGAATGTGTTTTTAAGTGAATCAGATGACGATTATAAAATGCTTTGTCACGCAATCATTTTTTAATCCTTCGACGCTGTCGCCCATAGCCGTGTTTTATGACTCCAGTTCCAGTTCCAGGTCCGCTGCTCTCCGCTCCTCTCCGTAGAGGGCTGCCCCGTCAGAAATGTAGGTTTATGTGCCAGCCCTCAGCCTCAGTCGAGCGCTGCGACTCGGCGGTGCATTCCTCAGAACGACTTAATAAAAATTATACGAGAGCCAGCCAAGTGGCAGAACGTCTTGTTCTCCCCGTCGTCCGTCCACGTTTACTGCAGTTTAATTGCACCAATGATGTACCGCTTTGTAAATTACGCAAATGAAAAGTATAAATCACAAATCTAATTAAAAGCTGAGCAAAACACTCGTTCAGCCGAGGAGCCTCTCCAGTGCGAGTCCCGGCATTCCTACTTACCGCAGACGGGGCTTAAATGCATTCAATAATCATGTGCGGCTGTAAATAGAACACATTAAATAATATATATATTAACGGGGAATATGTGACTAATTTCCATTTTACTATCTACACTTTACGACTGCAATTATGCATTTCAGCAATTATTCTATGAGTGCGTTTTACTTTGTCGCTGACAGGCGTAAAACGATAATTAAATATTAAGAGACCATTCGTCATATACATATACATAAATATATACTCTTTTATATTGCCGTAATATTATATTTATTATAGATACATATATTGATATTCATAACTTAATGGAAAATTGAACAGAACTTCCTGTTTATGCGTAAACCCAGCCAGAACTTGAATATTAGCTAAGCGATTTTCACTCAAGTGAACTATTCACTATTATCTAAGGGATCTTTATATGCTTTATATATTCCTAATCTCCAATAGAGTTGGAATTTTTCATACTTTCCTGTAGCATTGCTTTGTAAATTATTTAAATTAGTTAAGAATTAGTTAGGTATACTTTGCTTGCTTATAAGGAACATCTGTAAGATAACATCTCAGAGATAGCATTCTTCTCTTGGGCAGTTCTCGTATTAGTTCATAGTTCATAAACGCATTTCATATCAATTTGTTCATTTAGCTCTTCCAATTACTTATAAAAAAGTAATTTAGACTTAATTTTCAAATACATATGTCCTATACGGACTCTTTTACTTAAAAAAAAAAAGTGCAGAAATGTCAGCATTGATTCATTGGGGTTCCTAATACTTTAGTCTATCTGAAAATATTTTAAATATTTTAAATAAAAATTTAACTAATACCTTACAGACATTCCTATATCTTTTTATGCTCATTTTTGTCTTGAATAGTCAACTCTCTAATTTAAAAACAATTCAAATTATTCACGCTGACGTTACGCAATATCAACTCGTTCAAAATAATTTTGTCACATTAAGATAGAAAAAGCATATTTAAAATTTCTAACGGCAATCATATAATTAAATCGGAAGAGCCTACAGCCAGACAGACATTGCACATGGTAAAAATAATATATTTCGTATCGTTTAAAAGTTATTTAAAAGTTATGGCATTGGAAGTTATCAGGATAGCATAGCTAAATTGAATAGCATAGTTTTTTTATTTATTTATTTTTTTTTTCACAAAATATATTACATATAAAATGAATACTTTTTCTGTCATTAGCTGTCCAAGATATTGAATTATGTATGCATTTTTCTTTATATTATAATAACTCTGAATCGAGTTTGCTAATTCTGAATTGATGTCTTTAAAGACGTTTCTCTATAGTCCATAAATTATAAATAATTTGTCTTTTACAGCATACTTTGCTGATTGTTTGATTCAACTAGCGTCGAGTTTGTAAAAGTTATTCAATATTTTTCGTCGTCGACTCGCCCCTCCGAGAGCTTGTTTTAGCTCCAACATAAACATCGTTTGGGCAGCGCGGTGACGGAGCGTGTTTTATATGCCTCGACAAGCCATTAAAATACGCACACGCCCCCTTTAGCGTGTGAATGTAACGAAGTGGACTGGAATTTTGGGGGCTAGAGGCGGCTGCCAGCTGTACCTGAAGCGGGTTTTTCAGCTTTCCTTCGGCTGCGGCCTGCGGTTAGGAAAGCGAATTTCAGCAAAATGCATGACGAGCAAAGTCAGGCGAAGCTGCTGGGCCGCAGATGCTCGCCGGTTGCCTCGAGGCATAGTCGATGATGATGGGCTGGCTGCGAAAGGAGATTTCAATATCATAAAAAACCGTATTAAGAGAATCTCATATTGAGAATCGTAAAGTTTTTACGAGCGTTTAATGGACTCTTGCAGTAAGCGTGAGTATTTACGCGCTGCTTAAAAGCGGTAAAATATGGCCAAGTGGTGTCGGGAGACAAACACGGCCCTTTAATACGCGCAGCCGACAGTCAACACGTTTCCTGCTCTGCCAAGGGGCAGCCGCGTGAGTTGGACTGCGATCCGAATAAGTGCACCTCAGACAATTTATAAATAATAATGTCAATTCGTACATTGTTTGGCCTCGTCCCCTGAGCATGTGGCAGCGACTGCAGCGCCCTCTGGCGGCGATGTGCCGTACCTCAGGTAGCCAGCCATTTGATTGCTTGCAGTCGGCCAAGCAGTGCATCGCAAGCAGTTCAAATGCGTCCTTGCTATCATCGATTGCAGAGTGCGGAGTAAGCGAAGGTGTTTACCGTTGCCCGTTTGTCGTTGCAGCGAAATTGATTTTGGCAATGGATAAGCGAGACAGCAATAAACCGTTAAATGGCCGTTACTGCGCCTGTGGGAGGGTCTATGGCCGCATTGCCGATTGGTGCACGAGCCGAGCTACCTGCGCTCGCGAGGCGCAACACATGCGAGCTGAAGCCGTTTGTTCAGCTAGAGATAATTTGCACAAATATCCTTGACCCACACAGAAACAAGTTGACTTTTTGTTGTTCCATTATTATTATTCTTTAAAACGAAGACTCTATTCCGAATGGGTAAGTGGTTTCTGAAAATGTGCATGCAAGGCGAAGGAAGCATATCCTAATTTATTATTATAGAGCTCATATATTTGAAAAGATCAAGTGCCGAATGAGCACTGTGTGCATATCTGTTAACTTGTACGTGTCTATATCTATCGATATAATTGTCGAACTCGTGACACAGACTTTCGATAGTATAATTACATACATATCATACTTCCCATATTCAAACAGGCAAGGATCTCTAAGACAATTTTACATACATATATCGTATTATCTAACTGGGTTTTATGCATTCTCGTACATGTTACTGCCTTCAGAAAACCATATTTGATTATCGAATGTCATTTATAAAGATGTAATCTCTTGAACTATTGACATTTTTTATCAGCATATAGTAAATAGGAATTTTTAAATATTAAATGAAATCTCTAATTTACTAAAGCTCTTCAGATCTCTCAAGTCCATTCTCTCGTTCCCTGTGCAGAAGTATAAAATTTGATGTGCGCCACGCCACTTCCCGCCTGTCACATATACATATTGTTCACAAACACTATGCCCTGACTATTTTCAATGACTTCATGTATGCATGTAAAAATATAAAGATTTACATTCATCTGGAATTTGTGTGCTGGGTGAATTGGATCTAACTAAACTTTGATTCCCATAAAAAAAGGATAATACTTGAAATTATCAAATAATCTTGTCGAAACTATATAAATAATATATATAAATATAAATAAGTTAGTCAAAGTTGACGTGCTCCACATTAAACGCAAGCTTTGGTAGTTAATTCTTTAATTTTAAATAGATAAATCGGTTTAGCACTTCTAAACGAGCTATCGAGTTTTTCTATACGTATTACGAGAGACTCTGTGCGAATACGAAGGCGAAGCGTGAGTCTCTGCACGACTTGAGGTAAGCAATAAATAGCTGCTGGTGGCCACTTGTCTCAAGGCAGTGAAATGGGATGTCAAATGAGTATATTAGCTTTGTACTACAATATCTTTTTCTTGTAATGTGTAACTGTTGTATCATAATTCGTTAAGTAACGCGGAAGCTATTTGAAAAAACACAGTGATGAGTGCGTGTCAAAAGAGAGCTGAACTGCTACGGGTTAATACTCCACCTGCTTCTTGAAATAAAATCGAGAAATAAAATGAAATAAATAAGTTTGTAAATGCAGGAATTGGTTGTTCAATTATTGTTTAACTGGAAATCGAGCTATAATTATTATGATTGCTCCTTATAATTTATCTACAGACATTGGCAACGATTACCGTGCCGTACTTTGCTTTGGTACACATTTGGCCCTTGCTCAATTAACACCTTGGCCATTTGGTATTCAGCAGTGGGCATAGACGTAGGGCCATTATGGTCACTCGGACGCACTACTCATTGGATGCAATTCGTAGGGAGAGTCACGTAGAACGACAGTTTTCAGTCCGGACAAATGGCATATGTCTGGTGACAACGACCTGACGGCTTCATTAGACGCGGGCATATATCAGAAATGTGTCGGACTAACGACTCAGTAGAGTTATGTGAGTTGTCAAAAGGATTTCCTATAATTTGAATGCTTCCCAATGTCGTGTTCTCGGTTAAATCGCCGTCTCGAGATGACTTTGTAGACGTGCCTTTCAAATGAGTTGGGCTTGGCGATCCCGTAGCCCGTACCCCGGACCCCGGACCTCTTGCCCGGCATCTGCTGCCTGCCCGTGGGCAAATAAATCAAAGTCGGAGTCAAGTGAAGACGGCACCAGCAGCTCGTAAAACAAATTTCGCCGATTCGACGAATGTTTGTTAATTATGGTTTTGCGTAACATTCTTATTGCCAATGCACATCCATTCTCTGGCCCGGCCACTGGCCCGGCCACTCGTGAGTAATTTGTGTTTGAACTCGTTAAACTGTCGAACGATAATGGCCGAATGCGCAGATACTTGTTGCCCCATATGCAGCGGCACGACCACGTGCCTGCTTCCCGGCTCCGCATTCGCTGCCTCTGCCCCGCCTGAGGCGCATCTTCTGAAATGGCACGTCCGGCCGAGAGCTCCAATCGTTCGAATGCAATTTGCAACAATTTAAGATTTCTGTTGCCGTAGCGCCCCATTGAAGCCAAACGCCAGCTCGCATTGCCCAACAGAAGTAAACATCGAATCCGATTCGCACAAATTCCAGCGACGCACACTGAAAAGCTGAAAATGTTGCCAGCATCGCAATAGACGGGTTCACAGGCCCCACGTCTATGGCGCGGAATACACGTCTGGCGTCAGCCATATAATCTTTCTGCCCATCCAAGGGAATGTGGAGAATCGAATAGGGTCGCGTTGGCCAGGGTCCACCAGGGCTGGGCTGGGGTTGCCTGTAGAACAGCAGAAAACGATATGGGATCACGCCGGCGCTTGACTTGAGGTATCCAATTCAGATGGATCCGACCTATTCGCAATGGGCCTTTCCTCTACATATATTCAAATTGTTGGCGCGTGCGAGCGCTACATGAGATATATCCGTGACTTTCGACTGGAGCCAATTATATTCTTGAGCGAAAGAATGCTATCGAATAGAAATGATAGTTCCTTAAGCATATAATACCGTTATTAATGTTCATCTGGATAACTTTAGTTGTGAAATTATATATATCAAACTTTGAAAAGTTTCTAGTTGCGAATCCAAAAATCCTCTAACCATCTTCGATAAATGAGATGAAAAAAGATTCCAGTGGAAACAAATTAAAGTGTTTTGCTTTTTAAAACTTAAATAAATTAAGATACGAAGGAATTGAAATTTGAAATAGATTAGTGGGAACGTTATATCTGGACGCTTGTTGGTCAATGGCTAGGTTAGGTTAGCTATAGTGAGCATAACTGCTAGGCTTTGAGGATTACGCTGAAGAGCTTAAAAAGTAAATATATTCTTGATAAGTGAGAAATTTGAGCGCATGGATTCTAGAACCTACAAGAGTTAGGGGCTTACAAAATTTGTTAACTCGCTAAAGAAAAAAAATCTATAAATAAGTCTTATTTAAAGCCATATTTGAATTCAGCTTTATACACATTTATGTCGTACGTCATTGAAGCTAGAGTTTCAAAATTTTGCATATATATTCATGTATTTATTAACATTTTTATTTTGAATACTGGGAATATTTCCATTCACTTCCTAAAAAAAAAAAAAAATTAAAATAAATAATAATAATAATAATAAAATTCCTATGAAATATATCAGACTTGTCGATTTGCAAATATACATATATGTATATTGTATATACAATAGTCCATCTACGAGTGTCCATCTACAAGATGATTCGGTAACATACATAGATCAAACTGAAGCCCAAGCGCAGTCGCAGCGTCAATAGCGCAGTTTGCAGAGCATGTGCTTAAGTGTGTGTGCGAATGCATGCGTGTGTATGTGTGTATGTATTTGTTGTTTCTTGTGTGTGCAGAAAAAGTCGTAGAATGATTGCAATAACAGCTATTTCACAGTCTTTAACCTTGGCTTGTAAACGCGAACAATTTTAATTACTGATATATTGGAAATAGAATTTTAAATTTGATAAAAATATGCATATCGCATATAGTATATCCCAAAGTGACAACTCTATTTTAAACAGTAAATTAAAAAGTTAAAAAAATCACAATAAAATTCTCAATAAATTGTATGTGTCTGTCATTAACAGGGCGTGGCAAATATAAAGAAAAAGCATTTCATTTCACAGGACTGAAAGCAACTTTGTGTTGTGCCTGATCAAGAATACATATAGATATGACTCATATATACCTCATATGTATATATATTGACGTATTGGTAAGGCTTTTTCCTGTCCGTTAATGCATATTAACAAAGCGAATGTTCTACGGATTCAAACTTAATGGGGTTCAAGGTTTTCAAGTGTAATGGAACAACAAGTAACAAATTGTTGGTACGTATTTCGATTCTAATTGCTGAATAAAGTGTGAGCTAATTGAAATTGTCGATTGAAATTGATTTGCATTTGCATTGGCTATCCGGCGGAGTCGCTGCTGTCAACGCGACAGAACTAAGTGTGCATGCATAATTAGAAAATGTCACTCGGATCAGCGGGACAATTTGTATTCATTGATTTCGTTATGCTGGGCGTATTGGGCGAGCGGCTCAGGTGATTTGGGAGCATTTGTCAGCCTGGCCGGAAGCCGCCAGGTGACCCCACATACTCGGACTGCGAATGCTGCCTTCAAGATTCCCCAACGGGCAGTTTCTAGCGCAATGAGTCAAGCAACCAAGCACCGCACAAACTACCGGTCAGGGTACCATAAACCGGATCAACCACTTTGAGTGCGGCGGTATGGCGGCGGCAACAATGGCAGCCACCGCAGTCGCAGCCGCAGCCACAGTCGCAGCCGCAGCAGCAGCGGCGACTCGAAATGGCTGTGATAAGAGCGACCGCAGTGGAATGGCTGGCTCTGACGGCCATGCTCTAGTTTGGCACTTTCAGTGCTCATAAATAGATTCAAACGAGAGTTGGCCAAACTGAATTCATCCCCCTAAAATCTGTGCGCTCATCTCTGCGCTCGGCTCGTCGGCCCGAGTCGACTCGGCCTCAGAGCAACGACTTTTCTTGTTGCCTGCCTCGACTGCCATGCGGTTGAGCCAGGGCTGGGGGTGAATTTGCGTCTTAAACTCAGAGTCTGCTCAAAATGCGTAAAAGGTAAACCAGAGGATAAAGTCACATGCGGCTATTGCGTCCCCATACAAAATGATATGAGTCAACATATATGGTTATAGCATCTAACGTCGTCATAAGCGGATTCTACTGTAGATATTCGTATATATCTATTCTCGATACTTCATCCCATTTTTCTATAATCGATTAAAATCGATACCTTCCATTTTCTCTATAAGCATAATTTGAAAAGTGTTTAGATTTAATATATTGCAGTACCTCTTTCTTTTGCTATTTAGGTACTTCTCTCTTATCTCGTACTCAATATGTATTTCTGTTTTTGTATATTTATGAGTTCATGAGAGATATCTCCTAGTCGTGCAATTTTAGTTGTCCTGACAACGTCGCTTTGGTTGGAGTGAATCGTTAGACTCATCGTGTGGTCATCCGGTTTGTACTCGAGCTGAATGAATTGCTTTTGCACTCGTCGAGACACAAAACATCAGATACAAGTTCAGCCATAGCCCTAGGGTCAGCCAAGTCAATTTATCGATTGACCGAATTATGGTTTGTTAAGAATGCAAATCATTCAAATAAATCATAATAAAGTACTATTCAGCTAGTCGATTCCCCATTATTTCTGTTAATCACATTGCCTACAATTAAACTTTGGATATGCCCGCTCTTTATATAATCTTAAGGAGGCATTCGAACTTGGTAGATAACAAGTCATATTGCCGATCTTATCCATGATGTGGGGCTATTAAAAGTGAGGTTTAGCACCGGATTAAGTGTTCCGGGTGCATTCTGCAGTTCCGCACTGCGCACTTCGCGAACTCCACCTGCCCGTGCTCAGTCGGACATTGCGTGCTCTGAGCTCGCGTCTGCAGCTATGACTTACGATTTCTACGAAAGCAATTGCGAGTAGCGACCGCAGCGAGAGATCAGGTCCGTGGTAGAGTTTGACGATGGGCGTGAGTGCACCACTCTAGCACCACAGCGACTCGTAATTATGCGGTGGATTAGCATAACAAAATAAATTGCACTCGCTGCACCATCATTTTGCGCAAATAAAATGAAGTCTGCCTGCACATTAGACTGTTCCTCCCGCCGTCGAGAGGCGGTGCCTTGGGTGAGTGTGGTAGAGGCAGCTGAATATTCGTGAGACGAGTGCCTGGGTGGGATGAATCTCAAATGGCTGAGCATGAGAATCTAAATTAAATTGCTCAGAATTATTCTTATCGCAACATTTATCAGGAAGAACAGAGAGCTTTAAACAAGTTATGTACGATTCAGTTTGTCGAATGGTAAAACGAAGTTAACTCGTATTTCTACAGTTCGCGCTTGGGTTCCGGTTATTTGGGCTCATAAATCAAAAACGAAGAAAAGAGTTTTCACTTTTCAGAACACACGACTGTGAAATGTGTTTAGGAATGTTTTGCCTCTTTTTACTCTCAACATTTCGAAAACAACAGACGACCAGATGGACTGGACTGCAGTTGTTGCTGCTGAGGAAACAGACGTTTCCAGTTTTCAGTTTTTACGCCAGGCAGCTCGAGCGACATCGTCCATTGAAGGGTTAAACTGACCAATTGTTATGCAGGGCCATAAAATGTAGGATTCTGTTTTAAAATGCTTTTGGAAATCCTTTGGCGTAACAATAAAATGGCAAACAAAAGTCACGGCGTCCATATTGACAACTCACACCCAGCTCTCGCCTTGCCCTCGCCCAAAATATGGATGCAGCGACATTGACAGCAGTAACACTCAATGATATAGGCACACATATGTGTTATTGTGTGTGTGTGTGTAGGTACATACGTATATCTAGGGAAAAATGTCACACCATGTTGCCGCGTTTTACGACAGCCGCTCACCTTTTGTTTGGCGAGTTTATGGCCGAACGAGGTTCACTCCTGTTTAGCACTGGGCAGAGCTCCCTGGCAGCCCTTTAAGCTGTTCCATCCACTTCCTTTTCACAAGCTGGCTGAGAGAGAAGCGAGTAACCGAGTAAACCAGTAAAGCGACAAATGGCGAATGGGCCTTGCGAATCGCAGCTCAAAGTTAATCTTTGTTGCTCTTGCGTTATCGATTTGAACGGCTTCTCCGTGTGAGTGCAACAAGTTCTTCCCTTCACCTTGATGGGCATTAATTCTATGAAATTCGCTAAAGGCTGCTTAATTGCCGAGTCGAGTCGCGTCAAGGACGTCGCGCACAAAAAACTCTGGCAGGGAAAGGATGTTCCCTGGAAGCGGGCGAAAGGTGGCAAGCGAAAGGCTAATCTACCTGTCATTCAGCTGCTGTAAAAAACGTAATTGCGCAACTCAAGGACTCGACTGGCTACGCCACAGGACTTGTCTCACACCCATAACCCTTAATGCACCTAGTGCCGCATCCTGGCAATGTCCTTGAGTGAAATTCATTTCATTTAACTGCGAGTTTTCCGGTTATGAGATATGAACAATTTTAACTTGTTTCTATCAAAATGGCAAAAAGCAAGGACGACCAGACGACGAGCAAAAAACAGAGCTTCAACTTTTGTTTAAAGCTGATCGATTGATAGGTTTCCCTTAATTCTGCATTCCACAGATTGGAGTTTCTTACATCTGCCAGGCGATTACACAGTTTGATTATCGTGACGGCATTTCGCATGCCTCGCAGTGAAAGAGGGCGTACCCTTATAAGTAAAACCCATTCAATGCACAAAAGAAGTTCATAATTCGCATTCCTATATATTTTAAAATAGAACTAAGAAAATTCTACTACATATCTCACTAAGAGATATTTGGAACATCGACCAATGTGCATTTTAAATGTACTCTTTGTATATATTTATAGATAGAATCAATATCTAACCACCACAAGACAGCGCACTCACCCTCTGCTTGTATCCTAAGAGGCAACTCAAGAACTGAAGGAGAGGCTGAACACTCAAACACGATTCATTCGCAACTGCGACTTTACGAATGGATGTATGAGTGCACATGTATAGCAAAGTCAAGCCCAGTAATCAGTAAAGTATAATATTATATTAACTATAATGATTAATAAATGAATAGCTGTAGCAATACTGAGTATGCGTGGCGTCTTATTTCTGCGAATTGACCAAACGTTTTGCTTAATATCTTGTGATTTACTTGAATTAATGTATGAGATACACATAAAATTTAATGAACAATTTGCAGACTTAATGTCCTAAGATATACGAGATTTAATTTAACACTAGAAAGGCTTTATCATATTAAAAATACAATATTCTATTGGGATTGATTATTGATATTTTTTTTAAATCTAGTCTCTAGCACTTTCAGGTTCTGAGATTGACGTGAACGTATATGCGGATGGATAGACGTTACTAATTTATCAGGCTTTCCATGAGTTCCTGATATGATCATCATCATGGAATCTAACATGATAATAATCTAATTATTATAATTATTTAGTATGATAATGATAATAATAACAACTATAATTATTATAATAAGAAACTAATGAGACCACTCGTTCCGCCGCTTCAAATACGAATTCTTCCATAATGTGCTTTGAATGTATCATTAATATCAATGAAGCGAAATTAAATTAGCATTAAACATATTTGTCGTGACATTTTGGACTTGACTTAGTGCCAATTTGTTTGTCGTTAACTCGGCATATTTTTTGCTATTCCCATTTAGTGGAAATCTGATGACAACAAGCACTCAATTATTATTTTTTATAGATTTATAAACAAATATTTCACAAATTTAATTTCTAAAGTTGCTTCTTAAAAGTTTGTGCTAAATACAAAAATTTTAAACGGCATATTTTCAGGTAATCCTAGTAGTTACAAGTTATCCAATCTTCCAGTTATTCTGTAAATTATTTTAATGAACTCTTCATCAGCTCTATGAATCCACGATCATAATATAATTAATGCATATGCCCACAATTTCGGTTCGTTTTAAATTAGGAATTTTTTTTTTTCAAAATTTTAAATTAGCTCCAATCTCTCAAACAAAGCCATTTCTAATTAAAAAGGCATGTAGAACTGCGTCTGCAGGTAATTGTAAATATGGAGGCCAATTGAATAATGATTCGTGATACGACAACTGCGTAGTGCATACGAATACACAATTAATTTCATGCCCAAGTGCATGTGGCATTAGTTTGGGTGGGCGAGCATGAGGGCGTGGGGGCGTGTGCCACATACCTTCGGCTAGGCGGGCAACACCACTTGAGCCAGTTGCTCATTACACTTGGCTGAATAATTATTTCAATAAACAACAATCGAGTTCTTGAACTTGGCTCGGGGCTCGATTATGAACTGTGCTTCAACGTCGCGCACATAATACCATATTTCAAATTTCAATTAAGTCCAAGTGCTGAGAGAGCTGCCCCAACCGCCGCCACTTGCCCACTCGCCCCATTCGCCCCACTTGCATTTCCAGCTGCCAATGGCTGCGTTCTTTCGGGGGTTCTGCCAATCTCTAATAATACATATTTGACTTTTGACTCTTCGAGACACAAGACTCTAAAAGGAACTCAAGTGCGGAGCCTTGATCGCTCGCTCGCTCACTCACTCGATTGGCTCGAGTGTGGAAAGCAACACAATGTTGACCCGGGCAAGTTTTAAATTAAAAACTAGTTTATTCTGAGTCGCTCGATTCAGCTATGGCTAATGATGGAGGAACAATCCATTGCCGGTCGTTGCATATTCATATTATAATGTTAATAAACATTTTTAAAGTGTTGCGCTCAGAGCTTAGCTTGTCACATAAACGTCCGAGCTTGAGGCATGCTCGGCCGATTGGGATCTGGCGAGCGAAAGAAAATATGAGACACCAGCTGGCTGCACTGAGTGCTTGGACAGGGTGCTCTGAGATTCCCAAATGCAGATAGCGCTACTACAATATTATTTTTCAAACGGGAAAACCAAAAACAATCTAGCTGAGGCCCCTCTGCATTTGCATTTCATTTTAGTCAACCCATAACGAAACAAAGAAAATGTCAACTCCAAATTAACATTCACTTGGCCATCCGAAAGAGTTGAGGCCCCGAGAGGATTCTTAATTCGTTGTTGTTTTCGTTGCTGCTATCTGTTGGGTTAGGCGAATTCCATTAGCTATCCGAAACTGAAACTGAAACTAAGACTAAGACTTAGGTGCTGGTGGAGGTAGAGGCAGCTGTAGAGGCGGAGGTAGAGGCTGCGACTGTTGCTGGCTAAATATCCAAACAATATTTTGCATATTCCATCGATTTGTCGACTACAAACTAAGTTTGTGCATAATCAATGAGAGAGCGAGACAGACAATGCCAGTCCACATTAGAAAGAAAGAGAGAGAGAGAGAGAGATGACTGTGAGTTTTCTTTTCTGGGTGTGTCTGCAGGTGCGGAGGAAACGTGTCGCCAAAGAGTCTAATTTATTATCGATTTGCTATCTCGTGGCCCATGCGCTATCATTATGTTCCATGTGCTCTGATGACGACGGCTCCTGCCACCCACTCCTGCCTGCGCCGCGTTGCTGGCTGGTTCTTTTCTAGCGAAATCTAAGCGCAGCGGCCGTCGCATAAATCTCGCTAATTTATGTCGGATGCGTGCGAACTGCTAACAAAGAACTAAGTCGCGAGTCGCCAAGTCGCCAAGTTGCCGAGGCCTCCATTCGACTCCTGCTTCTCCTTTGGCTGCCATCCAAATAAATGTTGTGCATATCAAATTCACAACATGCAAATGTGAATGTGAATGCGAATGCGAATGGGAGTGCGAGTGCGAGTGCATATTCAAGTCCTACACAAAAATCGTTGTTGTCGCTCAGCAATTGCACTCAGAGTCGGAGTCGGAGACGGAGTCGGAGTTGTTGTCGCTGTCATTGTGACATCTCTCGATTTATTTAATTGTCACTTAAACTAACGATTTTCTAACCAAGTTCGTGTTTCGCTGCCAATTTATGGGACATTAGCCAGCCATATGCCATGCCATGCCATGCCATGCCATCCCAGGCCATGCCATGCCAGAGTGGAGTGAAGTGGAGTGCATTGGCATATTAATATTGTTTAATGGAAATATTGCCAATATCTACTTTAGCCGTAATTGTTCTGCACTTAATTAGTTTCGATTGCTCGATTGCCCAATGCCCGTTCGCCTCAAGAAAACTCAGCAGGGCGAGTATTTTTAGTTTACTCAAGTAACATCGAACTCGTTCATTGTGAGCATTATTATAATATTGAATCAATCATTTTATTTCTACTTGGCTCACGAAATTAAAAGAGAGAATATGGGGCTAGTGCAATTATTGAATTGTTTCTTTAAGTCCTTCGGAATGGTGATTTGATAGACACTTGGGCTGATTTATATATGTATAATTATTTAGTATTACTCTATACAATACTAATGTATTTTTTCTATCTATAAATAGATCGATAGAGACTTGACTCTGATTTATATATAATTATTTAGTATTACTATATTAAGTATTATATTGTATTATAGACAAATAGATAGTGTCTATCGATCTTCTTTTTTTTTTTTTTTTTTTTTAAATTTTTTAAATTTGTTTATTGTTTAGTATTTTTATGGTCTTATTTATAAATAGTTTTAATAATTTCAATTTATAATATTTTTTAAACTTTAAATACTATATTGTTGAGCATTCAGTATTTATTTATAAAGTAATACTATATTGAGTATTATCATATTTGATTAGAGAGATAGATCGATAGACTTGCCCTGATTTAGATATAATTTAGTATTGATTTATTCAATATTATTATATTTTATTATTTAGTATTTTTATGATATAAATACAATTTATGTATATAGTGTAAAGTAGATCGACCTTTATATAGGGTATTATCTAACCGTGTTACTTGACAAGTTTATTATCTTCTTCAGATATTGGAAAGCCTTTCACAGTATACACAGTCTCGTAGTGATACATGAAACTCTCTCATATTCTATAAGCAGTATCGTTTTTATCTTTATAGATCTGTTCGCTTCAAAAATATCTTTAATTTACATTTTGATTCGGAGTTCCATTATAAATAACATGTGATGTCTTAGATAAAAGAAATAAAAATGTTATAAACAAACAACAATACTCATTCATGAAGTAAAACGAGAATATTGGTTATATACATTCCCTCATTTCTTCTGCCTTTCTGATTGTATGCAAAACATTTTTCTATTGACACAAAATCGGTGAAGCTAAAAATATATTCGCACTGACTAATATGATTAATACATTCTCCCGATTAAGTATATATATTATAGTATATATATCAATCGTTACCGTATTTCAGTAAGATATCTGCAATGAAAATTCAAGTCTTGATTTATGAGTAGATTTAAATTGGAGTTGAAATTCATCATAAATGTGTGCTGCCCTTTGTTGCATCTATAAGTTGATGTTAGTTTATTTTGTATTTGCGTTTCTCGTGTACTATAATGGCTTTCTAATTTCTCAATATTATCATTTTAATACATCCCAAATAAATTATTCCATGCTATTACCTAATTCTCCCTCGTATAGAACGGGTTTTCTTCAAAGTGTTAATGCAGTCCATTTTGTTTCATTGCTTTATTCAATTTAGGTAACAATGGATGATATTTTTATTTGAATCTTATATTCAATATTAATTTATTGCTAAGAGAGAAAACACTTTACAGTTTTATCCATACGTTAAATATTGCTCATGCAATGGGAACCTATTCATATTTTGGTATTTACAGAAATGGAATGAGAAATCTTACAAAAAGCAGAACAGATGAATAAACAGAATGTCTTATTATTAAATATATTTAAAGTCATCTGATGAAATGACGAATAAAATTAATTTTGAGTTAAGATTTTGACTATATTTGAGTTTGAATTCTTAGAGGAAGATTTTTACACTGCAATGAATTCCAGTCAGAGAATGTTTTCAGTCAAATTCCTTTAAAAACAAACAATTTCAGATGAGCTGGAACATACATATATGTATGTATTGTGTACCTAACGTGAGCCAATCAAGTGCTTGCTCCACAATAAACGATTATTTTCATAATTATGGGACTTCATAGGAATCGAGCGAGTGCAAAAGTCGTTGATTACACATTATTAAATTTTAATGGATTTTTCTTTATTATAATAATTTATTATATATGTATAAACATTTTTTACTTGGCATTTGTTCATTTATTTTCGTCTTTGCAGAGCTTTTTGCTCTCCGCAGCTGGGAGCTGGTAGCTAGGAGAGGTTGGTGAGGGGGAGAAGCTGATAATACAGAGCGCACGAGCTGATCGCAAGGTGTCCCCTAGCGACTGTCAGACTGACAGCAGACGGGGGAGAATCAAATTGAAATGAATTGAATTAATAAAGTCATTAAATCTGTATTTAAGTGACAGTAAAATTCATTAGCTGGCGATAAGCGGCTACTGCGAATGCCTGATAATTAGCACCGACTCGAGCCGGACTCGAACTCGCAGCTGATAACTATATTTACGATTGCACACAGCATTACAAATTTACAATTGCTGTTTCATTCGAATATTACTCAAAATGGCAGTCGAAAATTTCAATACATTCGCCTCCATTCGCCTGCCAGCAGGGGTACTCAATAATATTTTTGCAGATGTGCTGGACAGTGGGGAAAGGTGCATCGGCGCATTTAAGTGCTCTCAAACATATTGTTGATCTCTTGTTGCATAATAAAAACACCTTATTATGAGGGCATTAAGTGCATCGTATTAATTGCCGTGCCCCGCCCAGCATCCCTGCCAGCATTCCGCAGCAGATTTAAAACTGGAATAACGTCTCTGTCAGTGGCAGTGTCAGCAGCGTCAGCCATGCCACTTGGACTCGGATTCGGATGTGGACTCAGATTCGGATTCGGATTCGGATTCGCATCGGCTCAGCCAATGACGCGCCTCAGCGACCGGATAAGAGGGAGAGGGAGTGGGAAAGAGCGCGGCCGGGCCGACATTGTGTCACATTTATTCACCAATTTACGGTCACTAATAGCAATAATGAATGCATTTTATCGGCCCATTCATAATGTGCTGAGACAATCGAAACACGGCGAGAATTACACAAATCGGGTAATTTCTGTGCGGCATCCAGTCAAGCAAAAGCAAAAACTCAGAGCGTTGCACTCGACCGCAACCGACTGTGCAATACTCGTTCACGACCCAGCTAATTATATTACACAAATCTATAATAGAGAGAGAGAGAGAGAGCTGCAAATCTCAACTTGGCTCAAAGGATGTGACAAGATCTTACCAATCTCCGATTGGATAACTAACTTACAAAACTAGTGGCCAGATATACCCCTTTTGCTGCACGCACGAGTATCAGAACGAAATAAAACCTTCACTTTGAATCGCCTAAATGGACTGTAGCCCCCAGACTAAAATGGAGCCGCGTCGACCATCTTTGCCGTTGATTACTTAAATGAAATTAGAAATGGTTGCAGCTGCCAAGTGAGCTCATGAAATTGAGAAACTGAGTCAAGTCAAGTCTCGGATCGTCAGTTTGAACGCCGGAGTCGAGATGAAATTTGAATAATATTTTTAATGCCTCTTCAAAATCATATTGATCACTCTAAGACGACGAAACTGAGCGAGAGAGAGAGAGAGAGGAGTCGGGTAGAGAAGACCCGACGGAACTTTCGGTCCATTGCTTGTTTTACGGCCATGTTAATGGGGGCTTTAAAGCGGGAAATAATTTGAGGATAAGCGAGAGCCTCAAGTCGCATAATTATGATCGATTCATGCGCAAAAAGCCGTCGGACGGGATTAAATCATTATCGAATTATGTTTTATTCGCGTTTTTATTGGAGTAGACAAAGGGGTTTATGGGCTTTGGTAACTTGAATTTACACGGCCGTAAACAATGTTCATTTGAGATGCATCAAGACTTTTATTTCCATCTTTTTGTCAGCAATCGCCCACAGATTTAATGCTAATATTTATGCTAATCAAAATGTATGCATATATCTTTTATATAGTTAATAAATTTGTATACTAACCCTTCGTGCTGTGAAGTGTGCTTTTATAGTTATAATCCACAAGTTTTATGGGCTTGATCTGCAAACATTATAAAACACAACAGCAAGCGAAATAAAATTATAAATTGTTTAAAAAATGTTTTTTTCAAAACAAAAGCTGAAACGAGAAGAGTGTTTAAACTTTAATTAGTCAATCAAATGGGACATAGATGGATGTTAATAAATTTGTTTAGTGCAATAATGCAATTTGCGATTTGTCTACTACAGTATGTAATACAGGATTAATAAAAAATTGTTTGTAAATTTACAGTATCGAGGCCATAGGAAAAATCAATTTTTATTCCAAGTAACATTTTGTTGATGGAAGTTCAAGTTGGGAGAACGAGTGAGCGCCTCTGGAACTCATCTCTGGCCACTTGCTATTCTTTCACTCAAAAGTTTTCGCTCAGGCTTCGCGCACACACAGACACAACAAATGCTTACACAGACAGGGGCAGCGGATTCTCTAGAGTCGCAGACGTCGAATTCCATTGCTCAGAGTACGCTTCGAAGTTGCGGCAAGTCTCCAAAGACTGGGCCGCTGACCAGCTGCAGTGGCGGGCGCAGTCGCGGTCGACGGCGACGCTGGCGCTGGCGCTGCCGTTGCCGTTGCCGTCGCGAGGGCGATGGTTACGTCTGTGTTGTTGTTGCCATTGACTATAGCGGGCCTGCTCCCACCAAAATGGCCGCAGCAGTCGCAGCTGCCTCCCTCGCACTTACGCGACGTCGCATCGCGCTGGCTCGCTCGCCTCGCCCGGCTATGGATTTTTGGTGCGGTACGACTAGCTGAGCGACGGCATTTGCTGCCGCGTTGCCGTTGGCGCAACAGGGTGCACTATAGTTCTACTGCTGCTGCTGCCACGCCCACGCTAGACGCTGGCCGACCCACCGGCTGGCTCCAGCGTGTGCAGTCGAGAACCGCGAAGCTGTGGGCCGCGTGTCGCATGCCGCAAGCCGCAAGTCGCGAGCCGCTTGCGTCGCTTATCGCCCTTCATTGTTGTTTTTGCTAGCCATTGTTGTTGCTGTAATTGTTGTTGCTGTTGTTTCGCTGAATCTGTTATCAATTCAGCTGCGCACTGTGAGTCGGTGCTGCTGCTGCTGCTGCTGCTGGGCACTTAACTCGACGCTTGGTAATTTCCAGTTGATTGGGTGCAGTTCTCGAGATTTTCGATATCATGTGCGAGCGAAATTTGCATCTTGACAGCGCCACAAAACGCAGGACGCATCTGACGCCAGGCATCAGGCGGGAGGCGGGACGCAGGACACTCATTGTATGCACACATAACGGATAACTGGCAACTGGCAGCAGACAGAAACAGATGCTACTTCAGCTTCCATCAACTTGACCCGATCCCCCCCCCCCCCCCGCCCCTTGTCATCTTGCCATCCAGTGCAAATCGTGTTCATTTCTCTGTGGCAAAAGTGAAAATGCAGTTCCGCATAATTTGATGCTGTTGGGGTGTCCACCTCTTCCTCTTCCTTGTCTTCATCATCTTCTAGTGCTGCTTCTGCGGCTAATGTCTAATCCTTGCTGTCCTGCTGCCTGGTGCCTGGCGGTTCCTGCTCTTCCCTTGCCAACAGTATCTCATCTCTCTTGTCGCTCTGAGAGCTGTGCTCATTCGTTGTCCTTTGTTTGAATTGCAGTTTTTTATGGCACTGCAATTAGGGGTTAGCCCTGCAAACTATGCACACTCACACACTCACACATACACGTGCGAGTAGGTAACGTTTACTTACACAGTTGCAGTTGCAAGCTGTAAGGGTGGTCCGCGCATTTAGCTCAGGGTAGTTTATTATTATTATCTCTGCAATACAATTATCTCGGGGATATTATTGAAATGCATATTCCCCTGCACACATCTATCTATCTATGTATATAGTTTCAAGATAAATATTAAAAGAGTTTTTCATTAAATTTTGCTTTTCCTTACAAACCCAAAATACTTGGAAGATACTTTGAGACGAATATTTTTAATAATACAATAATATTGTCTAGTAAATAAGATTTTAGTTATTTCCATGTTGAATTATCTTTGGTATAATATTAATAATCATCTGATATATCAGTACTTGATAATATATGTTCATAAGATATAGTAATCCTTCTTGTCATCCCTATAACAATTTCACTTCCGATTTGTAGTGCCCTATTACTGACAGAATTTATATTGTAATCACAGCATATTGGGAGTGATGAAAATTTATAATAAAGCCTTTTTAGATAAAAAATATAGATGTTCAATGGAAAGATCTCTCATCTATCTATCGATTATATAGACTTGATAACAGCTGTGAACGAGTGTCCAAATCTTTCTTTTAAAACTCGCTTTGCCTCTTGCAGGATATTACTGAAATAGTGAAATAGAGCCAGACAAATTTCAGATATTGTCACATATAACATCTATTAGGTTTGTTTACTCAAGTAGCTCTCTTATGTGGGAACTATTTTCTAGAAATTTAATAAAAGTCTATTGCAAAATTTTATTATTTACAAACGATTTATGAAATTAGAAAACCTATAATAAAATATCCAATTCTTTTAGCCCGCTGCCCGGGCCAACGGTAAATAATTGCACGTTCTGACCGGTTCCCAGGCCATGGCTGGGCCGGGCTGGACTGGGGCATGTAGGTTAGCTGTTTGGTTGGGTGCCTCTGTCCGGGTCTGGGTCTGGGTCTGGGTCTGGGTCTTGGGTCCGGGTCAGAATGCTGCTGCGGATGAACGTTGGGCGTTGGTCCATTGTGAAAGTATTTGCGCATTGTACAGAAAAGTCGTAAAAATTTGTGCTGTCTACGTACAAAGTGAATGGGAAAACTGGATTCTGTGGAAGAGGCTCCGTTGGGGAGAGGATGAGTGCCAGGCAAATGCCAGCAAACAATTCTTGTAAATTTTACGAGCACAAATATAATTCAAATGGTCATTAATTGCAACAACTACAACAATAGCTTTCTATATACATACATGTGTGTGTGTGTTGGTGTAGGAGAGGCCGAGGCATAAGGCAATAAGAGAAACGAAAATCTAAATGGGTCGCAGACGGCCTAAAAGTGCTCCATAAATGAATTGAAGACGCGCCGGCGATTGGCAACAACAACAACAACAACAGCAAACACAGCGAAAACAATAAGAAGAACAAGAACAAAATCAACAGTGTCAGCGATGGGGGCAAGGTTATGTTATGTACTATAGCAGAGCAAAAGCAAAAGGCAAACGCAAAGGCAAACGAAAACACAAAGCTGAAAGCTCCGCTCCGAAAAAGCACAAAGCCAACGGACCAACGGGCGAACAACAACAACAAAGTCTATGCAATAACAATGCCAGCAAGCACGTGGCCGGGAAATTTCTCAGCCGTTGCCGGCACAGAGCACACAGCACACAGCAAGGGAAATTTCCCAATTTCGAATTTGCAATGCACGCAAAGTACCAGTTAGAGTAAACGGTTGTTAGTCGTCTAACTGTCATGCAGTTGACTCGAAAAGTACCAAACGTGGGACATTTGCCGAGGCGCTGCGCACATGGATAGCATAGATACTCGCACACATGCATACACAATCACACGCAGCACAGCACGCTCACTACAAACACACAGACGCAAGGCAGTCTACTGCTAGGCACACAGATACACACAGATACTCGGTGTGGCCGTGGGGTAATATCTGTGAGATACGCACAGATACAGAAACGGGCGAAACCTCGGAGTCCGCGTGCGCGTCGCAGCCGGCGACGTCGACGTCGTTGGCCGTGGCAGAGCCAGAGGCAGAGGCAGAGGCAGAGCGACCAAGCGGCACACAAGAAATCGTCGGGCGACGGCTTCAAATGAACGCAAAACGTTGAAAAGCAAACATCCGCCAAAAAAATAAACGTCCCAAAATTGCGGCAGCCAAACATCAACTTCAAGTACTTTCCACTCACAACTTGCTATAAATATATATATTTATCAATTTAATTGCTATAATGTTTTTCATAAGTCATCTGTGTGCATCGAAAATCCGAGTTCCCATTCCGAAACGTGTGCTATCTGTGCTGAGTTATTGTGAACTATTGAGTTATTGAGTTGAGAGATTTGTGCTTTTGTTTACCGTTAAAAGCGTCGCGCAAAAACGAGTTTGCATTGCCCAGCTGCAGCGGGAGTGAGAGTGTAAGAGAGTGAATGTGTATGTGTGTGAGTGCATAGAGATATGTGTGTGTGTGTGACAGGCAAAAGTTACTTGTTCTATGGCGTGGCTTAATATTAATGAGAGTTTTGTTTATTTTAATGTCTCTGATTCTCGATTGTAAATTGTAAATTCTGACTTTTGCACTTTTTCTCTTGCAGATCGAAGCACTTCAAGCGCCGCCCGTAAACATCGCATTGTCAGCTCGTCAGGTGAACGTCGCATGTCAAGGCCCTTTAAAACATGGAAGCTCTGTTAAAGCACTGCCCCAAAAAAGTTGCGTGCTCTGCGTGTGTGTGTGTGTGTGAGTGTGTATATGGGGTCTCGTTTGTCTGTCTGCGTGCCATTGACATTGACTTATGGCTCTCGTTGGGCTGGAGCGGGAGTGGGAGCGGGAGCGGGGACGCCGGACAGCTGACGTCTGACAGCGTACGATGAATGAGGGAAGTGAGACGACGGAGGAAGTACCGGGGTTTGCTGTCGACCCTTTGACGAAAACTGTGGTTGAATTTTTTGCTTTATGCTTCGTTTAGTTTCTTGTTTTTCGGTTTCGCTTTCGCCTTCGCATTCGCATTCGCATTCTGGCTACGCACGTTTATGGTTTGTTTTGCTTCTGTCCGTCACTTCGCAGCGACGACGTCGCACTCACACACACACATACAGCGAAGCTTTCAAAGTGCCTACGTGTAGTATACAAGAGCGAGTGAGTGAGAGAGAGAGAGAGAGAGTGGGAGAGCGAGGGAGATAGCCAAGACGAAGAAGAGAGAAGCAGAAAGCGAGATAAAAATATAAAGATGTTGATGCCATTTGTTTTCTATGGTAACTAAGCGCTCTAGGCTTTAGGCGAGCGAACAGAATGAATGTCTATTCGATGTAGGCTGTCGCGAGGAAGGGGAGAGAAGAGAGGCGAGCGTCTGTCTCCAACTGAGAATAATATGATAATAACAATTATTTTTCATTTCCCTTTAACATTATTTATCATTGCCTGTTTTTTCGTTGCGTATTTTATACATTATTAGCTAAGTCTATTTTCTGACATTGGGGCAGGTTAGGTATTTTGATTGAAGTCTGGGTTTTTCTGTGGACCCCTCGCAGATGGTGGAGAGAAACTGTTGATGTAAACAGATGCCATAATTGGTGAGTTATACCTTGAGATGTCCAATATCTTAATTAACATTATTAAATTGACTTGACCTACATTCTTGTATATGGATATACATATTTATTTAGATGTATCACTTCATTTCCAATAATATTTCATCAACTAGTAGCTCAGGCATTAGCATATATAGAGAAATTCATATTAGAGAGGGTGCACCCTTAGTCTTTCCCCCCTCCCCATCCCCCTTTTGTTGAATATATGTTCAGCCGGCCAATGGGGCGTATGCGCGCCAAAATGTGCGCGTGGCACGTTCACGTTCTGAGGCTTGCCACCTGGATGCTGGATGCTGCGATATGTGTTATGAAATCACATTCAGCTGTGAGACAACTGGACATTCGGCGTACGGCCTGCCGGCAGGGATCGGCGAGTTTTCACACACGCATAAATCAATCGAATGGCAGCGGGTAGAGCGCACAGGGCGGGCAGAGGCAGCAGCAGCGGGACGAGGTCTAATCATGAGGTGCAGCCAAACGTACTTGCCACGGCGGCCATAAAGTTAAGTTTTACGACTACGAACGCATAATTACGCACTCTCACACCTACGAGAGCCAGCAGGGCGGGTTTGAGCCGGGAAGGTGGATGCTTGGCTGATTTCTGATTGCTGCTTTTTGCAATTTGATTCGTTTCCCCCAACCCCTGGGCCAGTGACAGATGCAGGCGTGAAATGTCATACGTGTGTGTGTGTATCACACATACATATGCAAGTAATATATATATATATGTATATAAATGTCGCCTGCTACGCAATATGGCGGTGTCTGTCTGTTCCATTTTTCGCAAATTATCAAACGATAGTTCTGCTGCCCTTCGGCGTGATTTATGATGTGGATGGGAGCCGTGAGGCTGCTGCTGTTGGTGGTTTAGCCATCAGCAGGCAAGCCGCAGAATTTGCATTTATGAGCAGCTGCCTGCCCCACGGTGCATTAAACTTAATAGCACGCGCTCGACAGAGCACAATGAGACTTCCAGACGGATGCAAATCTGACTGAATGAATAAATGAGTGGGCGAGTGGGCAAGTGGGCAAGTGGGCGAGTGGGCGAGCTTGCCTTTCCTCCCTCCTTACTCCTCCTACACACACTCACCCTCACTTTCTCATATGCATTGTTCTGCGACTGTTGCCCACGCGCTGCTTCAAATGGAAAATTGCTCACAGACGGAGCAGAGACAGGTATGAGGTGGGCGTTGTGGGCGTGCCAATGGCAATTCTAATTTGGCCATTCAAATTGCGAGGCAGACAAGACACAACACATTATGCACAAGACACAAGCAGGACAATCATGTCATTGTCTGCTGCTGCTGCTGCCGCTGCTGCTGCTGCCGCTTCATGGCGCATAAATTGCACACTAATTGCGTCCATTTCTAAGTTTGCACTCGAAGTTTGCCACAGCTGTCGCTCACTGAGAGCGCCGAGCAACGTCCCCGTCTAACCCATTAAACTGAAATACAAATGCGGTGGCAATGCTCTGGGCACAAGTGTCGACTCCTGTCTCAGATTTAGCCTCAGCTTCGGCTCCTTGAGCTTGCCTGCAGTTAGACGTCTCAGTCTCGGCCCGCCCCATGTTTAGTTTGGGTGTGAAATCTAATTTGAAAAGTTTGTGTAGTCATTTTGATGCCGGCGCACACTCAGCAGCATATGCTACCCACCGCTTGCTTGGGTTTTCTTTTCTAATTTTGTTTGCAAGTCGTTGACGCAATATTGGCCAGCATCCGCCCGAGTCCCGTATCCCGTATCCCGAATCCCGAATCCCGACTCTAGCATCTGCAGCCACTCCCTCTCTAACCGCAAACACATTCGCCATGTACCCACCGAAGGCTCCAAAATTTAAATTACTTTGATATCAAACTAACGAATTTGGACTGCGGTGCAGCTGTACTCGGTTATGAGTGGCATTCAGTGCGGTCCATTGGATTAGATTGGAGGTTGGCGAAATTAAATGACAGATCCTTGGCATGAAATATAAATGGTTCTTCACTCTCAATTAAATGGAGCTCAGCTTGAGGGAACGCGAGTTCGCTGAACGCAGTTTGGCATTCGCCATTTGCTGTTTGCCGTTTGCCATTTGCATCCAAAGTCAGTCCGAGGTGAAACTAATTTAAAAACTAAATTTAACTTCAATCATCAAGACATAATCCCCAATGAGTGATAAAAAAAGAGAGAAATAAAAAATGTACGCGCACTCTCCTCGCTCAGGAGGCAGAAGGCGAAATCCAAATGCAGAAAATAATTGAGAGGAGAGAGAAAAAAAGAAAGAAAGAAAGAAAGAAGGAAACTCATTTGGAAACTACGCCCCAAAGACAGGAAGACAGCCACAGAGGTAAAAAGTGCAGAATCAAGCAGCAGCAGTGCCTCTGAGAGGCGGGGGCGGTGGCGGGGGAGACTTTTGAATCGATTCGCATCGGGCGAAGGGTGTGCTGCGGTTAAACTGCTCGCCCAGCGAGGAAACAATCAACTGAAAAGCGCTGATGGCCTCCATGGGGTAGCAGGTGGCAAGGGAAGGGCGAGCAAGCTTAATAGAAGTTGTTGCTGGGGGCTGGGGGTGGTGGGGGTGGTTGGTTGGATGCTCTGTGGTATGCGGCTGCTGCCAACAATGGCGCAATGGCGTCTGTAATTTCGAGCAATTGTTTCCCCCCGTTTATGTCGTCTTTGTCTGTCCTTTGTCGTTTGGCGTCTCGGTTTCAGTTTCAGTTTCATTTTCTGCGCACTGAGCTGAGCAAAGCGTGCAAATTTCAAATGCTGTTGCAGCTCCAACACCTCCCAGCGGTTGGCCATAAGTAGCGTTTAGCACACCTTGGCAAGCGTGCCCGGCCATTGCCATAAAGTCACGTTCCATTATGCCGTGCGATTTCCAAGGCAAAAGATTTTCATACAGTGGTCAAAAGATTCCGTTTCTATCACCATCTCCTGCTCCTGCTCCTACTCCTTCTCCTACTCCTGCTTCAGCTGGGTTACGCTGCGAAAGCGTATCCGTGCACGGCTCGTTGCGTTTACAAATTGTCGCACATTCTTAAAGGTGGGCAAGCCCCAAGTCCGTACATTGAGGGATAAAACCGCCCTTGACGCTCATTATGCGGATCCCGCCTGACTATATGTCCATTTGTCAGTCCGTTCCCCCGGATATTTTTGGTTTTCGTTTTGTTCCTGCATCGCTTAGACGAGCGTTTTTGCATTGGAATTTGCTTTGCCAAATGCCGCCATTTAGGGTTGTGC
This sequence comes from Drosophila aldrichi, assembly GCA_035045965.1. NCBI lineage: Eukaryota > Metazoa > Arthropoda > Insecta > Diptera > Drosophilidae > Drosophila > Drosophila aldrichi. Next base: position 1,461,330 of record JAWNOM010000294.1, read on the forward strand.
CAATAAAAAAATGATATTTATGGCTGTAACGGCCGTTTTGTGTGTGTACGCCTCCCCATCCCCAGCGAGCGACCACCCCTATTATATAGGGGGCGAAAAAAGTCATGCACACAGACATCTTTACATAGGCCTGTCTACGATGGCTCGAACTCCTGCTGATGCTAGCAAAAATAACTCCATTTCTCCATCTATAGTATAGTATAGATAGTTCGAAATAATTCACATATGTATATGGTAAAGCCTTATAGTTAATCGATTAATACATAGTGATAGCTGGAATTGGTAATGATGGAACCATAAAGAAAACATGATGCAAAAGAGACCTGTTTAAACATGATTTAACTGCGATAAATGAAACGATTAATAGTATTGGATAAAATATCTTCATTTAATGAGCCTTCATATTCGTTGTATATTAAGATCTTCCATGAAAAATGAGGAATTATTCAGAAAATTGACAAATTATGAAATAGAGAACATAATATTAATTTTCTTTGAAGAACTTAAAAATAAATTGAATACAATAAATTATACTGATAACGAAATAGATAGAAAATATCAATTAAATTCAAATAAAATATAAAAATAATAATGTAATAAAAAATAATACTAATAACAATAATGAAAAAATAATAAGTAAATGAAATAAAATAAAAATAAAATTTAAATAAAGTGCTTGTATATGAACCAATAATCCATTAATAGGAAATTCGAATAGAATTAAAAATTAATTAAAATATAATAATATATAAATAAAATAATAAATCTAATAATATAAACAGAAGTAAACTCTAAATTCAAATCGAAGATCCACACTGAACATTTTCCGCATATATATTTATTTATGTTATTTACCGTAAAATCACTTCACACTCACTCACATACTGACATCGGGTATCTTCTAGCTGTACTAGCTTTATATTGAAAGGGAATCTGATCGTTTTGTTGGCATTCATCCGGAACATCTGCTTATCATTCGGCTTTTTTCAGTTGCGCCTTACTTGCTTTCGCCCACTGTACCTGGGGGTTGGACCTTGTTGCTGAACACACAAATGAAATCTCACAAGCATAACGAGCTCGTGACTCCAAGCCAGCAAGGGTTGGGAGCTAGAAGTGGCTGGCTCTGCTACACACACACACAAACACACACACCTATATATATATATATGTATATGTATTTGTATATATGTATGTAGAGAAAATATGGCACGTACTCCTCGAGAGCCATAAGTTTACGTTTTATATCGGGCAAACTGTGCAATATTATAAATTTTGAATTTTATCTTAGGCATTAGATTGCCAGAGAGTTTGGCTGGCTGGCTGGCTGGTTGGCTGGCTGCTTGGGTAACTGGCTGGGACACTTGTATCGTCTACATTGGGTGTGTGTTTGCCATCTTGGATTAAATGGAAGGACGTGCGGGCTGCATGCTGCTGGGCATGGCCTCCTCGACTCGGGGCTCTGTGTTGTTTAGTGCCAGCTCCAACAAAGGGTGATTATCGCGATTGGCGAAATAGTTGCGTGGGCGTTAGCTGGGAGTCGAAGTTTACCGCGGGGCAGGCGGCAGTAACTTGCTTAATTTATGGTGTTTAATCTGGAGTTCTTTCGAGTCTCCTGCTGTCTGTGCTGTCTTCTCATTCGCAGGATCCAGGTGAAGCGGTGAGCTGCATATGCAAAGCAATGTCCGCAAGACCGACAAGTGGTAGATGGGTCTTATCTAAATCATATGCTAGACCCTCGCCGGGTGCTTATCAGCAACCACCAAACTGCATCGAAGGACATGTGACGACAGCGACAACAGGCCGGAAACGTTGGCTCTCTTCTATCCTCCATTTAGCTGAGCTCAAGGGGAAAACAGACAGCGCTGCACGACACGGCACGACACGCGGACACGAGGACACGAGCCGGGTACGAAGTAGGAAACGACAATTGCGGAAACTCGACGGTTAGTTTTTCCTGCCGGCAACTCAGTTGCGGCCGTGCAATCGTCGGGTCAACAACGTCGGTAGCTGCCCTTGCAGACGGCGATGCGAGATTTTACACTTTTCAGAAGCGAATTGTTGAGCCTGTGCAACTTCGTATACGTATACTGAATGTATCCTGAGTGTATCCTATCCGGTATACCTTCAGTATACGTAACACGAGGAAACACCAGCAACGCGGGATGTGTGACAACTTTAATAAACATTTAATCGTTAAACGTACTTGTTATTATTCACGTGAACTACTTCATTCATTAGTTATATATCTTTTACACACACACTAAGAAAATTATAAATTACAAAATAAATATAATTCTTTTCACTCAAGTGACTGCCAAATGTGTTTTCATTTATTCTTTCCATCCCATCTTGGAGCCTTGGAGCATTTTTCCGGCACTCTTAAGCAACCTGTTGATGGACGCGTCACTTTGATGGCCGAGCACAGATGACAAGGCCGGAACAGCTGATTGGAACCACTGACGACTACTCGGATGTCGATGCGAATTATAAAACTTGATTCAAGCTGTTATCATACTTAGTTAACGTTATGAATGCTTATACCAAACAGAATATTGTAATATTAGTTAAAATAAAAATATTTGAGTTTTTATTTGTTTTATAGTAACTGAAAATTGTAAAAAAAAATTGAATATAATAATATTAAATGAAAAATATAATGAAAAAAAAAAATAATTTTTTTATTTTCTATATCGATGGAGATAGATATGTCTTTCTAAATACTTTATACAGATAGATTTATAGAGTATTCCATAAAATACTAATAGATATTGTTTGGATATGGATATATGCATATATAGAGAACATAACAACCCCTCATAACAACTCATACGGATGCTACATAAGGAACAGTCCGCTCTCATTTTTTAAATATTTCTATAATCGTGAATATGCTGCAATATGGAATGAAATGATTATGCCAATCAGAATATAACCTGAACTAAGTTTATACAAGAGTTCAGGGTATATATAGATAAATTGAAATAGTACATAATCCCTAAAAGGCGATGTACATTCATTTCTATATAGATATATTATACCAGACATATAAATACAATTCAATTTTGTATAGAGGATAAACTGTAAATACACCACAGCGCTGTAGGCGACAGTTTCTGTAACATGCATAGCGCCATCTGTTGCGTAAGACGCGTACTTCGGTTTTTTGTGCGTTTTCACCGTATACGCAAAATCTAATATGCGCAAATAGGGGATGGAAACGATTTCTTATCAGACCGAATCGAGTAAGGATGATTGATAAAATTGGAAAATTCAATTCTTCGATTGAAATCCATGAACATGAAATTCTAGTAGATCCAAAAATGCATTACCATATATTGATTTTTGAGTTTCGACTTCATCCAAATGAATGGCTGATCGTGCTCAGAAGCCATTGAACTGCAGCAGGGAAGGCACTGCGAGAGGGGGGGAGCGCGGTGTGAAGAGAACCAAAACCAGCAACCAGGCAGAGACCAGAGATATCGAAAGGCAAACCTACTTGACAACGGCTAAAGCAACAACATTAACAAAGACAACTACAACAACAATAACAACCACAACCAGAACCACAGCAACAACAGCAATAACAACAACAACAACAACAGCAAAAACGCCAAATGAATTTATGAACATGCGGCGTTTCTGTATCGCTCGCCCGGCCCGTCAACTTCCCTATCTCCGTCCTCTTGCCCCTGCCCAACTCAATGCAGTCGGTTGCCATGGCAACAATGGCCGCGGCGAAGGAGCGCACAAAGAGCACGCAAAGAACATTTAATTCGGCCATATTTGATTTTGGAAATGCTTAAATTGTTGTTGCTGTCACTGCCACAGCCACGGCATCTCGCTCTCTCGTTCTCTCTTGCTCTCTCGCTCTGGCTCTCCTTGCTGTGGCTCGGCTCTGCTCAGGGTGGGTTTGTCGACTGGGCATTCACAGTGCGATTGCTTGGCACTTGCTGCTGAGATCTTTCGATTTGGTATCTGTTTTCCATATTCCATTATTGGCATCGGGCTGGAGCTGCCTTTGTCCGATTGTGCTATACACACAGCACATGATTCGGAAAGTATAAATAGTATTATGCTCTTTCTACAATAAATAATATGCACCAATACATTTTCCACATTTTCTTGAAAAATTCCTGAGCAGTTGCTTGGCACACAGCTCCCACGATGCCACAGCCACAGCAATAGCCACAGCCATAGCCAAAGCCAAACAAACAACAGAAACTTCGAGGCGAGTTTTATGATAGTTTAACGATTTGGCAATTAAGAAACTGTGCGCTAAACACGTCTTTAAAAACAAATAAATCACCTCTCTATTGTCCGGCACCCCTTTCAGATTCATATCTTAGTCGCATAGCATCTGATATGCTTACTCTAGGGTAATTAATATTCATCGGAGGCTTATGCTCATAAACGACTATCGATTAACTATTAAATTGACGATTTACAATCGCTGATAATAATGCCGTGGTTCCTCAAATTAGAATTCGCACTGTGTTGGGCCGGAGAACAATATGACTGCGTATCCGACCATTGCATACCCTACACAATATTATATTGGCTTATCTTTCTGTTCTTATATAATTGAACTGATTTCAATTTGTTCAAGTATAAAACATCTAGATTTTAAAACTTTAATGTACTGAAATGCTGTACCTCTACTGCGTTGGATTCTAACAGAAAGTAAATTAATATATTACATTTGATTATGGATTTTTATATATTTACTTGGGTTTCATTACAATGAGAATCCTTAAAACCTCTCAAAAACTAAAAATTGACTACGATATTATGACAGATGTGAGTGTAGACGATGAAAGAATGGATATGAAATGGGACCAGCAATCTAAAAGTATTAATTTATGTATAGATCATCTTGTATTATGTATCTTATGTTATGGATATTTCGGTATTGCCATACCTCATTAGGAATATTTTTGTAGCTATGCCAAGAACAGCAGAAGCTACTTTGCTCAATGAGCCAAATGGGGAATACCTGTGGGAATGTTTTATATTTTTTTTTAATTTTATTTTTCATGGCTTACAAGAGTTTGTTGGAATGTAAAAGTAACAAACATGAAAAATACAAATTAAATCAATTGTATTTCGACTCTTAAATATGACTCTATACTAAAGCATTCCGAATCGAAACTACTTTTTATATATAATATACCCAATAGTTTAACTTATCTAAGATTTTAACTTAACTTACTTTTGTGTTTGATATCCATATGCAAAATCTGTAAAAAAAGTGAAAATACATTAATTTCAATTTCAATTTCTTTCACGATTTGTTATAACTGCAGATTTTTTGTGAATGATATTTTACAAGAATTTAAGAGTTTAGGCTATTTCTTAGCCTTTTCTACTTGGATATTTATTTGCAAACAGAGGATTTATGGTTTATGCGATATCATTTTTGGGGAAAAAAGCAAGGAAATAGAAAAACCCCAAAAATATATTAAAAATTTCTGGTAAGGAATAGATAGAGTTTTATTATGATATAATCACTGTATAATTTGGCTTCTTGAAATTCCACTAAAAACTTGCCCAGGAACTGAATAAATGCAATACATAAAAATAAAAAGCAGAGATATCCTATGTATCCAAAAATATTCAAATCCGTTGAAGTAAATTATAAATTAAATGATGTTCTTATATAAATACAGAAATAAACATATTTATATGCATATGTATATTTATATTTTTTGTCTTATATATTATATTATTTTCTATATATATGCATATGTACATAATAATATATTTTATGCTAAACGTGCAGGCAATTGCTCGAGCTCGTCGAGTCTGGACATGGAATCGAGCTGTCAAGCTTTGCAATTGAGTTTTGTTGAATACATTTGTCGACTGCAAATGGGATTTGGTCTCCGGCGTGGGCGTGAGAGAGCTGAGGGTGGAGGGCGGAGGCGAGGGTAAGTCAGTGGTCAGATAGCCCCGTCAATCAATTCCCCAGCCCGAAGGCGGAATCGTGTGTGCAACTGCAATAAATTACAGGCCAACTTGACAGGCAACATTTTAAATTCCTGCGGACGACCTCCTGTCAGAAGACATCAGCAGCAGCAAGTGTCTGGATGCGTCACGAATGATATACGATGTATGTATGTGCATGAATATGAAATGTACATATATTCATTCATACAAATGTACGTACGTGTGTGTGTGCGTGTATTCGAGTGGGCAAGTATGTGTGTGCGCTACATGTGTGCGACATTCCCGAGCCTCGCCGAAATAGCTTTGTGGGCACAGCCACACGTCATGTTTCAGAAAAATCTATGTGGCCCATTTGGCGACCTCGAAACCGTAATGCGCCGTTTAATGTTCCCTTAAAGACTATTAAGTCAACTACTCGGGCAACTATGTGTCTACTGCGCAGGGACAGGGCCAGGGACAGCCATTCAATGTGCAATTAAAGTGCACAATTGCAACTCTTTGACGAACGGCGCGCCGAGAGGAAACGAGTGAAGACAAAGCGGACCAGGATGGTTTTTTGCTCTTTAGATTTCAAATATATATTTGTCGGTTGTCGGTTGTCGGACTGCCGCAAAAACAACAACAGCTGCCGTAAAACGCGAAACGGCAAGCGGCCATTAAAACTACTTTATGATCTCTCGAAAAGCGAAAGCGAGAGTCGCGCCTACATCTCCAGAGCAGACAGACAGAAGGCAGCTCATTCTAGAGTCAGTCTGAGTCAGGTCAGTTGCAGCCAACTGCATAATACTTCCTCACGATCGAGTAAGAGTTTAGCTTAGTTACAAATGATATATCTTACCCAAATAATAGAGGAGCGGGAGAGTCCTTAGAGGGGACTTTAACAGGGGTGAACGCACGCAAGTGCAGTAATCCTAGCTTTATTCCGAATGTCCTATTCTAGCTTCTACAGAGACATCCATATTGCATATAACTAATATACTCCTTTCACATTGTGAGCAAGTATCGACTGTAGAATAGTTTCTTCACAGCAGAAGGATTAATATTTTTATAGGGCACTTTTCTGGTCGATAGCTGAAATTTGCAACAAATTGTTTTACGATCGGACAAGCCCTTAAACTCAGCAGCCGAAGATGTGCGTTTCACTAGAAATGACGTAGACTTCATCAAGCACGTAAATAGAGTGCGGAGCACAAGCATGAAGTGAATTTACAAAGTTTTTCATTTCGATTTGAGGCGATTTGAATTGAATGATGCTCCTCTGTCTCTATAAGCAGCAAACCAATGGAAACAATATATAGTTTAAATAATATTATTTGGAGTAAAAGAGTAATTAATTGGCATCAATAAATTCACAGTTTGAATTGAATAAATTCAGTTGAAATTCGATTTTTGTTACACTTATATAAAACGGATCCTCTATACCTGCTTACGATATGAAAAGAGTATATTGATGCAGTGTAATGTTCTTCATGCTGCTGTCCGTCCGGCTTTCCATTTGTACTTGAAATTTGAAATCTTTGCTAGTGTATTTTCGCTTTGTATGAGGGGTTTTCATACCATAATAATATCAAAAATACTATAATATAATCTTTTAGTTACAAATATTTGATATATTCATAGATCAAAGATCTGTTTGTAGTATACCGAGAAATGCATATTAATCAGAGTTTGGAATAATTGAGTTATTAATCAAACTAAATGCATTTTCTATTCACTGCACTTAAGAGAGTGTGAGAGAGAGAGAGAAAGAGAGAGAGAGAGAGAGAGAGAGAGAGAAAGAGATAAGACACGCCCTTCGGCGTGTGAAGGAGAGAAAATCAAATGTGTAAGTGACTTATTGAAACTGTATAAATGTTTAGTAAAACGAATTTGAACGCTATTTTTGTTAGTTAATATTGACAATAGCATATTGAATAATAACAACATTGATAATAGCATAATATTGAGCAAAGTCCGACTTATTGTTAGCCAACAATAATATAAACTATAAATTTGTCTTTAGCAGCAATCGAAGCCTTTGTTGGTTATTCTACTCAAATGTCTCTTAGTATATATTTACGCATTTTAAATTGTATCATATTATATATCCATATATGTTAATTAGTAGTAGTGTGAGTGTATTGAATAGAGTTAAAGTGTCTCAGGTGAGGCAGGTGTGCACAGGATATCTCTTAGTCAGGCACGTTTGTTTGTGTGGGTATTTTAAAAGCATATGAATATATAAATTTAATTATCTTCTGGGCTTGGAAAGCAGACTGGTTTTACAGGTTCAACCAGAACTTTAAAAAATTTAAAAAAGAAAAACAAGAAAGAGAGGGGTATAAATTACGGCGCCAATGCGCCAATCGGAGCTAACGAAAGGTGTCAAATATCCCAAATATGATGCATAAGCATGTTCTATCCATTGTCAAATCAATCCGGTGAATGCATATTAGCGCTAACAACGATATTAATGCGCTATAATGGATGGGCGTATTCGAGTGGACTCAAGCTGAGATGAGTACGTGCAAAAAACTAATTTCGCACGATTTGTATGCAAAGTGTGGAGCTATCGAAAACAAAGGCCTTCAGCTGAGTATATGTGACATCAATGCAAATCGGATAATGGCCAGTTAAATATATACACCAGGCCCAGACTGAGTGTTCTTGTTGACGTTCTGTGTTATCAGCCTCAGGCCGTGATCTGGCCCGAAAATCAAACGACAAATACGTATATACACATGTATGCATGCAATTGCAGCTAGACATACTCTGATAAGAGCAGGAGACTTCCCCAGCTCCCATGTGGTAAGTGATCTCCCCCTGCTGGCTGGCAGCCATTTATGAGCGGGCTGCAAGCGTCTAAAGTAAACATTTAATTGCGCCATTAATTGTGCGGTAAGTATGCCAGATGCACATGTGGGGAAAAGAGACAGACCGAGAGAGAGGAGAGGGAGACAGGGAGAGAGCAGCAAAGGTGCAACCGACGCAACTGGGGAACTGTCTTCGGCTCAGCACTGCCAGCGGGCTGCACTGTGTTGGGCTGGGCTGGGCAAAAACAAACAAATTCCATTATTTAAGTGCTCAGCGGTGCATTTAGCAGTTAGCCACAGTCTCGATTCCCATTCCCATTCCCGTTCCCGTTTCGCGCTGCCCTTACCCACTGACTTTTACGACCATTCATTCGAGTCCTCCATTAAGAAGCGCCGGCCCGCAGCTCTGCCTAGTTCAACTTTTCCCTGTTGCGCTCGTGGCCGGCGCTTGCGCGGACGGCTCCCGATGCCCGAGTCCTCCTTGCTCAAGTCCATCTCGTTTCCAGTCTCAGGATGCAACTGCAGCGCTTTGGGCGCATTAACTTTGTGCGGCCTTATGCTCGAGATGATTGCCAATACAATCGACGTTTTACGATACTTTAGTTGACAGTTTTCGGCTGAATTTATTTATTTTTGTTGCTGTTGTTGTTGTTCTTGTGGCACTCCTTGTAGCCTCTCTCTCTTACACTGTGTAGATTTGGGGGAATCTTAGACTGCGTACAGGTGGAATAGAGTTTATTTTCAATGTATAGAGGTATAACTATTCTCTCACTATTTTAAGAAATACTTCCCGAATAACTGGCTACGCTTTTAGCTTGATTAAGGACTTGCTGGAAGTGAAAGGAAAGAAATAAAAAAAATAAGTCTGACTGAAGGCCTTTGCTGCTCTGGCTTCTAACTTAGTTATTTAAAATTAATTCTTTGTAACAGTCAAATAAATAAATAAATGAATGAATAAATAATTAAATAAATGAATAAATAAATAAATCAATAAATAAATTTATAAATATATAAATAAATAAATGAATTAATAAATATATACATAAATAAATAAATTAATTAATTAATTAATTAATTAATAAATAAATACATAAATAAATAAAATAATACATAATTAAATAAATAAATAAATTAATTAATTAATAAATAAATAAATATATAAATAGAGAAGAGAATCATTTTTGACGATTTACGATCATGACTACTTAATTTATTTATATGTATTTCTAGTAATAATCAAAATGAACATAAAATGTTTCTATAAATTTCATTTACATTTTTAAGTAATAGTCATAGATTATGCTAAAATATTTCCGTAATCTAATTAGTCCTTAAAAAACCTTTTCTAAATATAATTTTCAATTAAATTTTTAGGTAATAGTCATATAATATGATAAAATATTTCAGTAATCTAATTAATATTTAATTAATAAAAATAATTGCAGTTCATTTACTTTACTTATCAACTAACTTTGAGTTATTCAAGTTTAAATATTTTCTATTTCCCATTTCGTATTGTCTGCTCTTAGGTCCGTTCGGAAATTGGGTTGGTTGGGCAACGGGCGGCCGGACTAGTTAAACAAAAGGAAACCCTAACAAAGGCCGTAATTATATTAAACTCTTTGGTCTGGGTGGAGGTCCAGTGGCTGAGTCTGTCCCTCGCTTCTGAGCAGAAGTTGGGCACACATTCAGCAGCAGAACAAGAGCAACAATAACAAGAATGTTGCTTTAATTTAAACACACACTCGCATTCGCACTCGCATTCGTAGTCGATGTCGCACAGAGCTAGAGCCACATTAAATTTTGCAAAACACAAAATGCCTCTTTTCATGCTGGCTGCTGGTTGGCAAACAGTTTCACATAACAAATGCACCGAAGGGAGCGTGGGGCTAGGTGATGTGCAGGCGGAGGAGTTGGGGCCAGAAGTGCCACACCCACGTCCACACCCACACCCACAGCCAGAGTGAAAAAAGTTTTGCTTAGCTCCCATTTCGTTTTGGCAAACACGAAAATGTATTCCAGACACGCATCGGGCCATTTTGCAAACGTGCCACGGAATGAGTCTCGAACTAGGGACAAACTAAAGCATGGGGACGTTTCGCAAATAACAGGATTTCGCATCCGCCCATCCATTCAGGGTTGAGAATTGGTCTGTCAGATGAAATGTTCTGCTGGCAAATCACACGGCAGCAGGAAGAGGGCAGAGGGCAATGGGTAGAGGGTAGAGGGCAAACGAAAACTTTCTGCAAGAAAAAAAAAATGTAAGTAAAGTTTGAATTTGGCAAACATAAATTATTTGCTTATATTGCGAGGCTCCCATCCACGAGCAGCGAACAGCGACTGGCAAATGGTTCCCAACGGCCTTAGGCAGCCATGTACTGGCATATTTTCTCTGGCGCACTTTATAATCGCTGACAAAAAATATATGAAATAAATAAATAAAAAACACTTGGAGCCTGGGAACTACGCCGTTATTAGTCCTGCTGCCGGCCTACTAAAGTCTATCTATCTCTCTCTCTCTCTCTCTATCTCTCTCGCTGTGCATCCTTGAGGCCAGCTATTTGGCTGCCTCCTCCCCTCCCTCCTCCTCCCCACCTCCTGCTTTGCTTCACTTGACGTTCGCCGGCTTCAATTTTCCTCGTGCTGAAAATGGGGCGAACTTTTGCTGTTATTGCATTTGTTGCTCCTGCGACTGACTCGAGATACTTTGCGCTTGTAACTTATGGATACGACAGCAGCAGCAGCAGCGGCAGCACCCGGAGCAGTCGTACTAGAAGCACCACCAAGGTGTGCAAATTGCCAGAGCAGCGGAAGGCAGCGCAGGGAACAAGCAGGAGGAGCAGGACGAGGAGGACGTCCACCTTGAAAGTTGTGGTGTAATTTGTATCTAATCTAGCCTCATGTTTATATAAAAGCAACGACGACTCGAAGGAAAAACTTCAACAGTAGCACGCCCCCACCCACCCACACACACACAGACACAGACACGTGTAGAGGCTATTTGTGCAATATGGCTGACTGTGAAGTGTGCGCTCATCCTTCCAGTCAAAGTTTCGTCCTGTTTCGTGCTCAACTTGTAGCATATGTATGTATGTATGTATGTTGCTAGTAATAGTTGTAGTAGTAGTAGAAGTAGTTTCTATACAATATATACGAGAGAGAGAGAGAGAAAGAGATATGTATCGTATATTTATGGGTGCTGCTGTGCGATGCTGCGACTAGTTGGGGTCCCTTTGCCGGCTTTGGAATTTTAATAAAATTGCACCGTTCCTAACTAAAGATAGATATTTCTCGTGTAATTTATGATGATGACAAATGGCACAGTGGGGCAAAAACAGCGAGCAGAAGCTCGCCGAATACAAGGGGAAACAAAGCAGAACAGTATCAGATTGCAAAATTCAATTAAATTTGAAACTACAATTTTATTATAAAAAATTTGACATTACTGACAAATAGTTTCAGTTCGAAATTCATATGATGCCAGAAGGATGGTGAATAGATCAACTAAATATAAGAAATTATGAAATCTCTGCATCTCAAACTTAAATGACAGCTCCTTAATATCTAGCTATATACCCAATAGAGCATAATAATAACTTTTGATTCAACTTATCTAAAACGTAGATCTGGAAACCCTTGGCTCAGTGTGGCGCATTTTTGTTGGCATTCGCCATCTTTGATGATTAGCCCCTGCCCCGTAATTGGAGTCAGAGGCCAGAGACAGCACTTCAGCAGGAGGCAGGAGGCAGGAGGCAGGACATGTCCTGCATGCGCCGGCTTATTTATTGATGAAGTCAACTACGAGTTGACACGCAACTCCCAGGTTGTGTCATCGAGCAAATGGCGGAAGAGTGCCGGCCTAATTTGACCCAATTGATCAATTGGGCGTCATGGGCCACTGCCCGGGCCCACTTCGATTGCATATGCAGATGGAGAGGACGTTCTCGTTGATTGGGCCACGACAGCGAGGGGCTATCATCCAAATATATTGGTAATTGCGATAATCAGGCAAGTGAAAGTCAGGCAGCAGGAATCGGCGGGACTTAATGTAATTACAAAATGTCTTGCCTCAGCTCCGGGGCCGTTAATTGGGAATGGACCGCCCGCACTCCAATTCCAATTACGAACTAAATAAATTGTCAATCGCATTGAGCTTTGCAGGCGCCCTGAAAGTATTTTCTGAGTGTTTTGTGACTAATAAATAAAAAGTGAAAGAGCATTTTTTACCTACATACTTCGGCTCGGTCTGAGCTGCGGTCAAAGGGAAAGTTGCTGCGCAGTTTCGACCGATTTACCTGTGCCGGCTCGAGTCGCCGGAAAGGATGCGCATGCATCAGGTGCCCAGGGGTTCAGGCGAAGGGGTTACGGACGAGCATAAAATTCTTGTAGCAAAACACGCACAATTTTCACGGTTCAGCAAAAAATTTCATCTTTTTTTACGATATGCGGCATAAATGGATTTCAACTGCTGTCAAACAAGCAGCTGAGGTCCATTGTCTGCGCGTCGACTCAGAGCGAATAGCTATACCTATGCCTATGCCTATGCCTATGCCGATTCCTTCTGTGGCTATTTCAACGATTTCTGTGGAATCGAAACTGCGTCGTTGTCGCCGTTCTTGTCGCGCTTGCCTCTTGTCAGGTTGCAGCGTTCCACAAAGGGTTGCAGGCTGCTTCGATGACAATTGTTGCAATTCCATTGCCTAGGATCATAAAAAACAAACACACACACACACTCACACACATAGACGGCTGCAAATCGGCAAGGACACGGCAATAAATCAAAGGTTGAAAAAGTGAAAGTTACAAACGTTAAATCTTCGTCTTCTTTTAATTTTTGTTTTCTATCTATCGTCCCGCCCAGTTTTATTTGAATTTTCATTTTGTTTGCCTCGTCATGAATGTGAATCGAGGCTATAATGTTTTAGTTATTGTATAAGCAGTAGTTGGCAGGAGGCGTAGCCCACCCCATTCTCTATATAGATGCTGTATCTGCCTCAGTCTCAGGGTATTTGCAAATCGGGCAAGCCTCTTCTTGCCTCCTTTCTGTTTGTATTTAATGGCAGCCATGCTGAAAATTGCAAAGAGGCAAACCCCATTGCTCAGGTGCAAAGTTTACGAAGGGTTGATTTTGTCTTCGGGCTCTGCTGCTCCTCTGCTCTCCCTGCGCGGGGATATACAAATGTCCGCTTTAATTTATTTAATGGCAGCATTTGCCCAAACTCCCATGGAAATTGCCTAGCTCCTCCTCCTGCTGCTGCTGCTGCAGTCCTTCAGGATAAACCACAACTGGAGTTACAATCACAATGAATTGTTTTCCTTCTCTCCTCCTGCTCATCTTTTTTTGAATTGCGTATTATTTTATTATTTCAAGACTCATGGGCGCATAGCATATTTAATTTTAACAGCCATACTGCAATTTTTCGGCTTTTACTGTCGAAAGGGGTTCAGCGAACAAAAAAATACCCCAATCTCGGAAATATCTTATGTATATCTAATTTAGCATTAGCTGTTTATAAGAAATGTGAATACTTTGTAAGCTTAAGTAGTTTATAGTTTTAATTGATGGGAGGTATTAAGATTATTATAAATCCTCAAGTTGAACCTCAACAAAATGGTAAACCACAAGCAAACTAGATTATCCCACAATCCACTGAGATAAATAATGTTTGCCAAGGAGTTTCTTGGAGCTAGAAAGCAATAATTCAATAGGAATTACCTAAGTATCACTATTCAATATGGTTAAATGGATTGTAGTAGGAATATTCAATCATTACAAAGTTTATGTAGTGCATCTTAGCACAGCAGAGGAATTAAAGTATTTTCTGTCTGTCTGCGACAATATTTGTCCGCTTCGATCTCTGGACTTGTAAGGTCGTTGAAAATACCTTTATTTTATAAGTTTATGTGGTATATCAAACTTTGTTATCTAATATTTACGCATAGGAAAGAGCTGGATTTAGCAGACTTAAAAAAAATGCAATCTATAATTTACAAATTATTACTACGCACTTTTAACTTTAAGGTCTTTAAGTTAAAAGAGCGAATAGTATCATTTCATATTATTGAAATTAATTATGCTACTCCAGTCACAACATTACTATTAAAAATAAATAATAATATAAAATTCAAAGAAAAATATAATATAATATTAGAGGGCAAAGAATAAAACAAAATTTAAAAACGAAAAGTAGGAAAACAAATACAACTATTGTGAATAAATTAAATAAATAAAATAAAATTACAAAATGATTCAGCCGATTGTTTCACTTTTACGCACGACTATCAATCAAACTCTAGATTTAAAAAATGTTTCTTTTTAATTGACCCTCGAACCATTGCATTTTAGCTCAATAAAACTTAACAATATGGTAAACGAAAAGATTATTTAATTATCATATTTACAAAATTGTAAATTAGAATATAAATGGATGAAATGAAATGGGAAAACAAAGGCAAATCCACTTTTTATTTAACTTATTTACTTTACCAATAAATTAGTTTTTGACGGCGGGCGATAACTGAGTTCATTCGATTAATATTGATAGATACAGACTTAAGATAGAAGAGAGAAGGCATGAGAAGTGTTTTAGATGGCTCCCAAGTGATCTTCACAAAATGGAGCAGCAAATCTGTTAACGTTAACGGAACATGTGTTAATTTAGAGTCGTAAAAACTGAATTTCAAGCGAGTTGAGTGAACGAAATATTTACCGCATTCTAAATTATGTAAAAATAAAACAAAACCAAACAAAACACCCAAAAGAAGGAGAAAATGTGTAGGACAAGTCTATACCAACTGCATAATACTCGCTCATAGCTCAAAAAATAGTTAAATATGTATTTTAAAAAATACATATATATACATATATTTTCGGATTAGCAATTTATATTATTTTAAATCCATGAAGAATATGATCCATAGATAATATATAATAATATAAAATTAATAAGAAAAATATAATATAATAATAATATAATACATAGAATATATATATATTCTTGATTTATTAGAAGTTTTTTTTTATTACAAATTCTATAGAAGATAATATCTTGAAGATATAGTTATCGGTTGTTACACTTAAAGTTAAATATCCAAAAATACAAGTCAGAATATAATAGATTTTTTACTAAGCTCTATACAGTCGTACTCGTAACTTTGTAACTTTTTTGCTGTGAAGTGATTGATATATAGAAAAAATGAACTAAGCAAATTTTGGGATCATAGCTCGAAGTCTGGGAATATACAGTTTTATCTATATATCTGGTCAGCAATTTTGAAATTAATCCTGTGAAAGGCAGTACATTATACAGAGAGCATATCTAAGGAAATCGTAGAACTGATAGTGACACAAAGACAAGTGAGCAATGCACAAACAGAGAGCAATATGAAGACTGTCACAAATGAATATACTCATTTTACAACGTGAACGAGTATGGAAAGGCTCAACTTCAATGGCTAATCGCTGCACCAACCAGAGATGGGCACAAAAATGATTATTTATTAACATTTTCGGGTTTTTCACCGCTTTCGAATGTTGAAGAAATGGGAAAGATAAGACGTGGGTCAGGCGTAGCGCTGGGAGTACGATTTGGGACTGGTGACTGATGTGTCAAGCGACGGTATGGCATTTTGTTGATAAAATACGAGCTGGAAATATGAAAACAAGCAAAGAGACATGGACATGGGCATGGACATGACAGCGAATAGAGAAAGAAAGACAGATGGAAAGAGAGAATGATAGAAAGAAAGAGATAGAGAACGCATTTAAAAATATTGAAAACTGGTTTTCGACTCAAATTCCTTGCCTAGGCTTTGGCCGAGCATTCCGACGACCGGCACTTGAGTGTCAAGTGCCAAGAGCTGGGCTGGGGCTTGGCATTGGATGGCCCAATGGCAATTAGATCAGAGACATTGCTCACTTTGAAGTGGCTCTAACGCGCGCAGGGAAAACATAAATAAAACTGTTTTGAAAGCTATTGAAACATGAAAGAAGACTTTCCCACAATTCACGCCGATGGCCAAATACTCTGACATGATTGAGTTGATATTAATATAGTTATTAGCTATACTCTATAGAGGAGCTCTGCAACATAGACAGAGTCATCAATCTCCCTTTATAAGTTCCACATTCCATGGGAAACTTGTGGTATCCGGAGCAAAGGGTATTCAGATTGTGGCTATACGAGCCGCATGCACAAGTATCTGTATCCGTATCTGTATCTGTATCAGATACGACGCCTGTCAAGCAGTCAAAGGAGAGCTGCTCCAGCGTGATAAATGCAGCAAATTTGCGCTTTGAATTTCAATGGCGGCTTCATCTCGCTCTAACCAATCTGGCAATGGGTGCCGAGAGACATCGGGTCCCATTTCGATTCCACATCGTTCTGTATGATGTACTTATAACTAGAGTCAAGTGCGGGAATATGGATATTCGGAAAATGGATGGAGGTGCAGTTGGGCTGGATATGAGAATGGGCATGGGCATGGGGAATGGGGCCACTCTGTCGATAGCCGCAGCGAGTCGCCCATTTTAATGCGTTTCTTCGACAGGCCATGAAAATATGCCTGGTGATTTTTAAAATGCTTTAATTGAAGCCCAACGCTCGGGGCTCGGGGTCCGGGGCTCGGGGCCTCAACTCGAATCTGGGCAGCAGACAAAATGTCTGTTTTCTGCTGTTCTTGAGCAGACAAAGTGGACGGCCCAATTGAAATTCTGAATGCATTCACTTTAGCTGAAAACTCATTCAACTGCCTCTTCGCAACAAAATTGTGTGTCTTATATGAAATCGTTTCGATTCGGTTACAGAAAATTCACAAAAAAGAAGCAAGCGGCGGCATTCCGTAGGAATCTCTTAGGCATTTACTACTATTACATGCGTATTTCTCGATGTCATGATTTGAATCGAATGAAGCTGGACTAGATACTCGAGACCTCAGCTATCCATGAGAGAAAATGGAGCTCGAACTTTTGTTGACAAACATCGTTCCAACCGAATTGCTGGGCCAATAGAAAAGTCGTAAAGTTTAAGGCAATAAAAACTAAAACGATTTGTTTTCTGCATCTGTTGGAATATTGAACTTGAGAAATGGTATAATAAGCAGCAACTATTGCTGTATGCCTAAGATAGCTTTAAAAGGTCCACGCGGCGCTGCCTCCGCTTCCAAATCTCGAACTCTGCAGTTGCCTAATCGGATTATTATAAAATTTTATAATCGGCTACATGTAAAAAAAGAACTTTTGGATAAACAATAAATTAAAATTATATTAATATGCGTATCTATTCTTTGATAATCATTCATGCTTTATAATATATTCATATAATATCGATTATTGCTCTTCCGCATGGAAATAAAAAAAAAAAGAATTTGGTAAATTTGTTTATAAAAGGAGTTTGTCTTTTTCATTGAATTTCATTTGAATTATTTACGATTTGTCAACTTGTTTAACTTGTGTTTTTATGCAAACTTTGGCTATTCCTATTGAAATATTAAATATATATCTATCAAAATTTTCTCAATTGATAAATTTTGTAATGACTGTAAAAGTTTACATCTGGAAAAGTTCTTATTTCCTTCTTACTTTAAAATTTTCTTTTCATTTGTGACTTATAATATTTTATGAAATAATTTTCATCGATTATAAAATATATTTGTTTTTAATATTTGTATATAAACAATAATAAAGTGTAAGAAATATTGCTTCCAAATGTGTTAAAATTACAAATGACGCACTTAAACTAATTGAACTTTAAATTACATTTTTAAATTCACAATTATCCGAATTAAAGCAATTTATTGGACACTTTGAACTTTGATTCAGAGTTTGTTGAGTAAAAGTGTCGCTTTAGCCATTTAGCCGAGAGTTTACGGCTTGAATCGGCGGCCAAAAATAAATGTGCGATAATGCAAGGTGCAGTTATCAGGAGACTTCTCCGACTTTCCTCTACCCTATATTTGGTCGGCCGCTGGCGTAAAGAGTGCGATTTAAGAAGGCTAATGAACAAAATCATAACGGAAAAGAAAAATATGAAGGAAACGAGCAGATTGCATTTATTTATACCAGCTGGGCGTGGCAGCTGAAATGCTTCAGAAAGAGTGGACTTAAATTGATTTAAAGTTCTGCTCAGGGCTCTTTGCTCTGGGCTCAGTTGGTATGCAAATTGGAGTTGTGGTCGCGCGTTTCTCGTTTCTCGTTTTATTGCGAATATTAAATGAAATTAATGAAATTTTCTGCACCATAATCCTTTGCAAAACGCATAAATTTGCTCATTAAGTATGGGTCTCTCTCTCTCTCTGTGTGAGTGTGTGTGTGTGTGCGAATTTCGTGTGTATTCAATTCTAGTATGTACGCACACACTGCGAACGTCAACTCCCCTTCCCTACACCGGGGTACGTATATATCTATTGATTTTTATCTTGCCGGCATCGTGTGGGGGATGTTGGTTTTGCTTGGCCCATGGCAGGACCCGGACCAGTCCCCAAGTGTTGTACCCATGTTGCTCTCGGCATACCTTCAACATGCTCGAATCACGCATTATACATAAGATGATTATATACAGAAGCAATTGAAGCTTTCAGTAGACGTACGACGCCCTAAACGCAAAGCTTTGTGTTTACTTTTTCGAAATTAAGCAGAAGGCGGCTCGAAATTCTGAAGTGTGAGCAATAGAAACAGGGAAATTTTGCGAATATTTTACAGCTTGATTTTTATTGATTTCAGTTTTAAATATTTCATATATGTACTTATTACTTCTCATTTTTGCCCTTACGCATATTATATGCCGTATTCGTGCTTAATAACTTTTATTAAAACACAATTATTATTTACATTTGCTATTCGATTGTCGTGAGAAAAATATCCAAAGTGGAATGCTTAAGCCAATACTCGAACCATTGCAGCAGTCGCCCTCTACTGAAATGTGTGCGCACATACAGCTTCGCACACTTGCCGACAGAGGGCGTTTGGTAGGTGTGCCCCATGCACGCACACATGCAGAGCAGAATGTGTGCATGTGTTGGTTGAGCAGCAGGCAGCGAGTGAGCGAGACTGTAAGAGTGAGACGGCTGCACTGCGCGCAAATCCAACATGGCTGCCACACATTGTTAACGTTGGGAAGTATGCGTGCGTGCGTGTGTGCGTGTGCGTGTGCGTCTGTGTGTGTTTCATCCCTTCTTCGCATGAATACTTCTTTTAAGCACATGCGCCAACTCACACACGTCAAAGCCGTTTGGCGGCAGCTGCTTATCTGCTTTGTGCCCGGTACGCGGGGATTATTCGAGTGCAGTTAAAAACTTGGCTGCATAGTTGGAATGCAATTTTTAGCTAAGAGCCCATGCAGGACTCTAGCTTGGCGATAAGCTCCTCTGAAGCCCCTCAACTTTGCTATAGCAGCGGATTAGCTAAACTT
Organism: Drosophila aldrichi; assembly: GCA_035045965.1. Taxonomy (NCBI): domain Eukaryota; kingdom Metazoa; phylum Arthropoda; class Insecta; order Diptera; family Drosophilidae; genus Drosophila; species Drosophila aldrichi. Next base: position 1,481,476 of record JAWNOM010000294.1, read on the forward strand.
CCACACAGAGCACACCTGGCAGATACTGATGCGAGGAGGTGAGCGAGCGCTCACTCAACTCTTGCCGGGCCGAAACAACTTCATCTGGAATGCGTGGCGCGTTCGCATAAATGCTGTCGAAAATTGTCAAATAAATCACTCATATTTATACAAATGCCCCTGATATCCGAGCCAGAGTCTAGAGACTAGTCCCCAGTCTCTAGTCTAGCAGCCACTGCTCGTCGCATGGAAATATGCAAATTAATAAACCACCGCCGCGCCCTCTACTCTTTGTCCGCGACGGCCAGATAAGCGTCCGCGTAAGCGTGTTTCCGCATAAATTATTTATCGCCCGTCGAGGCGGGCGGTGCACAGCCAAAGCTGGAACCAGCTCAACATGGCCGGCACCACGGCAACCATGGTGCCTGGTATGGTATGCGTCACTTGTGTGCCCAGTTGGCAAGCAATGCGATAAGGCCAGCCTCAACAGAGCAACGAAGGCCGCTGAGCGCCTCTGCGATTACCAATTGGAAATCTCATGTCAGCTAGCTACAATTCCTATTCCAATTGAAAATGTAAGAAATGCCTCTGAGCAACTGCCCATCAATCAAATAGTCTTATCCAAACCAAGTAAGCCCAATTATGAAATGATTGCTTCATTATTAATTTTTAGCGATTTCCACTTGATGCGTCTCTCCCTCATGGCACTTACAGCGCCTAGTGTCATTCAAGACTAATAAAATCAAGAGCTGGCACAGTTCAACAGCAAAAGCAATGCCAAGGGCATCGCCGCTTCATTCATAAAAGACGCTGTCTACGAACATGAAGTTAGCATGTGCATGGCGTGGCATGGGCTGTGCAGTTCACGCTTGTCTAAGTCGCGCACTGCTCCAGTGGATGCCGCACGGAGTCTTCCCACAGCTTCCGACAACGTCTGCTTGAGCACCACTTAACGCTGTCTTCGGTTATCGGTCGCCGCTTAATGGCTGCAATAATAATGCTTAATTTTACTATCGCATGTGGGTTTCTCTCTCACTCTCCCACTCTATCGCTGTCTCTTTCTCTCTTCAGCTCTACTATTGTATACAGTTGTGGTGTCTGGCGAGCGTCTGCCGTTGACCGTAAAATTTTAATAACCCCTCGTTTCGGTGCGTGTTCGCTTCCTCCCGCGACCAGAAACGGATTCAATTGCCAGCCAATCTGCAACACCTTTATGAGCATTTTATGTGTAACATTTTTCACCTTGACATTGACAATTTGACTGAATGCCAGCAGCGGCAGTGACGGAGGCAGTGACGGCGGCGGCGGCTGCCTTAATGACCATGTCCGCAAGCCCAAGTACGGGCCACAACCTGCCTCAACGTGTCCCACATCGAAAGTGCCATAAAGCACACCAAGTGGATGCGTCTTTTCGATGGGAGGGGAGCGGTTAGAGGATATACTATAGAGGGAAGCGGCGAGCGACGAGCGGCGAGCGGGGAGCGGAGAGCGAGCATAATCCATCATAAACATTTTTATGGTCGCTCGCATTTGGCCCACTGCTCCTCCTCCATCTGCCGCGCCATGCGCCGGCCGGCTTTGTTATTCTTGTTACTGGTGGCAGTAAAATTCGTTAAACGCTAAACAAATTGTTTATTATGGCAATTTGGCAATAAATGCGGCCATTAGCGCATTTTAGGTGTTGCTACCGTACTTCTCTCCTCTTTTTTTCCCCCTCCCTCCTACCTCTCTCGTTTTTATGGCCACAGCCACAGCCCCAGCCGAAGAAAGCGGACAAAAGTGCTGCCATCATCATTGACGGAATCGACGACATTGACGGAACTGGCGCTGCTGCTGACACTTCTGGCATATAGTAGAGATTTTAATTGAAACGTGAGTGGCTGCATTTGTCAGCAGCTACAGTAATATACATTACATATTATGTGTATTAGCTTCCACTAAAGCCTTTTATCTGTTGGAAGAGAAACACTATAGTAAAAGTTATTACCGATTTATTATCGATGCCCTTTACTCTTGCAAAAGGTTTTCTATATTCTCCAATAAAATATAAATAAATCACAAGAAGACGAAGATCCTCTGTGAATATCTGAGACAAGATGCATATAGATTCATTCGAGCTGTGGTAAACTGTTTCATATACTCGTAGCTAATACACTCGAGTTTCAGTTTGTCTGAAACTTTTACTAGTTCATTTATGAGTTTAAGATAATGTATTCAGCCATTTGATAGAAAACTACCGTAAGGCCAGAACTCTAGAGATTTAAAGCTCTTCTGTTCCAATAAAAAACATGTCAATACATACATACATATGCATGTATGTATATGAATGTGTCAGCTTTTAGAAAGAGTTTCAGCAAAGTCAATATATGCCGTTCTATATATATACGATTCATTCCAGATCTCTGATAACAAGAAATTAATTATGTTGTTTATCTTTGCATCTCGGAACTAGAAATAGTGAATAATTTACTCTGTAGTATACTCTCATCTGACAAAGTTCTCTTCGGAGCGGTTCACACTTGGAGATAGGATCACCCCGCCCTCTTTTGACACCCACGCCGTCAGCACTGTAAATGATATGACACCATCGATGGGGTGTGGGCAATCAGAAAAGATAGATTTTGTAATAAATTTAGCTGTTTTCAGACCATGAACGAACATTATTACGTCTCTCGGTTGCGCCCGAGTGCAACATTCCTTCTTCTTCTTCTGCTTCTTCTACCACTTCTTTCTCTTTGTCTTGTTCATTTTTTTTCATTTTTTGAACTTGTAAGAGATTGGAGAAATTGGATTGGATGAACGACTTTCGCACACGCTACCATGTTCGCATTAAGGGACGCAGTGATTGTCACGAATAAATGGCCTCAGTCGATGTCCGTTGGGCGTTGGAAATGTGTGCGAGCTGAGGGCAGGGCAGAGCAGAGCAGAAAGTTTGAATGGGGCCATTTATATATGGATTCCATAAATGAAGTCGCATGCGTGCGACTCATGTGGCATAAAGATACAAACAATTTGACCTGTGCGTCTCCAAATGAGATGGGCCGATACACACACCAGCACACCAGCACAGCTCACAGAATGCGAATGCGAATGCGAATGCGAAGCTTTTTATAAGTATCTCCTCCGTGCGATGTGTCACAGCGAGCAGGCTGCCTTACGGCTTACAGCTCGCACAGCTATTCCATTCAATCTGAATCCGAGCACTGTCTACGCTTCCAGCCTGCTGGGCAGCAGCTACTAACTACCCAGCTTCCACGTCCGACCAAATGTCTTTGACCTACTTCTGTGTGTGGCCGTGTGGATAAATAGATGTACGTACGAACCGTATCAACTTGTTTATGAAGCAGAACAGAAATATAATTGCGTCGTCCAAATTGTCGAACATAATTTCGTAATTAATTCGGCTTTGATTAGACTTAATTAAAACGATCTGTGCAGTCACGTCAGCATCCCAAGCCAAGCCAAGACAAGACAAGCGAAGTCAAGTCAAGCGAAGCCGAGCAAATCAAGGCAGCGCGCAGCGGCAAAATATATGATATTGCGGCAATGCCTTAAAAAGACACAAAGCTTGTAATATATGAAGTTATTTACCTGTCAGTAGAGCGGTATATGAAATAAAAAAAAATTACTCTAAAAAAAAAAAAAAAAAAAAAATACTCCAAATAAAATTTTTAAAAATATACAATATGTTTACATATACATATGTATAATAAGAAAGCAACTCAATAAATAAATAAAATAAAATAAAATATATAAAATAAAATTATATATAAATAAAATATAATTATACATGTATGTATAATAAGAAAGTAACACAAAAAATAAAATAATATAGATATATAAATTAATGAAAATTAAAACATAATTTAGTTTGCAAAATCTATAATTGTTAATACATATAATAGACTAAGAGGTGATGCACTTAAAGAAAAACAATATAAATAAATAAATGAATAAATAAAGAGAAATATCTTTAAACAACACATTTTCTACTTAGTTTATAAACTAATATTCAGCTTAGGCCTTACTAAAAATAGAAATGATTTAATACAAAGTTTGCCAAAAATTTGCTAAAAATAAAGCTCAGCCCAATGGCTGGCTTTATATGTACATACATATATAGATATTTATCATTTAAATCAAGTTAATTTGAATGAAAGCTAAATGTTAAATCATTTCTGTTGACGAATATAAAAAATGTTTCTTCAAACATTTATTGGATCTAAAATTCAATGCTAAAATATCTTTGTTAGATATGCGTAGATATGTCATAAAACTTTAAGAAGCGATTTAAACTAATAATATATATATATATATATATATATATGCACTCGTGTATATATGAATATATATAAATATATATACATACTATATATACATATATCTGCATGCATATTCAGTTTAGTTGACGTCAAAATCTCAGCTTGCGTCATAATCTCGAAGGTCTGATGAGCATGCGTCTGCAATGTTTCAGATATTTCAGATGTTTCAGGTTTTTCAGACTCTGCGGACAGCGGACTGCAGACTGTCCCTGTGTCCCTCTGTCCCTTGTCTTCGGCAACGTTAAATATCGAAAACTCATTTAAATTCAATTCGAATCTGACATTTCTGTGTTATTCTTTTTTCCATTTCATTTCAAACCTTTGAGCTGGTGCATATTTGGGTCTGTGATACACACACACACACACACACGCACAACAAAACAACGTCCCTGTCATTGAACGTTTAATTCGATTTCGGGTTGAATTCGAATTTTACCTCAAGATGCTTCTGTTGTTGTTGCTGTTGTTGTTGTTGCTGTTGTTGTTGTTGCTGTTGTTGTGAGTTTTGTTAGGTTCCATTCGTACCCAAAATGGCTGCATTATTTGTACACACATTTTTTTTTTTTTTTTTTTTGTATTTTCCTTAAGTTGTTTTTCTTTCAGCTTTCTTTTGTAGACTATCCACTGTGGTTGTTGTTGTTGGTGTTGGAGTTGTCGTTGTTGTCTTGAGCTCCAGCTGAAAGTTGAAACGTGATTCATGCGAGTGTTGTAGTCCCATGGCTTTTGTTGTTGCCATTGCCATTGCCATTTATATTGATAGGGTGTATTTTATTTTATTATGTTGGGTGTGTGCGACTTCATGTATGTATTTGTACACACACATATGTATGCATGTATGTACATACATATGTGTGCAGCTTTGTTTTACAGCAGCCGGTATTGTGTAAAGGCAGCCGTCTTCAATTGCATTCGCCGATTATGGTTTCTGTCTGATTGTTGCCATTTTCATAAACACACTGAATAAAATTGATAGGTTTTTCGCTTATTGTTTACCTTCGTTATTCTGTTCAATGTGCAGCATATTGAATCATGATGAATGAATGAATGCCGCTTTAAACGTTCTCAATGACCGATTAGACTTGCTTAAAGTGGAAATTAATTCATGCCAGCTCAGCTCCTCCTAAGTACGACAAGACAATAAAGACTTGCCTCTTGAACTGATTCAATTCCAATTTGGAATTCAAAATGGAAATTATCATATCTCTGCATTAAAAAGTCAAAATTTGTTTCTTTACGCGCAATTATACTGCAAGCATTATAATCGAATGCAAATGCAGTTGCTGCTTTGCTCCATAAAATCCATAAAGGGTCCCGAGCTGAAATGTCGCCATTGTATTCTTTCGCTCTTTCTTGACCGAACCGAATTCAATGAAAATTACAAAAAATTAAACAAATTTTTGTAATCCGAGCAAATTGAGTTTGAAACACCAGAGCAATAAAATTTTAAGCCCCACGCGCAAAATGTGGCCAGGCGTAAAACATCTTCCACTCAGCGTGAAACTTCACTGAAGCAAGGTAAACCAGGAACATTCAGCCGGGTTAACCGAGTAGGAATAATTGCATAACGCTGTTTGCGCGTCAAATGAAATGAATATGAATATTATGTAAACTATATTCATAAGTCTTGTGATTAATTATACTAAACAGTAATGCAGAGAGTCACGAAGGTATTTAGCCTCACTTAGCCCCACTGTGCGTATAAATCTATGATAATATAGCAATGGCTTTCATGAATGTACTTTAAATTCCTCTTCATTACTTGATTAGAATTGAGGTTTTTACATTTGAAAACTTTGATATTTCTTTTTATTTATATTTCAAGATAGACATATTTGGACTAAAGTCTTACAATCTTTGGAAGTTGAAGCACTGTAGACTTAAAAACTTGGTAAATTGGATAAAGAAGATACAGAATATAATATGTGCTACTTAATCTTTCAGCTGAATCGAAAGTTCCACTGTTCTTTGCTCAGTTTGGCCCTCAACTGGACAGTTTAAGGATAATGTACTTCGTTGCACCTTCTGATTAGAAAGAGCACACCAATGGCCAATGACAATGAAAATCAGACATGTGAATGAGACGAATTAAAATGGCAACAAATTTGCGAGCAAGCTAAAGCAACAAAGATGTTAGAAGTAGGAAAAAAAGAGAAGAAATAGACAAGAGAAGCCAGACACATTTTATATAAATAATTCATTGTTGTAACGTGCAAAGCTCGCCGAGACCATTTCAGTTAATTAATGAAACGCAACCCAAACCTAAACTCAAACTCAAACTGAAACTCAAGCCAAAACCAAAACCAACAACATAGACAAAATCCAAAGACGCAATTGGCTCTAAACGGTCTAGAACAAAACGTAGCCAGAATGGATGGATGGGTGGCGGAATGGATGGATGGATGGATGGATGCTAGCGAAAAGAACGAGATGATATTCTAACGTAGCTGTGCGAAAATTAATAAGAGACGCACAGCTCCGCAGGCAGCGCTTCAAATTTGAACAAATGACGCTTTGCTGGGGGCACGATGCTGGGAGCCGGCAAAGAGTTTGGCTCCAGCTCCGTCTGGATGGATGCAGGGCAAAGTGCAAATAATGACGACGCGTCGTCAACGTGTGCTGCGAGTTCGACTCGAGGTGGTGTTGGTGGTTGCAGCGCTTGTTTCCACCACCAAAAGACACGTAGAGAATACGGCGAAGGGTGTACGTGGGCATGACTCCCAGATGAGCTCGGGCGAGCGCTAGGTAGGCGGACTTTGCTCGAATGGCAAGCCAACCTAGAAATATTCAAATTTTCTGCACAAAGCTCATGAAGCGCATCGCCAGATGGATGTAGATTGGGATGGGAGTGAGGATGGATGGGGGGATGGGCATGGGCGTGGGCAGGGGAATGGGGAGTGTGGGCATGGCATTAGCCAAGTTTTGACTAAAATGAAAGTCGCCCAACTCCAAAATGTGGATGCTCATTACACAGAATTTGCATTTAGTGGAAAGCAGCGCGCGAGGAGCGGGGCAAGCAGCGACGTCGACTGCGAAAAAAGTGCACTTAACCATAATTCGCGCTCGTGACAGCGCCTTGCCTCGCTTCGGCAAGGTCCTCCATTAGTTGGCTGCCACGAAAATCTTGAGCTCTGAGCATATCGGCTGCATACAAAATATGCCATCGACTAATAATCGCTTTGGCATCGAGCAGCGAGTCATGAGTAGCCCATTATCGTCATCATCATCAGCATCGATAAACGGGAATGCCGTTGAACGCGAATGGGGATGCCGATGCGGATGTGGAAGGGGAAGGGGAAGGGGAAGGGGATGGGGATGGGCTAAGGGGGATGGGTATTTAAGTGCTTGTTGCCGGCTAGCCAGCGAATGTTTCGATGCGATGCTTATTTACGAGCCAATCCAACAGAGCACGGCAGTGGAGGCTGCGGGGGGGCCAATGCATTGCCCGTCGACTAATAAACTCATCGGTGGCCACAATTTATTGCTTGTCAACATTCTGCTTGGGCTTGTACGAGCTCTGTTTGGCAAATGAGATGCAGCCGCAACCTGTGGATCGCTAAGCAAATGCTTTAATTTCTTACTCCGAATATTCGACGTTTCCATTGACAAAACTGATGTTAGCTACAACAGTGTCTATGAAACATTGAATTTATTACACATAAAGTCAATCGAGAATAGATGCATTAATAATATTCAGTATTCATTTAAAATTCATTCATTTTTGTTTTTCTCTTTTTTCGAGTCTTTATTTAGCTTGCCGGCTGGCTCGAGCTGCGGCGCATAAATAAAAGCAAACATTCCTCGATTTCGAGCAACTTTATTTATAATTTTCGCCCAACTAAAAATATTGTGCTCCAGTGGTGGTGGTGGTGGTAAGAGTCCACCCCGAAAACAGCTGCGTTCGCAAGAGAAACAGCTCGCAGAGGCTGAAGAAGAGAACGATTTCGTTCTCTTTTGCCTTTGGTTATATTGGATTTTCGTTGCCGACACAGGGTGACTCGGGCACGTAACAACTGTTTACGCGCTGTTTACAAAGTCAACAATTAATACGGCTACTGTAGTAAGCTACTGTAGTTCTCAAATGTTTATTTTCGACTGCCTCGATTTTTATGCTTTATTTGTTGTGTCATTTGCATAAGCGGAAGCAAAATGTTATTTAGTGGGTATCAAAACTAGTGTATCATGACTTGCAATATTTATAAGGGATAAGTTATCTCTAAAAATTCAACTAGTCCAAGTTGTATTTGTCACCTTAAATTGGCGACAAATTGAAAAATCAATAGATTACATAATCTGAAGCTTGAGGAAGAAGAATGAATACTGCAAATAAATTAGAGTTGCATATTTTGATTTATGACAGAGTATTACTGAGTCGGATACGTTCCATTAAAGTGTTCTGTATATACTTATAAATATTACTTTATTTTAAGTTTTACTTTTTAAGTTCCATGAAACTAAGGAATTCGCTTTAGGAATGTCAGACTACAACCCCTGCATGCTTATTGATTATGCTCAGTTTCCCCCTTCTCTAACAGACAATAAATCCAATATGAAGAAACTATAAATGTCGCCATTATACAATGAAAACCAGAATTGTGTAAAACCATAAATACTTAGTATAGTATAAGTATTCTACATTCTTAGTAAGAGATTAAGTAATTTTTTTTTTGCATAAAAAAATACATATATTTTAATCTCAATAAGATTAAGTTTCGCTCAGTTCTTATTTTCCTTACTTGCGTACTGCACACCAAACGCCGAGTTTGAGCTAGACTCGAAGCCATTTTATGGCTCAAAGCAATTTTTCGTTTCGATTGCTCCCAATGGCTGCCAATGCAAAACAAAGAGACGAATATTAAAATTACCAAAAATTCAGAATGCACAAGTTGGGTGAGTCCAGACACATGCTTGATCCCTACACCCGCTTAGACATGCCACGCCTTCGCTTCCCTCTGCTCGCGTTTCACTGAGAAGTTCTCCCATTCTTCGACACGATAAATTGGCCAAGGAATTTGTGAGCTTTGGTCCCCCTTCTTGCTGTTTCAAATATTTTATTATTTTATACCCTGCAAGCAGCTAGAACAGCAGAATAGGGTAATCTGATTTTCTCCCCATTTATGTGGGGAGAAAGTCAATAAATTTTCAAATGAAATTTAACAAGAGAAGCGTCTAATTGATGCTATAACATATATCATATAGTCTTCTAGTAGAATATGAAACTGACTATAGGGTATATTCTAGTCTTGCACTTTCAGTTGGCTTCATTTTGATGGAGGAGTTGTTTCAGTTGTTCTAGGAAAGCAGCAAAATGTCTGAACGCAAAATCTATGTAATCACAATGCCTGAACGGGCGTTCGTTCTCTCAGAGAGAAAGGTGTAAAAATATCTCCGAGATGCAGTGCGAGCTACGTGAGCGAAGTTCTTGTCGAGTGCGTTGGCCCCTGCTGGACCCATCCAAGCAGACCTTAATTGCAGTGTCCCATCCCATGCCATGCCGTCCCGTCCCGTCCCGTTCCAGAGAAACTAAGCTCAATTGAACGTAATTCGACTCAATCGAGCTGAGACTGCAGCCGAGCGCAGACCAAGTCGACTGAAGTCGCTGCTTCTGCTGCTGCTGCCCTGACTCTGACTCTAACTCTGACTCTGAGACGTGTTCAATTTGGACTCATGAATGTTTCAGCATGTATGTTCTGCCAGCTATTGGATTTCGTTTCGGCACTTGCGTATTACATATTTTTGTTGCGACTCGAAGCGTGCACGAAATTGGCAAATAAGCCAAGCAGACCTTCATAATGGAAATGTAGTTTTTAAAATTGACTCGGCCAACTACTGCGAATCAAGAACCACAGATCTGGTCAAAGAAAAATCACTATGAGGGCTATTTATGTTGATTACAAGTATTTGATTGCATATTTGTATTAGAAGAGCAACAGCCGCTTGGCTCACATGCAATATTTACATAGTTGTTCCTTAAGCTGATCAGCGGATATGAGAGCCAGAGAATGGTCCATCCAGCTGACACTACACACATTAATAGGGCGACATCAATGAAGTGCCGAAGTGCCCAAAGTGTCACTTAAACAAATTGGGTCAGTCGAGAACCTGACAGCAATTGTTGACAGCCGTCTCGCCGATGTCTTGGTGACAACAGCGCTATAAAAGTGAAATAAAATCTACGCAGACGACCTTGAGAGGCAGTAAAATTTTTAATGGCTTTTACTTTTTTACAGCCAGCCAGCTCTCGTAGACCGTAAAAAGTTGAGCTGGCAAGCGGCACTGCAGAGGCGTGCAAACCAGACCAATGCAGACTCACGCGAGAGAGTCGAACTCACCTACCGAGCTGATCGGCCACTAGCCGCAAGTAGTCAATGGGCCAACTGTGCGGCTATAATGCGTAGACTTGAACTGGTATCTGGTAAGGCATGGCCTGGCATCACTTGCATATGGTCTTCAAAAGTAAACAACAACAACAACAACAACCCTTTCAGTACCCGCCGTCCTTGTTCGCCTTTCACTTTCGCTCGCTTTGAGCCCTTCTGGTTGTCATTCCCATTTTATTTTTTTACGATGGCCGACTGCTGCACTGGCATTGAGCTCATCACCAACAATAACATCGGGCCACATTAGGGCGTTCTTATAGACACGACCGCGTCTTGCCTTGAGCCTGAACTCAACCCTTTGCGATACATTGCGGAAACTAACGATAATTGCGCGCAGGTTGTGCCTAATTTGCTTTCAAGGTCTGTTGTTCTTGCAACGACGTGGAACTCGTAAATAATAACCGACCCACTCCCAGACTCATATTTTCCCGAAAAAAACGAAAAGCAAACAACAAACAAACGAAAAATGTGCCAGACAGCAAACTCTTACGGCTTTAATTTCTGGAAAGTGTAAATAATTGTAAAATGTGAAATGCAAAATGTAATTAGCCTAATGCTGGCAGCCAAGGGTTGAACAGAAGAGGCCATCTTTTGTGTACTTGGATATATGGAAAACATTATGTGGACTATCATGGAAAATCCTGTAATTTTCAAAAATTTCATAATGTTATGGATAATATTATTTTACTCACTCGTCTTGTAAGTGTAAGCTTGAAACAATATTAAATGTTTCGAATAGGATACAGGAACTCTTCTTGTCTACTAGATCATCGATAAGCTCTAGATTTTATATATGTAATACATACATATACATATGCTTTATATTATATACAAGTACATTACATTTATATATTTAATATTTAGTATCATTTATTATTTGTAGTAAGTTCTGGATATACAGTAGATACATCTAATTAATTACATAGAGAAGTGAAGAATTTGAACAATTATATTAAATTTATTATAACGATGCTCAAGGGACCGTCTATAACCATATAGGTATGTAAGTTTTCTCAAAAAAGCTTGTCTGGGGACCAGAACTATCGTACGCACGTTATTAGTGCAGTCGTTATAACCAGATTCTACTGTATATATCTTTGGAAAAATCAAATTCGGATCAAGTTGAGTTTTTCACTATCATGAAGTAATCCGATTGAATTTGAATGACTCTAATGCCAAGAGTCCAGTTTTAACAGGGATCAGGAGACAATATGTGTCTGACTATAAATCCACTTTTACCGTAAGTAAGTAGCGAATCAATAAGTTTGTATATATTTAAAAGAACTTCCAAAAATACATTTCTTTGATTTGTTTGCTCGCGCTCAATAACAAGTTCAATTTCGAATCCGCATCTCAGTGCATTGACACCTGTTTATGTTATAAATGCAGCAATCATTTCCACTACCCTAAATGCGGACTCTCTCCCTCTCTCGCCCTCTCTTTTTCTCTCTTTTCTTTGGGTCTATTATTAGGATGGCTTTCGTCTGCTGATAAGGATGCTTGTTGGCGACAAGAAACAGCAGAACCTTTTACGAGAAACGTTGCCTGCTGCATGCGGTTCCAATTTTCTCATCGCATTTGCTATGGAATTCGTCGACGTTGTTGTTGTTGCTGTTGTTGTTGTTGTTGTTGTTGTATCCCAACGGCGCTTGGCAAAGTCGACAATTTTCGTTACGAGCGAGCATCTTGCCAAAATGAGAAAACTTCTGGCAGCTGTAAACGTGTCGATGTCGACGGTAGCAGCATTCCGAGACAGAGAAACAGAGAACCAGAGCCAGAGCCAGACTTGGAGTCAGAGTCAGAGGCAGGATTGTTGGCCATAACGCTTGTGAGGCAGGGACCATAAGTTGCCGAAAGTAAATCAGTTTCAAGTGGCAGTCACTCGGCGAATTGGCTGCCGGCTGTTGTTGGCTCTCCGCTCCCGGTGGACGTGGCCAACGCCATGGACGGCTCTATGTGGTTGCTTTTCATCCAGGGGATTGGAGTGAAGCGCTCATGCCTTCTGTCTGGACAGAGCCAAGCGTTTTCTTTACAATTATTTGCACAGCAGTTGCAACGATTTGGTTGCAGGAGGCGAGCGAGCAGGGAGCCGTTGCTCTCTGACTGAGCTGACTGGCTAGCTGTCCACCCACGTCCATGCCAGGTTGGCTTTTCTTTTATTTCGGCAAAAAGTAACGATGCAGAAGAATGCCTCCGTTCCAGTTTACAAATGCACATATCCTATAATTCCCCGGCTGGCTTTTCTGGTTGGCATACCTGGGATTTGCGACAACTCGAAATGCAGACGAGTTTCAAAAGCGTTTCACTGAGAAAAATCTTAGGCCAACTGGAAGCTCAGCTCAAATGAGTAAAGATATATTTTTCGTAACTAAAATGTGATTACATTTATAGCTTAATTCAAAAAACTCTAGCAATAATACTACAAATATATTTAAATTAACCTAAGAATATGATCAGTCTACCATAACAAATAAATTTATTATAAATCTTGTAAGTCAACTTAATTATGTGTTCATTTACCAAAATTCCAATACTCCACTTGTTGAAAATACCTACTTCTTATCTATCTCACATTATGATTATGATTTTATTTCATTCGTTTTCTTTCTAAAAGACTGTTTTCATTTACACTCAATCTATAAAAATGAGAAATCTTGGTTAAAAGTTTGGGGAAAATGTATGTAACAGGGAGAAGGCGGCGTGGCAGACCCTATAAGTTATTTATAATATATTATTAATCTGGGCGACGAGTCGTGTCTCTAGTTCGTCCATTTATCTTTACGAACACTGAGATTTGAGAATATATAAAAAATTCTTTTTATCGATAATAATCGATGATTTGATTTCATTTTTGAACCGTAATTTGAATACTATTAGACCTAGATTTTCTATATTTATACACGTGACGAGCACAGGCTTCCAAATTTAGAGATTTTAGGTATTCCCAGTACTAGAGACTTATGCTTTAGTAAATACACACCTGATGAAGATAGTCCCACGATATTGCCTACACTGCAACTTACTTGCCTTTCAACTGTGTAAAATATAAATTTGTCGGCTTAAATGACCCTAAATAAACATATTTATAAAAATTGTAGATTTCTTAAATTTCACGTCATAGGCGGAAGAAGCTGTGACCCCGTGAATGAATAAATTGACTTTGAACAGTTTGAATTTTTGCTATTTGCTAAGCGATCCAAAGTTCGCTAACAAAAACCTATTCGTTACTTACGTCATGATTTCATTAATATAAAAGTCGATATCGTAGAAAAGTTATTTAGCAATCACACAAAGCTTTGAAAGAGTTCAGGATATCTCATAGTCGAGCAGTCCCAGCATTAGCATTGCCACAAGCAAATTAGCTGCAGATCTATGGAATATATTGTCTATTTCATATTCTAAGCTTCAATTGAGCAAAAACAGAAAAAGAAGAGAAGATATAGACCGAAAGTACTAAATCAGACATTGCACAAAATGAGTATTGAAGAGATTATTTATGTATAGTAATGTGATTATGTTAACTCATCATCATCAGCATCATAATCTTATTGTATAGCTATCCATTTTTGTATATATTATCATCTCATATTAGGACATATTGAAGAAGTTTATCTCTGCATAGCAAATCCAACCTTTTGACTAAGCTTTTTCGTGCAGTGCATGGATAAGCTAATACACTTGTGCACATCTATATGAGAGCTGGGAATACGTGGCTAGCACAGAGTTCTTCAGCTCTGCTCATGTTTACGTTTTGTGGTCATAGATGCCGCTGAAATCGCTTGAAGTGAGGCGCACGGCCCACGGCGGTCTTGGTAGTTCCGGAATAACACACCTAGATGTACTTATGGAGTGGAGGCAAATAAAACAAGCAGCTAGATATTAGAGAAAACAAAGCCGAGTGAATTTTCTTTCACTTCACTACAATGTTGATTTTCCCGCTTTCATAATTCGATGCGATGAATGTCGCAGCGACTGAACCAAAAATATTAATTGAGCCTATTGGCTGTTCCGGGCACAAAGCGAAAGGCAAATAAACCGCTGTTGACTTGGTCTTTTATACCCTTGTACGGGCCCATTAGAACATTGACACAAAATGCGTATGTATTAGATAAATACTCTCCTATAGAGATACATAATTGTTACCGGGTGCGTCTCTCAGCTCGTCTACTTCTGCGACAACGCCTATCTCAGGCGAAGAAGACGATCTGCCCCATATATAATTTATGCAGATATGTTAATATGTACAATGGCAACGACGACTAATTATTATTGCACTGCGATATTAGCCCTATTCGGCCAAGTTGACATCGAATTTCATGCTAATATTGGCAGAAAAATGGCCTTGCTTTGCTCTCTTCTTCTTGTCAGTTTGGTCAACCAAAGTGCCGAACGAAATATGTTGTCAAAGTTTTTATAGCAACAACAGATTTCTCGCTCGTTGTCAGTGACATTGCGTCAATCTCTTCCGGCTGGGCATCTAATGAAATTTGCCGGCTTCCCCCATTCATCTGCTTACCTCGCCTGTCTCGCCAGCTGCACATCCCTGCTTAATTGTCTCTCCCCATTGGAGCTGACTCTTTGCTGCTCCAGCTGCTTGCAGAAGATGGTAAGACTTAGATTCATCAGGCTGTCATCTACCTTGAGCAGGCTCTGTGCCAGATTCTCTCTCCTCTTGCCCTTGCCATTTGCGATTCGAGCCTGGTGCATCATTATAAATCGAACGCTTTATGGATTTACACAAGTCGGCGTCGACCAAGTCGGATAGTCGGATAGTTGCGTGCCTCGCGGGCACAAAATAAGTTAAGAACTTTATTCCTGAACTCAACTTGAAATGAATGAATTAACGTGACTAAAATATTAATCTTAGCCCACAGGACTCGCAGTCGCAGCATTTGCATAAGCAGTTTCTACGACTCGTACTCCTCGATTCCATATGAGTACTCAAAATAGCTTTATTCTTCTTTTTCTTTCTTTTCGCTTTTCAGTTTTTTTGTTTTGCTGGCTTCCGCCCAACTCTGAGAAATGGGAAATACGCATGCATATAAAAAGGTGAATTTTATGCAATGCATGTATTAAAATAATTTCTGCATTCCAGTTATGCAAATTTAACGCTGTTGCTCTTAAATGGTTTGACAATATATGGCTGTATCTTGGAAACTGACGTTACAAGCGGCATAGAGAAGGGCGTGTGCTTGTGCTTGTGTGTGTATTAATGATGGGGCTCTATCCATTTCTAAAACTATATTACTCATAAATACATCTATATCATTCATGATAAGTATTCATAAATTTTGGTATCTCGTACGAAGGGATAGTAAAATTGACAAAGATAATAATATATCTAGAACTTTTCAATTTGCAATGGAGTATGAAGAGAGGTGTATGTTCCAAAGCGGACTTAGTTGATATATTTCCCTCAACATTATCATATATTATTATATGATTAATGAATACAATACGTTCAATATTTTTATTGGGTTTTGTTCCTTGCAGTATATATGAACATATAAATCTGCATTCCAAAAATTTCTGTTTCTGATTCCAATAAAGGGATAGCTAGTTCGGTTCTTTGCTTTGCCTCCTTCTGCCAGTTGCATACCAAAACATTATACCCTGTACTTTGGGTCACGAGGTCAATTGACTGATGAACTGAAACAATTGCCTCAATTAGACAAATGTTCCCAGTTCTTTAAGAATTCAGTTCATTCAGAGCAGAAAATTGATTCGTGCTTTCAAGCCAAAGATCCCATAAGCTACAATTTGCATTCGGACGTTAATTGTTTATGTATTTAAAGAGTCTATACTGTGGTGGGCAAATTAGCTATTCATGCTAATTTAATGGTTTCTAATGAATCAAAATTAAAACTCGACTTTTAAATGTAGGACTGAGCGAGTTGAAATGCCGGCGGCAAATCAAAATAGTTTAACGAAGACAAATGAAACGGAAAACTAGTTCTCTGTCTAACGTGGTTAAGTTAAAGTTAATAAAAATAAAAAATACTAAATTAATAATCAATTTGATTATTTATGAATATATACCTAAAACTTAATTAAAGTTTCTAGAACATTTATAGTTTTTATTGGAATAGTTATAATATTTTGTAAAACTTCGGCTGCTGCTCGAGCAAATATTGATGAAAATCGAGACTGACTTCGATTGAAAATAGAAAACTCTGTTCGGGTGCCTATCCGGGTAACCGTTCCCGGGCCATTGCGCACAGTTTCCATGGCAACGGCGACTCAATAATGGAAGTCACGCGCTTTGGTCAATGGACGCGGCACCGACAAAGGGGAGGATTCGCTGCCGAGGCAGGGACAGAAAGAGAGAGAGAAAGCGAAAGAAAGAGAGAGATAGAGAGAGCGAGTTCTGGTTTAGCTGAGGCGTGTGCTTGTATTTGTGCGTGCATTGGTCTGAGTGTGCCGCTGCTGTTGCTGCTGCCTCTGCCGCTGCCACAGCCACTGCCACTGCCACTGCCACTGCCACTGCCGCTGCTGACGTCGCTGCGATGGCGATGGCACAAACTGGCTGAGCGGGTGAGTTTTTGCCACGCCTGAAGCCGCGGCGTGTCGAGCGCATGTGCGAGAAAAGGACGCACTATGCTTCGTATCAGATACATTCGCTTGCCAGATAAATTCAACATGGCCGAAAGCCAGATAAACTCGACTAGCAGCTCGCCCTGTCAGCGACGGCGCACCAGCGACCTCTATCGGCGATAAACGCAGCAGCTTATGGACTATATTTATCTATCATTCATGAGACTCTAGAGGCCCAGCCAGAGCTGGCAATGCGCTAGAAGGATGCCAATGCCCAGAACTCTTGGCAGAGTTTCCAAATTTCGCCGCTAGGATGATTTTCATGCAGATAGGCATGTAAGATAAGATAAAACACAATTGCAAAGAACACAATATTTGCTTCTTGAGCCATTGGCATTGATGTAGCTTGCAAATGATGAAAAAGTATCTACTATTGATACTTCTATAAATAATTATTATTTTTTGTAATTAATTACAGCTTTATGACTCTTTACGTGATGATATTTGGAATGCACGTATTTTTCATACGCAAGTTTGTATTCTAAAAATAAACCTAAAATATATAATAATTTGTATTTATATATAAATTGATTACATCAGTTCAGCATACACGACTAGCGTATACCCTGTACTGCAGCTCTTCGGTATTAACTTGTACTTTATGAATATAAGTTGGGTGTATTCATGAAATTGGATATGCAGGGCATTATTTATTAAATCTTTTTGGTTTAAATATATATTTTAAAATTGTTATCATTTGAAAATATACTTGAATTATTGTATTTTATTAAAATATAACTAACTATGAGTGTGAAGACCTTAGATTTAATGCAGTTAGAGAGCTAATTAGAAAGAATTCGACTCATAAGTTAAGGTATTCAAATAGTTTGAGTCCCCATTCATATGTACATAAATATTATAGTTTATTATAATTATGTGAGATTTGATTTATGTGAACATTAATTCAAAATCAATCACACATGTTGATATATGTGTCAAGCCATGCATGAATAATGAATATACCTGAATTAATATGCATAGTCCAAAACGAGTTAGAATGATCCAGTCGGGAGTGCCCACAACAGATCTCTTCGAACACAATGGCTTGTGGTATCTATGCATTTATACTCGAGCGCACAAAGCTAAGCATCCCTGTCAGCTGAGTAAATTATGACGAAGGAACAAATTAGGAAGAAGAAATTGGAAGTTTAACCACAATTCCATCACAATTCAGATTTTGTTTAAAAATTAGTCTTTGCTTGTGAATATTTATGGAGAAAATACATTAGCTTGGTGGAAATTTTTATATGATTTCAATGGAATATTAAGCTAGTAAATCATAAACTCTAAATTAAATAAATTGAGAATAATTTCACATATTTGGTACGTTTTGCAATATAAAATATTCGTATTTAATCTGTGAAGAAATTTTATAAAAAGTCAGGGTATTTAAGACATCACCGGATAGAGTTTTAAAATATTATATCCTATGCACTTTCACATATACATATTATAGGAAATCTGAAATTTTTTCTGTTAAGAATATATTTGTAATCCATTACGCAAGTAAATCATTATTAAGTATTTATTTATTTATTTTTTTTTTAATAATTAATATTGAGCTTAATTATTGACATTCTTTTAGAATAATATATACATATAAAAAATCTGTATTTGGATTAATCAATTAATTATTATTAATACGGTTGACTTCATGTGATTTAAATTGATTATGAAGATTATAAGTTTATTTATTTGATTATTACTTAATAATAATTAAACTAATATAAGCAAACAAATATAGAATTATTTTTGTTCTTCTGTTCGAAACAACCATAATATGAATAATACATTCGAATAATCTTATTGACTCGAAAGTACGGCCAAAAGAAGCCAAACCAATCGGATATCGCGCACGGGTTCGTGTCCTTGCGTTGCGCAGACTTAAGGGCACGGACAATTTGTAATCAGGGCCGTTAACAAAGTGACCCATCAATTTCTATTGACCTATGTATACCCTCCTATAGAAAATGTCAGAGTATGTCCAATTGTCTTCTGAGCTCCCACCAACTCCTCCTCCCCATGCCACGCCTCGCCACGCCACGCAGCGAGTGAATTATGCAAGTGAGGCGATAAAAGCAAAGCCCAGGCAAACTAAATTTATTGATGCCATGCACTCATTAGCATTCAAATTCGAAGACCGCCAACTGAAGACAGGCCGAGAACGCGAACGAACTCATTAAGAGCCCCAGGCGAAGCACAGCCATGGCTTCAGTATCAGCCCCAACCATGCCCACAGCTGACAGCCCGGTCAATGGGCGGGCCATGGCGCTGAATAAATAACAAAGTGACAACCACAAAAAACAACCGCGCCGCGCGCCGGTGATGGCATAAGGCTACTCGCTGCCAACAGAGCCTGATGAAGAGCCAGCAGCAGAAGCAGCAGCAGCAGCATCAACATGGAGAAGAGCAGCCGTAACAGCAGCAAGAAGAGCAAGAAAAAGTCAAATAATTGAGCTCACAAATCACACAGGACGGTGGAGCAGGAGGCGCAGTTGAAGGCGCTTGCCGTATGGAGCCAGAGGTAAAGCAGCGGCAGCACCAGCACCAATGAACACGAACCAAGTACATTGAGATTCTTTAAATTTATGCACATATATATATATATATACTGTTTTTTTCATCCCAACGGCAGCCAGAGACTGTCGAACTCGAATGTTCGTGGAGCCACTTAAGCTCCTCGCTGCCTTGGCCCCATATTCACGTCTGTCTGTGCCCCGAGTCGAGAAACGGCCGGAGCAGAAATCTGCAATCCAACCGTCAGACGACTGCGGACTGCCGACAGCCAGCAGTTGCTTAGCTCTGCCTGGTTTGGCCATTTGGGTTTGTTAGCCAGCTGGATGCCAATGCCAATGTCGATGTGGATGTGGATGTGGCTGTGGATGTGTGTATGGCACAGCATATTGATGGACCGCAGCAAATTGGCTCCACGGTGCTCATGACCGTGGAACGAACGTGACAAAGACACTGAGATAAAGTTCCACAATACAACTTTTAATATATTATATTTATATTATTTATTTAGGAGGATTATTAATATATGTATTTAATAGTCAAATTATATAAATTTAAATTTTTGTTTTGAATAATATAATAAATAGTATATCTTAGTAAAGAGAATCTTATGTATGTATATGTATATAGATATATTTATTTCTTTTTTTCTTATAGCTAATTGACAAACCTAGAGGCAATTTAAAATTAAAAAAGCCTAAACAAAGTACAGGATATAAATATCACTAGTAGCACCGACCGATGGGGGTGTTTTATTTGCCAGTCCGGCCAGCTATGTCCATTTATATTATATATACATTATATTCAATTCTTTCTATTGGGAATTATACAATTTACCATGTCAACATCAATAAGTTAATAATTTGTAAACTATAAACATTCCAACAAGAATTTGATTTCATTTAATAGTTCTTGCGCCAACATATCAATCATACAAAGACAACAATTTGTCAATTTCTGAATATCGAGCAGCAGCTCTCGAGTTGCTTCAAGTACATTGAGCAACGTTTCATCACTTGAGATCCACTGTGCCCACGTTGTTTATGGCTCGCTCAACTTTTTCTATCCGTTATACTCGACAACGAATTGTAAAAAAGCAGCATACAAGAAAATGAGAGAAAATAAAACAAATAAAAAACAGCAGCCAGTCGCATACGCCAAGAATCATGCTGGGTGTCCTGGCCACATCTACATACATACATATATTTGCTACAACTGTAGTAGTTGTAGTTGTAGTTGTAGTTGTGGTTGCAGCTTGGCAATCTGCCATCATATGACATAAATCCCCCAATGATAAAACACACGATTGCTCCCCAAAGTTCGTGCCGTTCCCTAAGCCAAGCAATTTTCAGTTACGTCAGGACGAGCGCCAGGAGATGATCATCTGGGTCTGAGCAGGGCAAGGCGGGGCGGGGCACGCTAGTATCTGCAAAAGTATCCTCTTCAAGTCCCCCAACTAGAAATATTCATTATGCACATTAAAAAAAGAAGAAAAATATGACGCTGCCCTGACGAGCCACGAAGTTTCGGCCATAAGAAACATCAATCTCGCTTCTTCCGCAAATGCCAATTCGTATGCCAACTGAATGCACATCACCTCAGGATTCGCCGTCAGTTCCTATTCAAATGCGGGTTCAATGCACGCAGCGCCCTTTGACATTCGTCCCACCCAGCCGCCCCTCCCGCAGTTGCTGTAACTTAATTGGCCCCTTAACACGGACCGCCATTCGCTTTTAACTGTCAACTCTAAAGTTGTGTCTTGATCTGCATCTGGATAAGCATAATCCATGAATTGTACGGGACTCTGCTTTTAGTTCTTTCTCTGTTGACAAGCAATATATTGTAGTGGATGTAACAAATTGTTTCAATTTACATTTTTGCTCATCCAAAAATACATTTTCTTGTTTGTTTTTATTTTTCCTATCTTTTTTGGGGGCATTAAAAAATGTTGCTTGTTGGAGTATGGCTAGAGTGTGCCCCAAGTTTAGCCACACACGCACACACATACGCACACCCAAAGGCAAATGCAAACAAAGTTTTATTCTCGACCTAGAATACAAATTAAATTCCACAACATCATCAAAAGAATATGGTACAATAACAGGAATTCATCACTGTCCGAATGTCTGTCTGTCTGTCTGCCACTGATTTGCCCAAATTGTGCTCTGCTCTAATATGAACCGTTATTGAAATGGGGGTGGGTTTGTGCACACGGCTAGGCCGCTCGCCTATGTCATATCAATGGCCGCCTCGAGCGAGAGTTGTGCTCTCTCGCTCGCACCCACGGCGAGAGAGAAAAGGATGCACAGAGTGTTACATACATGCAGAGAAGCCGCAGCGCAGCGCAGGACAGTGGTTGCTATCGCTTCAATTGCAGTCACTTGCTGTAGCTGCTCGCGATCTATGGCTGCCACTCGCACTTCTGGCCACTGTGCAGGCTGCAGTGCTCTATTGGACTGCTGTTGTTGTGATTGTTGTAATTTCGGAGGATTCGAAATGAAATGGGTGGGGGAGCTTTGAGGTGGAACAGCTGGAAATTCTTTATTCGACCCTTGTCTGGGGCCAATTAATATTTCATTTTTACGACTGCGCTTCTAAAAATCCACAGCTCGGCCATTCGAAGCGGAGCAAACAAGCCGAGAGCGCCGAAAGGGTCGAGAACAGGCGCGAATGGCGAATACCTTCTGCTGCTTAATAAGCCAGAGAGCATTCGAGTTTGGAGTTAAGGTGCGTCCTGCCAGCCCCAGATGAAATTTGTTGGCCTTCTAATCTAATTAGGTATCCAATCGGCCTCCAGAGGCTGCTTCTTCAGCTTCAACTACTCATGCAAATTTAGCTGCGAAATTAGTAAAATTTAATTAATCTCAAGCAACCATTCACAATTCGAGATGTTGATTAAAAACTTTGACTTGCTGATGAGCAGAGAAAGAGATACGCAAAGCAATTAGGGAAATATGAAAATTGAAAGTTTTTAAGCTCAAAGTTCTTAATTACTATACAACTAGTTGTCTAAAATGCAATTCAATATGTTGACGAGTGACGTAGAAGACTATATATACATACGATATAATGTATGTAAAGTGTGCACACACTTAGAGCTATATCCACTGCAGACGTAATTTCATTATTTATTCAAAAGATCATCGACATGACAAGCCAAAGCCCAACTCCTCGTGCACATGAGAGCGCTGCCAAGTCTTTTACCAGAAACATGTGCTCATATTGTATGTATGTATATATAAATATATATATTTAAATGTATTCCTAAATATATGTACGTGTTCTTTGTTGTTGATCCAAATTTCATCAGCGTTCTGTGCTCACATCATATAAACAAGACGAATTAGGAAACTTGTAAACAAAAATCAATTTGATTAAATTTAGATGCCTTTGAACTGGAATTGAAAATAGTAATTGTGAAAATAATTGAATCATAGGTGTTCATGAACATGCATGAACATAAAAATATGATAAGTACGGGAACATACGCGCTATGCACTCGACAGCTAGCATAAAATAAATAACATAAGTTTCAAGTGTGAACTGTCAAACTGGGCATAAATTATGACCCTGACCCTTAGCGATTAGAATACGTAAGAGGCGAGCGCTGAGCATTACAAACTCAGCGATAGCATAAGAATAGCTAATAAGCCAACGCGGAGTCTTATAAACTCAGCAATAAAATAATAATAGCTAATAAACCAATGCGGAGTCTTACAAACTACGCGATAAGTTAATAATATGTAATAGACCAATGCTGAGCCTTACACACTCAGCAATAGAAGCACTAGATTTAATGGTTAAAATTATACATGAGTCTGGGTATAAAAACCCGGGCCCAGCAGAATAAAGATTCAATACGAAACTAAACACCAACATAGTGAAGTGTATTCGTTCATGGTCCTTCGATCCGTACCACAAGACTACTGAATATCAAAAGTTGTAGCAAGTGTATATTAAAGTGAAAACTTATTTTGTTAAATAAGAAAAGTGATTTCTTCTTTGGCTTACCAATCCACGCTGTGAGTCGAGGCACAGCAAGATCAACAAGGCGATCAAAACAAAAATACCTCCAACGGGTTAAGCCAAAAAGCAAATTAACAAAATATATACAAAAAACTACAACAACCGCAACAAAATGCTGTCAGACAAGGCCATTGAAGTGCTAAAGAAGCAACAAAGCTTGTATGACACCATTTTAAAGGCCATAGCTGAAAAGGATGCGTTGGCAGTCGTGAACAAGTTGGCAAAAGAATTCACTGCCAATCACTCGACACTAATAAAACTCGGTATCCCAAGCAATCATCCGTATCTTACCCAGAATATAAACGATGTATTGATGGAAAAAATCAGGATCTACAAAGAGGACCTGATGAAGGTCGAAGCTACCGACCCCGATATCGACGCCGAAAGACCATCCACCAGCATGAATTGGCAAATGCACTCAACTCATAAGGAAACAGTGTTTTCACCCAGGAAGGCGAGCGCAACGGATGTGATGGTAGAACTTGTGGATAAAAGAGCTCTAGTGTTAAAGCAGCACATTGAAGAAGTGCATGCCAATCTAGAGCTCAGCAACCAGGAGGAAACTCTAGATAACAAAGAAACACTAGAGTTTCTCTGGAATAAAGTCCAGTCTACGCTTACCGATTTGGAGGTAAAATATGATATACCTTCCCATGAAATCGACGGCATAGACGCATTGGAGCTTAAAGTCCATACATTGTCGAAGAAACTTAACAGGAAGTTAAGTGTCTTTCAAAGTATGAAAGAGGACGTTCCAGAGATGCCAAAATCGGATCTTCCCCAATTTAATGGAAGTCCCAAAGACTGGCCAACGTTCTTCGATATGTTCTCCGACATGGTTCACAAAAGGAAGGATATCAGCGACACAAGGAAGCTGAACTACCTGAAATCATGCCTGAAAGGAGATGCCCAAATGGTAGTGAGCCATTTGTTAAGTGGATCAGCTGCTAGCTACAATTCGGCGTGGGAACTTATATGTAAGCGCTATGAAAATAAGCGCAAGATATTCGCAAACGCCGTTAACCAGCTAGTGGACATGGAACTGCTGGAAAACGATGATGAAAGCAGGATCCGCCGATTCTTGGATACAGCAAATGAGAATATTCACATCGTTAAAGAAGTAGCCCAAATTGGTAACGATGCTGATGTACTAATCGCTCAAATTTTGCTAAGAAGGTTCTCAACTGAAGTCCTACAACTTTACGAGCAACATGTAAAGAGGGCTAGAGAAATTCAATCCTTACAAAATGTACTGGAGTTTGTTGATCAGCTATACAATTCAATAGACGCAGTACAAAAAAGGGCCGCCCAGAATACTGAAGCAAAGAAAACGAGCTACAAAAGATGCCGTTTTTGTAAACTGGACAGCCATGACATAACAAGATGCTCAAGATTTAAAGCAGAGCCAGTTAAAAAACGCAAGGAGTTTGTAGCCAAAAATGCTCTATGCTTTAAATGCCTAGGAGCTCATTGCATAAAAGATTGCAAAAGGGATTTGGCATGCAAGTATTGCACCAAACCACACAACAATTTGCTTCACGAGGAAGCGAATAAAAACGAGACCTTCAGCAGCAACTGTCTCAAAGAAAGCAACGGACAAGATACGTTGCTGGCAACTGCGCTCATACGGATCAAAAATAAGTCCGGAAAATACGAGCAGCTAAGGGCCCTCATCGATGGAGGCTCTCAAAGAACATTGATATCGGAAGAAGCCGCACAACAACTAAAACTACGCCGAATCAAGAGGGACGTAGAAGTACAAGGAATTTCGCAAAATACTGAAATTCTTAAAAACAGCGTCTGCTTGACAATCAAGCCTAGAATGTCAAGCAAATTCATAACTTCAACGCAGGCACTTGTTATGCCAAAACTACAGAGAGCTCTACCGAGCAAGAAAATTGACATGGATGTCAATAAAGACTGGATGGGCTGCGAGCTAGCGGACCCACACTTCAACAAGCCCAGCAGAATCGATGTTGTCATCGGCGTTGATTTGCTTCCCTTAATAATGTTGGGAAACGTTAAAAAAGTCAACGAAACACTGGGACAGAAAACTGAACTTGGATGGATTGTTTCTGGCAACATTGCTAGATCATCAAACAACAAGGTGATCAGCGCAACAACAACAATACGCCTGGATGACCTCGAACGCTTCTGGGAGCTTGAAAGTAACTCAAGCGATCCGGAAGAAAACAATGATTGCGAGAAAATATTCCAGGAAACAACAACAAGAGATGAGGAAGGCCGGCTAGTGGTGTCCATACCATTCAAAAAAGACCACGAGTTAGGAAACTCGCGCAAGCAAGCTATGGCCAGACTAATGCAAATGGAGAAAAAATTCAAAAAGCATCCACAATTATTCACGGAATATAAGGACTTCATGGAGCAATACCTGAAGCTAGGTCATATGGAACCTGTAGACACAATTGGCAAAGGCAAATACTATATGCCACATCAAGCTGTAATCAGACCAAACAGTCTTACTACTAAGTTAAGAGTAGTGTTCGACGCTTCAGCAAAAACCTCTAATGGATCAAGTCTAAATGATGTGATGCTAGTCGGGCCCAAAATACAAAAGGATATCTTCGATATTTTAATCAAATGGCGACAATGGAAGTATGTGATGACAGCTGACATCGAGAAAATGTACCGCCAGATTAAGGTCGCCAAAGCTGATCAGGAATATCAATACATCCTCTGGAGAGATGACCCAAAAATGCCAATAAAAGAGTACAAGTTAACTACAGTGACATACGGGACATCGGCCGCACCATTCTTAGCTGTTCGCTGTCTTCAGGAATTAGCAAACCAACACTGCCAAGGAAACAATCAGCTAATGAGAACAATAAAAGAAGATTTCTACATGGACGACCTCATTACTGGTGGCGACTCGATAGAGGACTGCATCAACACTCAAACAGCACTCTTGAGTATCATGGAAAAGGCAGGCATGCATCTAAGGAAATGGGTGTCTAATGATGACAGAATCATTGCTGGAATCGATGATGGTGACTCAACTGAAAAAATTATTATAAACAAAGACGAGTCAGTCAAAACCCTTGGGCTACAATGGGACCCCAAAAAAGATGTCTTCACATTTGTTGTCGACTGCCCAAAATTAGAGCGCACTACTAAACGCCTAATTTTGTCTCAATTGGCAAGAATCTTCGATCCACTGGGATGGCTTACACCAGTTACGCTACAAGGAAAATGCTTCATTCAAGAGCTATGGAAACTACCGTTAACTTGGGACGAACAACTGGAGCCAAGTCTCGTCAATTATTGGCAAGAATATGCAAGGGCATTGCCAGAGCTAGCCAGAATCAATATACCACGCTGGTCTGGAAAATCGATCACAGATCCAACGGAGCTACATGGATTTTGTGACGCTTCAGAAAAAGCATATGCAGCGGTGGTGTATACAAAGGTCGGAGACAAAATCACTTTGCTAGCTGCGAAAAGCAAAGTGAACCCAATAAAAAACAAGAAAACAATTCCCAAACTAGAGCTATGTGCAGCTCATATACTATGCAAACTATTAGCAAAAATTCAAGCAATAGTAGGAAATAATATCAAAACGATAGCATGGAGTGATTCACAAATTACGCTAGCTTGGATAAACAACAGGCGCAGCAAAGATAGATTCGTCAAAACCAGAGTAGACGAAATAAACAAGGAACTGACTCACGTCGAATGGAAATACGTGAAATCGGCAGACAACCCAGCAGATGTTGCCTCAAGAGGAATCGCCCCGGAACACTTAGCAGCATGCGACATATGGTGGAAAGGGCCTGAGTGGCTGACAAAACAACCACATCAGTGGCCACAATTTGAAGAGCCAGAAACTGTTTTAGTAGCAACTATAACAACAAAGGAAAACTACCTGAGTCCACTATTAACAAGGTTCTCGTCAATAAATAAGTTGACAAGTGTGATGGCCTACATATTACGCTTTATTGCTAAATCAAGGGGAAAGAAGCATCAGCCGACACACCTAACCGTCGAAGAACTAAAGCAAGCCAAAACACTCGTCGTAAAATTACAACAACAACTGGATTTTGGACACGAAATAAACTTACTCAAAGCAGGAAAACCTCTGGAAACTAAGAGTAAATTACAAGCGCTCAACCCGTTTCTGGATGCTAATGGAGTCTTACGTGTGGGAGGCCGTCTCCAAAGTGCGTTGGTGCCATATAATGTGAAACATCCAATTATAATTGGAAAATCACATCTTTCTTGGCTAATCATAAACAACGCACATAAGGAAACCTTGCATGGCGGACTGAAGCTAATGAAAAACCTTATTCAAAGAGAATTCTGGATTGTCGGCTTAAGGAACACGCTTAAGAAATACTTACGCGAATGCGTTACCTGCATCAGGTACAAACAGCAAATGGCCAGTCAGTTAATGGGAAACTTACCAGTGTATCGGGTAACAGGCGATTACCCGTTCCAAAACACTGGTATTGATTACGCTGGACCTTTCCAAATTAGATGTTCCAAAGGAAGAGGCCAAAAGTCATACAAAGGGTACATATGCCTATTTGTATGCATGGCCACAAAGGCTCTACATCTGGAAGCGGTCAGTGACTTATCATCAGATAAGTTCTTAGAAGCTCTACACCGATTTTTTGCAAGACGAGGCAAAAGCGAGAACTTGTATTCGGACAACGGCACTAATTTCGTAGGTGCCGCTAGAATATTGGACAAGGAACTGGTCGCCGCTATAAAAGGAAATAGCAGTATCGCACCAGTGCTGGAACGAGAAGGCATCAAATGGCACTTCATCCCGCCGGCAAGCCCCCACATGGGAGGAATATGGGAAGCCGGAATAAAATCAGTAAAACACCACCTTAAGCGAGTCATCGGCGATAACAGCTTCACGTTTGAGGAGTTCTCGACACTGCTATGCCAAATCGAAGCAGTACTAAACTCACGACCCCTGGTTGCCTTAAATAATGACACAGAGGGAGACGACATATTGACACCCGGTCATTTTATTGTTGGACGACCACTAATTGGAGCTCCAGAACACTTTGACGAGCATAGAAAAATTGGATCTCTAGATAGATGGAGACACATGCAACGAATCAGAGCAGAATTCTGGAGGAAATGGAAAGAGGAATACTTGGCGTCGTTGCAACAGCGAACCAAATGGCGACAAGCAAATGCAAACCTCACAGAAGGCCAACTTGTTCTATTAAAACAAGAAAATACGCATCCCGCTAGATGGCCCATGGGAAAAATTACAAAAACTACTAAAGGACAAGATGATAAAGTTCGAGTAGTCACAATAAAAACAAACATGGGTGAAGTCAAAAGATCAGTAAACAAAGTCTGTTTATTACCCACTAATGAAAAGGATAAACAAGACGACTCTCCAAAAGACCGAAGAAAAACACGATCAGCAAGGTTACCTGCCGGAAAAGCGACAATCTTAAGTTTGCTAATGGTATTGCAAGTAGCAAGTGCTGCAATCATACCTGCTACAAACATAACCTCCAAACTCAAAGTTCAAGATATGGATCCACAAACGGCAATGCTAATGGATAAACTTGGAAAAGTGGAAGTCGTCTCTTCAAGCTGGCAGATGCTGTTCTACTACGACATGCAAGCTTATTTCGAAGTGCTGAAACAAGCAGATGAGCTCATGAGCAAAACAAACGTCATTTGCGAAAAATTGGGCGATTTCAACGAATACTGCACAACAGTGAGCAGCACAATAATGTTAAAAATTAAAAACATTAGAGAAAAAAATAAAATTATCACCCAAACGGCCAACAGATCGAAACGGTTCATAATGTTTTTCGATATTGGCACTGCAAACAGACTGGAAGAAAACATGCAGACAATAATCAAAAACGAAAAGCGGCTAAGTGATTATGTCAGCAACCAAACATCCATCATAAATGCAACATCAAACCTTGTACAAACCACTACAGAGGAAGTAAATAAAAACTTCGAAAAGGTTACAATTGAGATAAATAAAATGGCAAGCACTATGAAGGATAACTTTTTCGTCTACAAAGAGTCCATAAAGTTCTTTATGTTGATCAACCAAGTAAGAAGCTGGATTGAGGAAACAGAAGATCTCCAGTCAGCAGTAATTTCCCTGGTGACGGATATTAACCAAGGAAAAGTGCATCCGTCCCTAGTCGAACCAAATAAGATGTTAGCTGAACTCAACAAGATCCAACAGAAACTGCAGAGGAACCAACTTCTTCCTGGCGAAAATTCTCCAAAAAGACTTCAGTTAGTATACAAACTAATGAAAGCGCAAGCAATATTTAAGGACAACATGCTAATCATAGACGCAAGGCTACCAATATACATAAACCAGCATGCCACTCTCTTCGAAGCAATACCAATACCACTCGTACTGAAAGGAAGAAAAGTTATCCCAAAAACTAAAACTAAATTCCTTATCTTCAATACTGAGATAAACGCATACCACTCAATGACTGAAATGGAAGTAAGTCATTGCCAGCATGAAGACGAGATCACATACCTGTGCGAAGGAAGTTGGGCGTGGGAAGATGCAGACGACGAAAGTTGTGAAATATCTCCAATAAAACCGAGCACCAAACAGCCATGCAAGATGATGGAATACGAGGGAGACACGTTCGTCAAGAAACTCAATGGAAAAAACCGATGGCTCTTTAAAGTATTTAAGGAGAAGTCTGCCCACATTATATGCGGAAACTACGAGGAGATAGTCCAGCTACCAAACCAAGGCATAATCGAGCTGTATGCTGGATGCTCGGCCAGAATAGGTAAAATTAACATTATTACTCCGCAGGATCTAGTATCTACAAATACTGCAAGGTACTCGCCACTTCTCCTCAAAATAATCGACCAGAACGTCACATGGGATTCAACACCACTTCAACACATTGTCGTAAATAACTCAGTAGAGCTACAACGAGTTCAACAAAGCATAGAAGACCTGCACCGGCAAAAGGTACATATTGAAGATCTTGTCTTCCACACAATGAATGGACATATTTCGTTGGGACTAGTAATAATTATAATATCGCTATTTGTCGTGTATCTAATCAAGAAGAGAAACCAGAGACAGCAGTTGTTAGCTATTACCTTCTCTGGCCCCCCGCAGAATGTTCATGAACATGCATGAACATAAAAATATGATAAGTACGGGAACATACGCGCTATGCACTCGACAGCTAGCATAAAATAAATAACATAAGTTTCAAGTGTGAACTGTCAAACTGGGCATAAATTATGACCCTGACCCTTAGCGATTAGAATACGTAAGAGGCGAGCGCTGAGCATTACAAACTCAGCGATAGCATAAGAATAGCTAATAAGCCAACGCGGAGTCTTATAAACTCAGCAATAAAATAATAATAGCTAATAAACCAATGCGGAGTCTTACAAACTACGCGATAAGTTAATAATATGTAATAGACCAATGCTGAGCCTTACACACTCAGCAATAGAAGCACTAGATTTAATGGTTAAAATTATACATGAGTCTGGGTATAAAAACCCGGGCCCAGCAGAATAAAGATTCAATACGAAACTAAACACCAACATAGTGAAGTGTATTCGTTCAATAGGATTCGACAATTGAAGGCAACAGGAATCAAAATATATTCTTAAAAAATCCATTTGTATAAAAGAGAAATTTTTATAAGTCATTTCAATAGCCGGGAATCTTGAATGCATAATTGCTTTAGACTGTAATCAATGTAAAGTTGAGCCATAGAAGAAAGTAATTTCATTTGTTAGTAAGATATATAATTTAAGTATTATCCACAAAGAAAGAGCAATGGAAGAGCGTTTTAATTAAAAGCAAAAGCACTGGCAAATTGCGACCACAAATTAAGCAACCAATTGAAGCGGGTGTGGAAAGAGCTTAATGAAACAACGAGCGGAAAGAACTCGCAAGTTCAAACCGCACGCAAGCCCAGGCAAGCAAATAAACGAGGTATTTATTTATGTGGTTTCTAAAGACGTCAACCACATACCTGCCACAGCAAGAGCTAACTGACTTCCCGTCCGTCCGTCCGCCTGCCCTCGTCGTAGTTGAGAGCAGCTTACATAATTGACTGTCGGGATAATTTACTTCCGTGCACTTGCGTGTTTATTAAATTTCTGGGGTTGTCTACGGGCATCGATTCAGAAAACGAATACACAGCCTTCCCGTAGAAGAGGGGGGCGGCTGGCGTACGATGGAGCGACAATAGCATTGGCAATACGATAAACGGATCATACGTTGATATTTCGTAACCACGTCTAGTTACACATATTGCTCATTAGTTGCCCCAGTTTGAGCTTGTCACTGACTTAATGAAATGTAACGGTACAATGGCACAAAATGGCAAAATGGCGATGTCTTATCTAGGTATCGTCTGTGACATTCACGGAGGAATATGAGATAAGATAGATAGATATTTTATTATGAGTGGAATATATGATTAGGAGATACGTACGTACACACATATATGCTATATAGTATATACATATATACTTTTATATATAATTAAGAGTGAGATATATATTTAGAATATATATACTACAATATACACATACATACATATAGATTATATACTATAGTATGTATACTCCAAATATTTCTACTGGAATTCCAGTATAAATATCATCAATCAGGATCCTCACACCATTGAGTTTGATTTTAAAAATAAAAGAAATTGAATGAGAATAGATTCCTGTTTGGTTCATTTGTTCGCATTGTGCTGAGTGGAGGCCATTGTTCGGCTTAGATTGCTCCAATCCAATTCGTACCTGGCGAACGAAACGGGAACCTGGCGCGGCGCTTTTGGAGTCAAAGGCGCTGCAAGTCACGTCTGCAGCCAACCCATTTACTTAGCTAAACGATGGGGGTTGTACCTGCCGCCATCGTAATACCCACTCCTGCCCGTGACGCCCCACCCCGCCCCATCTGAATGGCATCGGCAGGACACCAGCTTGCGCAAGGCTCGGCGAGCAACCACCCCGAACTAGAGTTTCGCACAATTTGAGACGTGGCCGCTGCTGGATGGGAGGAGATTCGCAGTGGATAGGTATGCCCAATTGATGAAAATCTTTCAGCCGGGCTACATATGAAAACACGTTTCTGGGCTTATCGCCGGGATATGGAAATTTCGCCATTTATTTGATCAACTTTTGCCTTTTTTCATATCGAGACGGCATTTGCCCAAAAATAAATGGCAAAAGGTACAACAGCCTCGGCCCAACTATTTCATATGCCGCACACACTCACACACGCATTGCCACCGCCTCGAGGATTGTAATTTAGCAAAAATCATGTTGGCAAATAAAACTGGAAAGCATCTTAAGCAAGTTGTGCGCCTTAAGGGATGTAGGCCGCCCGCCTCGGCTCTCGTATCTCGTGCTAGTTGCACCTGTGCCACAGTTTAAATCGAAAGTTCGTTTGCTGCCATTTATGACTACCTTCATTTCATATATCTACTATATACAAACATATATTCGCATATGGCGTAGACTTACCCGTAGCAGCTGTCGTCGTCGCACATGTTCGCTCCTCAGGAGGGCCGCGCACGAATATCCAACTGAAATTCCATGAAGTTATAGTTAATTAAAATATTTATACAAGCTTATTGGATTTTTTCAAATTTTATATTATTCGATTTCGAAATGTTTTTTTATTATTATTATCATATAATCCGATAAAGGATCCTTAATTTAGAGAACATAAGTTGATTAGTTTTTCTGTTTTTTACAGTTTGAAATTTTAGTAATTTCGGGTAGGTATATTTTGAAGTTGAGAATGGAAATTTTAAGATTTGAAATTAAATATTGATATATTGTTAGCTTTCATATTGATGCAAACTAAAATCTTGCAGAAAAAAAATTTTAAATATACATAAAAAATATTTTAAAATACATACAAAATGATTTATATCATATAATGTAGGTATAGGAAGTACAGGTTAATAAAGAAACCGGAATATTGTTGTTAAAATAAAAAATAATAAAAAATAATAGTAGTAAAAATAATAATATATTATTAATATCACTGTGAAAATTTCTTTGCTATTTTATTTTCCTAAGTTTGGACCAAAGAATATTTTTATTTCCATAAGAATGATTGAATGAATATATAAATTCCGTTTTCCGATTAAAGACATTAAATACAATCAGATCTGGTAAGTATATTCTAGCTGTTATATTATATAAATATTTATTTACATATATAATCCTAAGACATATTTTCGCATATAAAATGATGGAATAGAACTTAAATTTCAGCTGCATGTGAATACATAATACACAGCATTGCGGGGCACAGAAATTTACGAGAACGGATCTTTCACATCATTAGCTCACGCATGAGCATCTCATTGAATTGTGAGTGTGAAGTATTTCCATAACAGGCTGTTACACAAGGGACTCAAATTGTTGTTTCCATGTGTATATAGGAGAAGAGGAATAGTTATTCCATCCATTCACATTCACTGACAGAAATGCTGTACACTCTCACCAAAGAATTAAGACTCTCCTTGAAGAACAAGTCGTAGATAGGATGAGAATGGAACAAGAAACTTTAAGTTATGCATCGGTATATAGGATAAACGAACACATATATTCAACATACAACGAAAGACATATAGAGAATAGAATATGTAAATGGATAGCTTCGTATTCGCATATACCCTTTACAAGGGTATACATAACCTCAGAATCATCATTGAATTTAAATGTTTGTATATTTGACGCACATGGGCGAGACCCAAGCAGATTTATGCCACAACACGCTCCTCATTATTATTTCACGCTTATCATTTTATTTCAATGTTTCGGAAGCAGGCGCCGTCTTGTGTGCGAAAGCAAGCAAAAAATACATGGAATGCAATAAATTTATAGTTGGTTCTGTGGATGGGTTAGAGGCCGGAGAGATACAAGGAAAACTTTTTACATGGGTGTGGGCTGGGCAGCAGGGCAGGGCAGAGTGTGTCCTCGCTGATGCATTCATATCCCATTGGGCCCAGTTTTGCACACATGTACTCATGTCTCCGTACTCGCCCTGATGTGCGCTCCATTACTCCACGGTTATTTGATTACGTCTCCGCGACGCAACGCGCTGCGATGGCCACACTTATCACACCCCCGCCAAACGAGACTCTCAACATGCTTGCGTTACTTTTATAGGTCGTGTGGTATGCCCTCCTCTCCGACTCTCTCCCGCTCTCTCCCACTCTCGCTCCCGTTCACCCGTTCCCGACTTTACGCTGCCCTCGCAGTAGCCCTTGACGTCGTCCCTGTCGAGTGGCCGCTTGTTTGTCTATTTACTTGTTTACCACTCGCTCGCTTAGACAGCCCACCCGTAAATTCGGTATTCACCCATTGACCAGCTCGGGCTTGCCACAGCATTCGTCTGTATGCCACCCACTCCACTCCACTCCAGTGGCGTTCAACGACGTCATCATTTTTTTCACATACGCGTCTGCATATTTTAGACAGGCTTTTCACTTCGGCTGTTGGCACTAGTCCGCTTATTAGTCAAAGGCAGAGTATCCCCAATGGAATATGCTCGTGAGCATAAATTCCCGTCGAGTCCATCTACTAGGAGCACTTATCCCATATTACTCCAGCAATTGCAAAAATGACAGGGTCGAATGGCGAATGCCAAAGTCCTTCTACTGCTCCTGCTTCATCTCTCTATATATACACATACATACATATATATTGCTTTGCTTCACGTCTGTATCTGGCCTCCAAATTGGTTACATTTTCATAATGAGACGGAGCCATTTTCGTATCGAACTCGAGAGCGATGGGAACAACATAAAAGCTCTTCAAACGGCATCGCCCCAAGCCGCCAAACTTTTTCTCATTAATATTTTCCGTTTTCAGAAGATTAGCAGCCGAAGAAAAAGTTTCCGAATCGCTGCCAGCCTCGGCGTTGATTTGTTCAATTCACTCTTGTTCAGACATATTTATGAACGTTGCTATCGAAATGGGGGTCACGACTGCGGATAGTATTTGAAATTCCGACGAGTGATGAGCCGAACAAGTATTGGGAGATGCCAATAAACCACGAGATTCAATTACTGCGCTGTTCTTTCTCTTCCCACGATAATTAATCTTATATATATATGTATATATACTAGTAGAGCAGATCAGGCTAAAGGATCAGAGTGGAAAGTATCGATACGTGCAAATGGTACTCATTATTCTTCGCCTCTACCTAAGGTAGTGCTCTCCGACACCCGCTGTGGAAGTAGAACTTCGCTGGGAAAGGGTTCTGCGTGTCTGCGACGCTCCAAATACAATTACCAAAAAGAGGCAAACCGAGAATTTTTCTACAAAAAATGAAGCATGTCTAATGTTCCAGGAACCACGACAACGACATCGGCGTCGGCTTCGTTGCTGCCTTTATTCTCCTGATAGAAAAGTGAAAGTCTCAACCGCGCGATGCCGCTGTTTATGACAACCATAAAAACTGCAATTTTCTGGCTGCAGTTTTTCCGTTGGCCGTTGCTCGTCTCAATTGGTTTTCAGTGAACGAACGGGTTCAAACTGTGACCTGCGTTCCGCCTGCTTCTGCTTCGCTCTAACTGCGGCTCCGAATATGGACCAGGCACCCACCCATGGGCCACATGCTGTCGGACAGCGCAAATATTTGCCATCGACAGCTGCTGCCGTCTCCCAGTGTTTCAGCTAGACGCTTTGTTATGACAATTGACTGCAGTCTATCTGCGAAATGAGTTTTATTGCCCAATCGCCTAAGAGCTCTTGAGCCATGCATGTTATTTAGTTATTTCGCTCCGTGACTAGCTAGAAGCGACGCCCTCGACTGGATCAACGAACCCAAGAAGACGATGCTGTAGCTGATGCCATTGCAGGAAATCTCGAATATTTTCACAATAAGATCGCTAAATATTAAAAAAAAAAGAAGCAAAATGAAAATACTTAATACCAAACGGCTCACTGCTGGACGCCGATGGCCCCTGCAATACTTAAATGCATAAATTGCAACTTTTGCAAATCCGATTAAATGGCCGGCCGAGAATATGAAACGGGTTTTCTGTTTGAAATTAAAATATGTATTCAACTCGTATAGCCACACCCGTCGCCTGCACACAGATCCGCACATCCGCATACATATATGTACTCTGAGGCCTGTAACTTAAGACCTTTAAGTATATATTTTATTGAAAGTGTGTGGCCATAAGAAGCGTCTCTGAGTAATGACTTTATTTTATGTATAAGATGTGACTATATATATAAGTCGAATCGATAGTCATGGCAGGCATATAACATATATTTATTCTCTTCTTCTTGGTTAAGTATTTAAATATAAATTGTATATATTTTTTTTTTTTAAATGAGAAGGAGATAATGTTAAGGAAATACCCTAACATTGGCAGTTCTATGTATGCTTCACTCTTGTCTATACATTCATTATATTCATATTTGTGTTTTAGTTGAATACGATTAATATATAATCAATTCACCGATGTGTTCATCAAAGCACCTTATTAACTTTTTATATAGATCTTGATTTTTGCAAAGATATATAAGTAAGCGCTCCACGGTGCATCGCTTACTCCGCTAGCAAAAGAAAGAACTAGTAGAAATAAAAGAGCTATCAGAAATTAAGAACTATTCTTGATGCCTTTTCCTACTGTAATTTGCATATGGAAAATAAAATATAAATTGTTTAGCAAAGTTTTCTATAAGTGCGATGTATCCATAGTGAGAAATACATATAATAAACAAATAATAATTAAGTGGTATCCGTAATTATTTCAATACCTTACGAAATTTATCTATGTATATACATACATATATCATCTTATTATAATGTATCTATATTATATCATCATTTATATACAAGTTTAAAAGTACAATATTATCTAAAATTTAAATTTAAAATTTCTTATTTTCCTCAGTAATATTTAATTAACCGTGCAACTAGGCAGAACAGCGAATAGAATATAAAAATATTATATTATATTATTTTATAATAAAAATCATTCAAGTTGAGCAGATATTCATTTATGATAATTTCATATTCATTGAGTAGGACTGCAAAAGGGTTCGTTTCGTCATACAGCGTTATTCAACTTGCATTGCGCATGGTCGAGCTTTCACACAGACACACACACACAACCATACGTACATATATTTGGTGGTTGTGTGTGTAACTGTAAAGGTTAAAGTGTAGTTGAACGAAATGTCCACCATATTGTAACGAAATACTCAAGTGGCCTGCGATGCATCTGCATGGCAAATGAACGAAGCTCGCAACGTGTGCGCGTGTGTGTGTGTGTGTGTGCATGTGCATGCGCATGTATGCATGTACGTGCTGTCATGTTGGCTACCGATACAGGAATAAATCCATATGCTGCTCCGTTATGGCATTTCGTAGCAAGCTGCCGCTGTATGCATATGGGCGAGGGAGCGAGACGACAATAGTAATGGCCGATGCAGCGCTATTGCTGCCTCACTTGCTTTAATGCACTCACTGCTCATTCCACTGCAGATAAGCAGCAGCAGCAGTAGTAGCAGTAGCAGTAGCTTAGCACTCGAACCATTAGGATACTCGTTAATTTTGTGGTTATTTAATAGAGCGGCTGGATCCAGCTCGAATCAATGGCTTTAAATTTTAATAAACTTTCGAAATGAATGGGCAACACATAATCAATTATAACCATGCAATGAAGTAGATCAAGTTGAGGTATTGCTTTGATAACAAATGTTATTTTTGTAGTTATTGCATTTGAGAGTTTACAGCGCGCTTACATAATCCAAATTTTAGTTTAGTACAAATTTGATTGTAGTAAATTATATTCTTTGATTTATATAAATGATATTTTACAAGAGCATTTGAGTTATATGTAGACAATGAATGATTCTGTGCAGGTACATTGAATAAATTCAAAGCATTCATCTTAAATTTTAGATTGGAATTAGTGAGTCCACGTCCCTTAGCAGATTTCTCATTCATTGCCCTCGTCTGCCCTTTCCAATTTGGCGCGTGCTTTGTATACCGTACATTCCCGGCCTAAACTAAAGAATCAACTGTGTGGGAGTTCTAGAGAGTGGAGGGAGGGGGCTCGGATGGGGTAAGACTGGTAAGACTGGTAGCTGTGAAGTTAAAGTCGAAGCGATTGGGCCTGGCTAGGAATCTGCTGTGACTTTCGGTATTCAGCATTATTATTTATTTTTTGCCTTGTCCCAAGTGAATTCCTTGGAACGTGATTTTCGGCGTTGTTGCTTTTGTTGTCGCTGCACGCAAAAATTATGATGCGAAACGAAAATGCGAGCAAGTCAAGTACGAGCTAAGAATGACTGAGAAGTTCAAGTGTATATATATATATAAATATACATCTAGTATATATAGTAAAGGTGTAGAGGTATACATACATACATGAGCGAGTGTACGTGTCTCATACTTGAACAATAGGATTGATATAGCTGGAAGGGGGCGACGGGGGGCATGGCCCGGCCAAAATGGCAACAACAACAACAAAAATTGGCAACCGAAACAACGGACAACAATATCAACAACAATGGAGCATGCCCATGATGATAATGGAATGGTAATGATAGTTTTGCTTTCGTTGCTGTTGTTGTTCGCGCTGGCAATGAACGAAATGGAAACCCAACGAAAAACGAAAATAAAATCGAAATAGAAATGGAAAAATAACAAGAGCAGCAGCAGAAGCAGCAGCAATTGAGCAGAGTAAACCGACTCTGTGTTTACCCTGCAGAGGAGAAGTTTTTCTTTTCATTGCCAGAAGCTTCATTTGGGGAATAATTATTGGTCAGCATTTTATTAAGTCTTGTGTACCATTATTATTATGTTGGCTAGATAAATATTTTACTCAACTCTTATCAAAGTGACTCTCAGTGACTACAGGGTATACAAACTGGACCAGCAGCCGAAATGGAAGCTAGCGTAAATCGCTTTTCGACATTTCTCAAATACACACACACATATATAGAAATATATACATATATACACACACACATAGTCCCAATTCACTTAACATATATGTATGTATGTATGTGTATGTGTGTGTGTTTGTGTTTGTGTATCTGCGGCGGGTCGCATCAAATATATTTTAAGTTTTCTTCTTCTTCTTTATTTTTCTCTTTTCTTTCCTCAACATGTTTAATTTTATCTTAGCAAACAAGCAAAAGGAGAACCAAAGAAAAAACATACCGAAAGACAAAAAAAAAGAAACAGAGGAAAAATCAACAGAGAAATTTCAAAGCTTTTAAGTAAATGAAATATTTTTGGCATTTGTTCTTTTCGGTTGGAAAATACGAGAAGAAATTCGAGAGCAAATGCAGCGGAATGCAGAGCACAATGGAATCTTGACTCATTTCTTTCTTTAGATTTCTATCACACAATATATGTATGAGCAAGGCTCGTGCTTACGGCGGAATTCTGATTAGAGACAACGTCTACTGCACATACTAAATGGCTGCAGCTCATGTTGACAGCTCGAATGAAATATGGCTGCAGCGGAAATGCTAAATGGAAATCCATTCTCGATTACCATTCAGACTGTGTATGTGTGTGTGTGTGTGTGTGCGTGTGTGTGGTACCGGATAATATCAATCAGCGGACATTCTTCATTTTTGTTTACTCACTTCACCTGACGCGACCTGCCCACAGCTGCGCCTCCAATCAGCTCGCTCCTTTGGCTCTGTTTATTTATATTCGACTCGGCTGCGCAGTCCAAGCTGTAGTTGCAGTCAGAGCTGCTCAAGGGCCCAGCACTCACTGCCGCACACTCCAGACCCAAATATGTTCACAAACAAACATTTTAGTCGACTTTGCCTCGGCAATTAGTGGAGCCCATGTCGCGCCAATCGATTACGATTGCAATTCGAATCGAGCCCAAGTGCAGCCTACAAATTGCGATTCGACTCGTTTCCAGGCAGAAACTAACTTGCGTGGGCTGATTGATTCGTGTGGCCTCCAGATAGCAAAAGTCCGTTAGAGATAAGTTTACTCTGAGCATGTTTTATTGAGATTTATTGTGCATATGCAATCATCGATTGTCCATCAAAAATATTTTGATGGCCCCTCAATCACTTTTCACCCACTGTGCATTGTCGGACATAACTCACAAGTCGTTCCAGCATTTGACATTGTGCTTCATAGCAATAAAATTATTCAAGAACGCAGCCATATTGAAGAGGGGCATATTCGCTTGCTTGCCCGCTCACCTGCACACACCTGCAAGGCGGAGACCGCAAGCCGCGACGCCGCGACTCTTTGCCATAAAAAATAAAAAATTACGAAATTGTCAGCAGTTTTATGACTCGACGCTGCTCTCCACGTCGAGCAGAGGAACTGTGATTGGGATTGCTTGCGTGTCGTACATTAGGCAGCACCTGTTCGCTGGCCTGCTCCATGCATCTATCAAAAAAAATAAAAACAAAATGAAGCTACTGGAATTGGAATTGGATTTGGGAGTGGGAGTGGGTGTGGGTGTGGGAGTGAGCCTGAATAATTTGAATGGGCTGTCAAAATGATCATAAAGCAATCAAATGCACCTCGCACTTGCGACTGCCTCCCTCTCATCCCTAGACAAGAGTTGAATTGACACAACCTGAGTATTAATGTACACAAGTCCCGTTTCACTGCCCCCTCCCGCTTCCCTTTGCCAGTACCAATCAGAATGCATTGCCATTGGGCAAGGCACAGCCGCTCGCCGCTCTCCACGCTCGTCTTCGGTTTTTGTCTTCTCCACTGACACTAATTGGCTGCTTTATAGCCCAGTTAAATCGTAAAACTGAAATTTTATGCATTGTCACTGAAACGATTATGACGTCCGTTCGCAACAGTCGAGAACAGAGAACAGTTCGAATCCCGCCCAGCCCAAAGGGGAAGTGGATCCATTGGGCTTACGGTAGCTTAACGCTGCTCAGATTTATGTCTTTGCCCACAATATTATTTTTGTTGTTTGTCAATTTACAATTTGATTTCGGCTTTAAGTTCTCCCATTCCCTTTATTGATCGCATTTCGCACGCACTTCAGATGTTTATCCTTGTCAGGTGAGCGAAATATGCTTCAATTTTATTTAAATGTTTCAATGTTATTTAATTGCAATTCATATATTAATTATTCAGAATCATAGATAGAAATATAAAATATATATTATAGATGAATTGGACTGCTTGACTATTCAAATTGAGTTTGGCGAGGCCGTGACGAAACGTTCAGTTCGCTCGCCTTATCATGAATTATGAATGTTCCATTGTGACGTTGTTGCTCTGCTCGCCCCTTATCGATTACATGGAACTGTGTGAAATCGATTATCGATGTACAACAGGGTCAAGACTAGAATGTTTCAGATAATTATAACTTGTGTTGCATGTTTTTTTTTTTTTATTTTCAAATTTACGATTGGATATTAGTCGAGACTCAAACCATCAAGCTGATTGAATCTAGTTGGCATTTGCTGCTGCAAAGATGGAATGATGGAATGACGGAATGGAGAATGGACTGGCATTGTACGCTGCTGATGAATTCTCCTTGCTTCCTTGCTGTCCTTATTGCAATTGCAGCAATCATTCTTATCAGAATTCACAGTGGCCAGCAGTCAGCAGTCAGCAGGGGCGGATGCGGACGCGGATGCGGAGTATTGTTATTAGGATACACAGCCAATCACCCACACAGCAGCGAGTTGCATTGCTAAATTGCATCGACAGCCAAGATTGTTGCCAAATGGGGAAGAGCGCATTATATTTTCCTGCGCAACAAAATCCCTCTACAGGATGCGTTAGACGGAGACGGGGACAGAGACGGAGACGGAGGCGAAAAGTTGTGAAAGCGAACCGAACCGAAAAGAATGCAATGAATGCGGGCAAATCGTAAAAAAAGGAAATTGCATCTACCCAAAGCGCAGAAACTTGCGCAGGACTTTGAGATTCTCATAAATTCTAACAAGATTTCAAGCTGCGCCCCACCATCCCATCGGAATAGGAATTGCATTGGCTAACTGTTCCACGCGGGGGTGGGTTCGTGCAGTAGCAGACCAAACAACGGCATCCAGTAGGCAAATAGCGCCAGCACTCTCAAAAGAGAGCAGAGCAAAGAGCGCCACCACAGACCAAAACAATGCGACGTTCAAGAGAGCCACTAAAGCTTGAACAGGTGCAGCACGTGAAGAGAACTCGTTTAAGAGAGCGACAGAGCCGATGAAGAGCGCTGCACCAATACTAATGCACGCAGCCGGTCTTAAGAGCGGATTGCTGCAAAGAGCGCGCACGCACACAAACGCAGCGGAGAGAGAGCAAAGAGCGCGGACACCAACACAAGCGCACGTATAGCTGTGGATGTGTTAGTGAGCGAGCGCGAACTGTGTTTCATATCAAAAATATTCAACAATGTTTATGAATATCAAGCAAAGTATACTAATTTATTATGCATTTGCTTTTTACCAATATATGTATGAATGAAAAACCAAAAATAATTTAATTTTTGTTTGGGTATTAAAAAGGAATAAATCCAATTGGCTATACTGAATCCAACTGGCATTTGTCCAGTCAACTTTGCACTTAGCAAAGACAACATCAAAATGGTTCATGTATTCGATT
This sequence comes from Drosophila aldrichi, assembly GCA_035045965.1. Classification (NCBI taxonomy): domain Eukaryota; kingdom Metazoa; phylum Arthropoda; class Insecta; order Diptera; family Drosophilidae; genus Drosophila; species Drosophila aldrichi. The sequence goes on from JAWNOM010000294.1 coordinate 1,524,864, forward strand.
GCAACCCTCTGAGCAGGACGCAATACAGATGTCTCCTTCGCTCTTCAGTGCATGCCCATCACTCGGATCATTTCAACCCCAGCAAATGGCAGCGCAGCATTCGTGTGCGGCCAAACCGTTCCATTTCGTTCCTCTACTTACCTCGAAAACGCCGCTGCCGTCGTCTCTGTTCCCATCTCCATTCCGTCCTATGCCAGACGAGGTCGCGGTCCGGGCACAACGCAGGCGCATTTGCTTAGCGCTGGCCGCGAGTGTCGCAGCTGCGGCAACGCGGCCTGGCAGAGCCTCAGAAGCGCCGCACAAGCAAAAACAGCATTTTTCTGGTACCGATATTTCAGTCACGTTACAGAACTTCACAATAGCCGCCGCCGCAGGTGAGTGCCGGTGGCTCGCCAGCATGCCAGCATGGCCGCTCCATGGCGGTTCCCTCTCACATCCAAGATGGCTGCCGCTGCCGTTGTCGTTGCCGTTGCTATGACAACGCGTTCTCTTCATTCCATTTGATTGCGTCGGCGCTCCATGGCCGTCTGCTCTCACATTCTAAGCAGGTTCTTGGCTCGTCGCCATTGGTTTTATCCGACGGCATTTTGTCGTCTTCAGCTGGAACATGAATGAATATGGAAACATTTCAGATCAAGTAGAATAATGCATTCATTTAATATCTTATTCAAACTTAATAATGAAATGTATTAAATAATTAACGAGTTGACAACATTTAAAAACAAACAAAAATAATTGTATTAATTGAATATCTTGTTCAAAACAGAATAAGTTGTTATATAAAAAAGAAAGAAATGATTGAGTTCAATGTCTGATGAAAAATCCCAAATATCATTTCAAAATATTAATTAAATTATATACTAAACTTTAATTGTATATTTTTATTTATGTATTAGTGGGGAAATAACATAAATATCATTGATTTTCAGACTTTTTAATATTTTTATATTTTATTGAACTCCAATTATGAATATATACATATGTGTATTTATTAGTAGAGTTGTTTAATAATTCGTTTGATTTCTAATAATTATATATGAACTAGCCTAACTAACATTGTCTTTAAGAATTTTTATATAATTTTTAAATAATATATCAAACTCCAAATTTTTTATTATTATTATTATATATATTATATTTTATGAGTATTGTTTCGCATATTTGTTAATCTATTTGATTCCTACATCTTAAATTTTAAATATTATTTAAAATATGTATGTATATATCAAAATCTAATTATTATTTATATATTTACTATTAGTGTTTCGTAAATTTAGTAATCTGTTTGATCCCTACTTATTATATTGACCGAAAAAAAAATTATAAAATGATTTATAACCAATATAAATATCATTGACTTTTTTCAAATATTATTTAATAAATATATTCAACTTCAACTATTTACATTTCATTATTGTTTTCCTGGTAGATACACAGCCAATAAATTTAGCATTCATTCACAGTAACTTATTTGGTTTGGTCTACACAAAGTTGAATATGAAATGAATATTGAGACTTTATCATATTTCGTGTCCATTTCTGAAGTACCAATCTTTTAAAGAATATCTTCTGAAATCAACTTTTAAAGAATATCTTCTGCAATCAAGCATATGAAATGTACTCCAATGTGTTCTCGATGAACATGAGCTTTGATTGCTGTTGGCAAACTAATGCAATAAAAACTTACAGTCGGATTTCCATTTGCCGCGCGAATACAAAGGCAGAGGCAGAGGCAGGTTCAATGCCTGAAACATATTTAAGCAACGCCTTGTTGACATTTTCCAATAAAAATAAATAAAATAACGTTTGCTCTGGAAACACCTACTGAAGGGAGCTGCCTAAATAAATGCCGTCGCTTTAGTTGGCTGCGAAGGTTGCGTTGCCTGTCGCCTGGGAGCATTAGAGACAAGTCTCGGGCGAGGGCTTGGGTAGGGGCGTGTGCTTGTGCTTGTGCTTGTGTGTGTGCGTTACGCATTTTAATACAATTTAATGTCCCATCGAGCTCCATCATCACCGTCCGCTGACGACTCGCAGGAGCAGCAACAATTGAACTAGATAACATCGCCACTGCCCAAAAATTCACAAGATTTGCAGGAAGGCAAACAATGGCAACGGTTAGACCGAGGCTAAGGCTGAAGCTAAAGCTATGGCTAAGGCTAAGGCGACGACTAAAGCTGAAATACTATTTCCGGCGTACGGGCAGTGCTGTATTTTTATTGGAAATCGTTTATCTCAGCTTCAAACGCCTGGCCCAGTGCGAAAACGTGTCCACAGCCTAGAAGCGCCTGCACTGTGGAACACTACGGATATTTTTGTAGTAAAACTAAGGAACTAAATGTAGCTAAATGAATCTGAATTAGATAATATATATATAAAAAAAAATCTAAATAATTTTTTTTTTTCAATTTCAATTTATTTCACGCTTTGTTTAACTACAGATTTCTTGTGAATGGTATTATATAATAATTTAAGAGTTTAGGCTATTTGACGGCCTTTTCTGCTTAGATATTTATGATAATATATAATTTATATATCATTTTTCCATATGCGATTATTATTAATGTACTAAAACTATCAAATTTAATCAAATCTAATATATACAAATAAAAACTCACTTCAACTATACAGAAAATTTATATTTGATATATCTTTTTTCATATGTGAATAACTTTACAGAACCAAAACTATTAAAACTAGCTAACTAAATCAGAAAAAAACACTAAGTTATATAAAAGCTACATACATATATACACAGTTAATATATCATTTCATATTTGGTTATCTTTTTCTTTATAACTAAAATAATCAAATTATGAACTTGTTACTTGTTATATCTAAATATAAATAGGTATATTTACAATTTATAAAATAGTCTAATTAAATAGTCTAATTTCAATAAAAATGTATACAAATTTATTTCACTAAATCGAAGTACTAAACGTGTGTAAAATTTATGAAAATAACAAAATATTCAAGTAATATGTTTTATATAAAAAATAATATAAATATATTCGAAATATATTTTGCAATAAATGTAATGTGATGTCACTTAACGTTGAATCACATATTTATTATATTTTTATTATATTGTATAACAACTATTAAATACGCATCAAAACGAATAGCTTTATTTTAAAAGTCTTGTATAGAATTTCAACCGTCTTTAAAAATAAGCAACGATATATTGAATTTTATAATTATACTATATATAATGAAATAGATGTATATACATATATAATATATTCTGCCCATGTGCCTCAACCTGACTCACCCACTGTGTGAAGCCTCTGTTGGGGTCACCTCCAGCCCCAGCCCCGGCCCCAGCACCAGCCCCAACCCCAGCCTCAACCTCAGCCTCAGTTGACTGTGTTTGCTATTTAACTGACAAACGACGGAATTAGTTGTACGTTTCGTTGGCATTTCAGTTTGCCTGGGCATTAATCTGAGCCCAACCTCGCATATCAATGTGACAGTCGCCCCCGCCCCTCACGGGGCATTAGGAGGCGATGCCTGAGGCGATACGGCTTAGAGCTTTTTAGGGATTTTCTGCTTCATTGCTATGTATTATCGGTGGCCCGCATTGGTAGATGGTAGATGGGGTTAGCTCGTGTTGCTCGTGAATTGCACTAATTTAGTTGGGCTCAAATGCCGATGCTCGAGCGCTGCGACGCCCTGTGCCATGTTTTATGATGATGAGTTCGAAGTTCAAGCATGTTCAGCATAAATATATGCGTAGATTATCTGAACCGGGGCCCAGGCGAGGACAATCCATTTAGAGCAGCGCACAGCTCGGATTGCATTGTAAACTAGCGAATGGGAAAGCATTTTTATTTTGTTTTCGTAGATTTGTGGATGGCAACAGTAATTACGCTTCATATTTCTTCTCAAGGTTTCATAATCTCTGCTGGCTGTGCAGCACAAAAAAAAGGGATAATTTTGATGTGTTTCACGGAAAAACGAGAGCAGTTTGATAAAAATGTAGTGCAGGCGCATGACCTTCGAGCGATTGTAGGATTCAAATTAAATATTTCATGCGCATATCCATAACTGGAGCGACCTCTAAATACTGAAAGGATTCATCGGCTACGACAATAAAACTATAAAAGACCAGAACAAATGGTCTTTGTGTCGCTGCGGCTGCTTCTTTCTCTATCCCTGTCCCTCTCTCGATCGAGGCCATTCCCGCTGCGTATTTAGTGCGCCGACTTTCAGACTTACAGACTTTCAGTTTCCAGCCGACACCAACAAAACAAGCCCATTAGCTGGCCGCATGTGTTCGTGCCTTTTTTTATGCCGTCGCCTCAGTTTCTGTCTTTGGCTCTACGCATTATCGCAGCAGTTGTTGTTGTTGCTGTTGTTTTGAAAGAGGTGACAGCCTATTTGCTTGTTTATCTTTTGAACGGTATCTGCAAATGTATCTATATTTGTGACTTGACATCGCTGAATTATGTATACATCGCCATCGGCCGCTCTGACTCTGGAATGTCGCGCCCCAAGACTGCCTCAAGACTCCCACTTAAGCCCCCTTCTAATGTAGCAAAGGGAGATTCGTTAAGCTAGCCGTATCCATTGGCTCTGGCACAAACAGCACTCTCGCTGCCACGCCCATTACATGCTGCAAGGATGGTTAGAAATTTTATGCTCAGCTTGCGAGAGCCAACGCCAACGCCCTGACCCCATCGCCATTCAGCTGAATAGCGATGACAACTTGCCATGCAACGTGGCCCCAGATCCGAGGCAAAGGCGTGAATTCCTCTTTGGCTCCTTCTAAGTTTTCTTACTGTTGATTTTATACATGCGCTGCACTAAAAGAAATTCCTCAAAATAATTCGGATTTCAAGATATTTTCAGATATATTTTGATATCCTTTATTTTAGAGATAAACAAATTTAAATCAACATTTATTAAATAAGAAATAGTGTTCGATTTTAAGATTTTTTCCCGAAATTCGCCTCCATTTTCGTTCAGTGCAATTGTAATTTGAGCCAAAAAGCAAAATGTGAAAACTGAAAAAAAGAAGGAAAAATGTGCGAGGGAAAAAATAAAAGCTGCTGCTGCTGCTGCTGCTCGTCAACATAAAACTTGCAAAATAAGTTTCGCATGTTTCAACAAACTCAGGTACGAGGATTTTTGGCACTGGAATACGTAGTGAGTGGAGATGGAGGGAGCCGCTTGAATATGCAGCAAGCATTCTGCTTCTTCTCGCTCCCAGCTCTCTGTTTTATATGCTGGAATCGGGGCCCGCCCACCTGAACGACAGCCACGCCAGCCAGAATGAGGGACCGGCTGGCAGTCAGCATTGTGGCTCGTAAGCCGTGTGGAGGGGGAAACACGAAATGTACCCCAATTTAATCAAGAATTCTATTCTGCAAATGACTGGCATGACTGACGAATGCGAGGCACGGCGGCGTGAAGCATGTAAGGGAAGACACAGAGGCAGGGGGCAGCACACAGACTGTACGCCAAGAATTTTTATTTCGCCTGTCAAAAAAATTGCATGCCCATGCCAAAACTCAAAGGCTTGAAGGGCGGGAGTCTGAGAACTGAGAACTGAGGAGTGAGGAGTGAGAACTGAAGGCAGCATTTTTGCAATGGCATTCTTGATACATCCCCAAATACAATTTGTTACTATAACTTGAAAAGACTTGCGTGGGATGGAAGTTGTTCAATTATTGTCGAAATTCGCATGTCACACCAACTTGATAAATAATTGATTGCAAAAAGCATATTTCATTTTGTTGCTATTGATATAATAATCTAAAAATATAATAATCTGAAGTGAATATATTGTAGAAGAACATTTTGTATTTCTCTTCCCCTCCCTCCTGCTCCATCATGCAGGGCAAGTCTTACTTGGTGCCTATAGAGAATACGACTAGAGCCCAAATCTAGAAGTGAGCCTATAGCTTATAGAAAGAAATGATCAACTTGATATCTTTTGATATTATATGAAAACCAAACTGTCGAATCGGAATATTTTAATTCGAAAAACCGCCAAGTCTGTAATGTTTAAAGTTTTTTAGCCTGTTACAAATACCGTAGAGTCCGTTTATTACGTTTCTAGTGTAAGTCCGGTTATAGAGACGAAAATTCGATGATTTGGTTGGCCACCCTACAAACTTGTATGAAAAAGTCTACGCTTAGTATGTTTCTGTTTTTAGCGACAATCTGTCTATTCCTATGAAAATTTTCACATTATTCAGTCATTCACCGGCTATTACGGCATACCGAAAACAAAAAATAGAGCGAAATAATAATAAAACATTTAATCTGTTAGAAATTAATATATGTTGTATTCATCAGTGCTGAGAGAGGGAGAAAAAGAGAGAGAGAGAGAGACAAAGTGCAATGCCGACGTAACATAAATGTTTCTATGTTTCCATATTATTTAAATAAATTTATGAAATTTAATTTTTATTTGGAGAGTTTTGATAAAAAAATAAGAAAAAGAAAGTAAAAGAAAAGTCTCAGCTTTTTTTGGATTAAGCGTCCTTCGGGTATAACGATGTCGGACCTTCGAGCGTTCACTATATATTTCAAAAGTCAACGAACCAATGGGATCATATACTCACATTGGAATATGTATGTGCTCTTAATGAGACTATCGAAAGTGAGAAACTTTCTATTTTAAAAACTCTCCTCTTCACATTATGACTGAGATCAGGAATATATATATACATATGTATATCAGGTACTACTCCATCAGTCCGTTACATAAACGTCCGTTTCAAAATACCCTATTAAAGCTTTCCCATGTGCAGAGGGTATACAAATTCATTGTCTGCAAGTATTTTAGGCTTTGTCGCTTCTCAACTGGAAAGAAAAGTCGAATCTCGATTTTTCCCATTATAGAGACGCATAAATTGATATTCGACTATTTATGCAGTCTCCGGGTGAACAAAGAAACTGTACAAATATTTGAAATGCCATTTGAAGTGGGGAAACGAGAGAAACTGAATAATGCCGCGATACTTGAGCAAGGGGAAACTGGAGCTAAGTGGAGAGTGAAGTGTGGAGTGGAGTGGAATGGAGTGGAGTGGAGCGTTCAACTGGGGCTGCAGCCGGACGGAGCAAAATGGCTGGCGTTGTTATTGAAATAAATTATTGTAAATAAATACGAAAAGCGAATTTATGAAGTCGTTGGTTATGATGGCATGTTATGTTGCTTGTGCCTCGCTCGAGCAAGCCGGCATCGACATCGGCCTGGGCATCGGCTCGGGCTGTGCCATTATTTGTGTTTGGGTACGTCCAGAAACGAGCGCCGTTAAAACAAACAGCTTATTATGCCAATGACATTTGCGATGGCACAGCCATCAATACACGTAGGCTTGTCTGTAGGCCTAGAGCATGGACGTGGATGTGGATGTGGACGTGGCTGTGGCTGTGGATGTGGATGTGAATGAGTGAGGGGCGCCAATGATAACTGGGAGAAGTTGGCGACTGGCCTCGCCGTTCGACGAGTCGTCGCGACGTCTGGCAAGTGAAGTCGAAGGCTGCCGCAGCTGAGGAACGGGCCTCGAAGACTTGAAGAATTTGTTTATTTGTTATTTGTTTGTTATTTGTATTTTGTTGTTTGTTGTTTGTCATGTGCCGGACTCCCTGTCTTCTGCGTGATGGCGTTTGCCCGTTTGTTTGTCTTTGGCTTCGTTTCCTCATTGCGCTTGTAAACATTCCGCTGCCAATTGAATTCGTTTCAATTTATTTACTGCACACGTCGTGGCCAAGGGGAGGGGGGGATCGGGAAGCGGAGAGGTTGTTTGCGCGATGCGCGGCCAATAACAGCATCGAGGTATATTTTACGACAGTCGCATCTACAGCCGGAGCCCATTGAGGGTTCAATTGGAAAACGAAATCGTTTTCTCGGCATTTCCAATTGAAATTTTCGACTTTTTTACGTTTTCTGTTTTCCATTTGAATTTATGAAACGAATGCAGCACGCGCTGCAGAATGGTGAAGCTGAGAGGTAGAACTCTATAAGCCTTAATTATGAGCTGACGACGCTGGACTCTGTGGCTGATTCAGCACAGTTGGCAGGAATAGTTTGGACGGTTTCTGCTCTTGTGGCGCTGGCGTTTGTTTTATTGCAAATTCAAATAGTTTGGAACTTTCTGCTGGCTTAACGTGCACTGACATTCATCTCAAAGGATTCTTGGTGTTCAGCACAAAACTAGAAACTCTCATAAGAAAGTTTACGATACGAGTGCCCTGGCATTGGCACGCACATGCAAATACACCGAGACAAACGAATGAACACCTCTGCCCACTTCCCTCGGCAGCATGCGATAAAAGAAAGCAATTAAGAAAGGCCTTAAGTGCGCACGACTCCCAACTGAACAGAATATCCAACTCTCGGCCCAGAGACAGTTTAAACAGCAATTAGAAAGTTCGCTCGTTCCCTGGGCAGAGGATTACAGTGGAGTTGGTTGCTCCACTCGCTGCATGCCATGGCTTGAAACCTTTTGCCATTTATTTCCTTAACGCAAATAATATGCCTGAGAACTTCGCATTAGAATCACCCATATCATATTTCCCCTGGCTCCTTAGCACAATTTCTTGCAGTGCAGCTTCTTGGGGTCGACTCCTTTGGTTTTCGCTTGTATATTTCGCCATGGTTTCTTGGCACCCGGAATGGGTTTGCCCAATAACGCGAAACGAAGCGAAATTTCGTTTGGCTCCAGCAGCGCGGACAGCGATCTTTACTTTTTACGACAGCCAGCCCCCTCGCCCCCTTCGTCCATGTTCTCGTCAAAAAACTTGAAATGCAACCAGCGCGAAATTGCAACAGCAGCAGGAGTCGAGCTGAGCTAAGCTGAGTGGAGCAGGAGCAGGAGCAGGAGCAGGGGCTGGGCAGCTGGCAAGAGGCGCCAGTTGGCTAAGCGCATATAAAAAAGTTTTAGATAAATTAAGGTGGAGCCTGCACGAAATCATTTTCAGCTGCATTAAACGCAAAAAACTGTGCTCGCCTTATATAAAATTCGAGAAATGTAGTACAAGTTTATTTTCGAATGCTCAACTTTGTTTTTACTGTAAAATAAAAATGTAAGCAAGCAGAAATCTGTTGAATTTGTTATATACCAGAGACAAATGGAATGCAGAGATAAGCAGAGCTGTGGTAAGGGCGGGACTCATGTAGAGGCGAGGAGAGGAGCCTTAAGAACGTGGTCTTGGTGTGACTCGGTGACTTATTACATCTGCGCTGCCCCGCCTCCCGCCTCCCTCCACTCTCATTGCCATTTGCAGCTCTGTCAACCACCAAATGCCAACTGGCAAATGAAGTCGTAAAAAGATTGGCCAAAAGTTTTTGTGTGCTGCGCACAGAAGTACACACATATAAAAATAGCGAAGTTGGGATTAGTTTCATCAAGGATAAGCCAAGTGCTGGACACGCTGCTGGCTGCTGGCTGATGGCTGATGCGCATATAAACGAGGCGAGGAGCAATGCAGGACTAGCTGCTGCCTTCGGATCTGGCTTCGCTGGCCATTTCGCAATTTGAGCCAACAAACTTTTTATGCAGTTGCCTCTGCCTGGCTCAGCTCCAGCTAAATAACATTATACGTCCACATACATATATACATATAAATAACATGTATACACACACATATACATACATGCGTATGTATATAGACAGGGTAAACTTTTTTGAATTCATTTTACATGTTACACGTATCACAAGCAATCATATACATACATACATAACATTTATATGCACGTGTGCATGTATATGTGTGTATCTGTGTATGTGTGTTTATTTTCGAGCATTCAGCAACGTACGAAGATGATGCTACCTTTATGGTCGCTCCATCTCGAGGAAAATACATCTAAGCACGTATGCAGGATCTGCATAATTTATGCTTTCAGGTGGGCAGAGCAAGCTCAGAGCATCCCCGCAGCAGCCCCACAGCACGGCGCACACATTGGCCTTTCCGCTGCCAAGGATTACCCTAGAAAATTAGGTTTCCATTTTCATGGACCCGGACGCAGTAGCTCGTATAAAAACGGCACGACCTGGCCGCCATCTTCATAACTGAGCGACTGAGGCGTACAGACAGCGCACCGAGTGATTGGGATGGGGAGGGGGGACGGGGAGGGGGCGAGGGCGATAGCAGGAGGGAGCGGGAGGGAGAGCTGCATGCTCAAACGAATTTATATATTTGTGTGCTCGTTTTATGACTAATATCTCGGAATATCTCTGGGCATGGCAAATGTCAGTGACGCTCGACAGCCGCACTATCAATCCCCCTCTCCCTCCCGCGCAGCATACCGTGCACAGTCGCATATTTTGCAGCGCTGTGAAAAATAAAACACAAATATAAACCCGGGCAAAAACAAGTATAAAAATTTGTTTTTCCAACATTTGCCAACGACCAGAAAGACATGATGACGTTGTTGTTGTTGTTGTTGTTATTACTGTTGTTGTTGTTGTTGTTGTTGTTGTCAAATTGGCATTGACGTTGCCTGTGCCATTGGCACTGACACGAGTTGGAGCTTTGCACATAGATGTCACAGGCAACAGGAGCTCCAAGCAATAGCAGCTCCAAAGTATTAGAGTCTCCCCTCCTTTATGCGGCATGTAATTTATGTTGTTTGTGTCTCTCGCCTTCTGTTTAGCTTGTTTCACGCGCTGCCTTCATCCCCGCACAGTTGGACTCTAATATTAAGATTATTAATATTCACTTAAACAATAAGAACTGTTATATTCTCTTTGTTGAGATATTTATTTATAGCCTGGCCTAAATCTTCTCTTCTCGTGGTTCCTCTGTTACGTAATTATATACATATGTTTGATTAACTGTTACTGTGTAACTGAAAATATATAGAGTAATCAGCCATCGAATTTGCCTAGAAAGCGACATCCTTGAATATATTGACTATTTCTTGATCTCAGTTTTTATCTGAATGCCCTATATGAGCCCCAACTACTCAGAATTCGAACAGCATGTTTTTTTACAGTGCGCAATGTTCAATACACTATATTATCATTGCTACTAAAGATAACACATACCAATGTCAGTTTTAAGTTAGTTTTAATTATAAATTATACTCTATAAATTATACAATGAACCCATTGAAAATGGGAAGTCAGGGTATAATGGGTTTCTTTTCTAATCATTCATTCATTAGAAAAATCGAATAGAAAGAAAGCTGTATTGTAACCATTTTGAATCCAAGGGACGCATGTATGTATGAAATATATTCATTTTAAATGTATATATTTCACATGTATATTTTTGGTAACTTGATAGTTGAGATGAAAAATAAAATATGATTTTTGGAAATGTCTCGCCATGAAACTGTAGATGATATTATTTGTATACTCATTCGCGAAAGTGAATTAGTATATTGGTTTGTTTTACAATTCATCACCTCCCTATGGGCTAAAATATAATCATATACATTACATATAACATATATGTAATATAAACATGTAACATGTACACACATAAGCAAAAGAAGATGCAGTATATACATGTATATCTGAATGAACATATACATGATAAAGCGCGGAACAATATATTAAACTAAGTACGTAGATTTTATAGATACCGAAGCAAAGTCAAAAATATAAGTATGGTTCAGATTCAACCCAATCTTCATTATTATATTTCTAAACTAACCTTCCCAAATTACTTATAGTCATTAGTATATTGAAGAAAAGCGTGCAATAAATTGGATCCCAAACTGTATATATATTCTAGTATGCTTGCAGTTTCAATTCCTCAAAAGTTTAGTTCACTTTTTAGCCTAAGCTCAAATAAAATATCATTTCGAGTACGTACGAAAAAAAACGGTTCAGTTCAAAATCTATATATGACTTATATTATACAAGCGAGCAGCCAAAGATCCAAGAGTGCATTTAAAATAGATTGCGGTTGAGCATAAGCAAAGAATGAGTAAACACAAAATATAAATGTGGGTGTATCCATAGATAGATAGGTGTATATAATTTCTGTATCTCTGGAAGAGTAGAAACAAACAAATGAAAGAAAAGTTCATAGCTGTATGCCATGTGCCTGAGAGAATCTTTCTCAAGTGTAATACAAAGTTTTAAGAACTTCAATTGGAATTTTCCATCTTTGTACCAAGCCAAACGGAGTCAGACAGAGACAGAGAGAGGGATTCGTCATTAAAGCTTCTGCTTACTTCTTATGCATGTCGCATGGGCAATAACAATAACATATATCCAGCAGTGCAAGTGCTTATTCCTTCGATTCGCTTATTCATTTTGTTTTACGTCTGGCCATTTGGCTGCTCCAGCATTCGCTGGGAGCAGTGGGAAGTTATTGCAAAAAATATAAATATTCCCAGAGAAATGCAAGAAAAATCGAGGGACAAAACTCAAAATTTATGCTGAGACTAAGTATATATTTCGATTCATCATATTGCTGCATGTGTGGGAAACATGTTTTATCTAGGCTGGGCGTTTTCGTGCTTTATGCATCCATAACTTCCAGTTGGGTTCTGCTTTTCGTAAATAAAATGCGCGAGACACGTTTCCGCTCGACATTCGACATTCGATGTGCGACGTCGTCTGACACTGCCAATTGCAAACAACTGAAAATCCGCACATATTGAAATATCGCGCTGTGCCTTGAATATGAAATTGATTTCTCCGCAACGCCCACAACATTATAGACAACACTCGAAGATGGGCCAAAATGGAGCGCGCCCCTTGTGAGCCGTAAAGATTCCTTTGTTTCACTCAAAATTGCACCGGAAACAACGTCCGCGTTGTACTATAAAATTAAATCCATTCAGATGACGACGAATCTCTTTTAATCCCGTTTATTTAATGAATTTACCATTTTCATGTAGTTAAATTAACTAATGCTATATATTTTTAAATACTTTTTGAGTATACAAAGAGGCTGAATTTATTATCGTTGGGAACTACCTAACTGCACTACCCTATCATCGCATGGTCTTAATGCTGAATAAACAAAACAAAAAAATAGGAATATATTATAATAAATAAAATATATCTTAGCTCTCTCATTTCAATTATAACATAAAATTATATATATATTCGATTATCTGATTATCTAGTGGAGAACACAAAATTTACTTCATACTAAAGAAGACTTTTCGCTCCCGACTATCTATAAAGAGTTTTCATTTGTTGAAATCACAGTAAAATGAAAACATTTTAGAAAAGCAATAATATTTCCGATTTGCAAAATAATTTATGAAAAGTTAAATACAAAATATACAAATCCGAAAAATATTTTCATTTCAAAGAACTAACTTGAGAGATATTGTAGTTTACTTAAAAAAAATATTCTATGTATTCGGAAAAGTATAATTCCTGTCCACGTTTTACTTACAATTGGAGTGAATAAGCTCTCGGACTGATATGGAAGCATTTAGGAGCAAGTGCTTTCATAATAGAGCGCTTAAGGCCAATCGCTTTGACGATTGCATTAAGCCTCCATTAAGAGCCTCGACTGGGCCAGGCGAGCCAGTTGAGCCGCAGTCGGGCATTCGAATTAAAATTAAATCATTATTGAAATTTGTGTAGTATCGCTCGATTCCGTCCGTTGACTGGCTCATTAAAATGGATGGCATTAGCATTAAGGCGACAGCATGGAAGCTACGTCCGTCCGCCTGTCTGTCTGGCCGACTGAGTATGCATTTGCATTTGGCAAATTGTAAAATTTTAATTCGCATATCATGCGCGATAATCAGCGGCGTACATTATAAAACCATAAAATCCGCAAAAACGCGCCCATAAACGCAGCAACTCAGGCAGCTGAGTTTAGCAATGGCCGGAACGGGCGGCGGGACGGACAATTGTCGCATGCAGTGCCAATAAATATCCGTTTATATGGTAATTGTGTATATGCATATACATTCCCATATGCGCGCCTGTATGTGTGACTGTATGGATGTGTGTGTGTATGTGTGTGTGTGCGAGCTGTGCGGTCGATTAGTTCATAGCTTGTGGGCAAGGGAGAGAGAGGGTAGTCGACCGCCCTCTGAGTGAAATTTGCATTCGCATTTGCAGATTTCTGCACAGATGCGAATTGGAAATGGCAGAGAGTAGCTATTCAATGAGATCTTAAATAATCATTGAAATACATTCACAGCAAATCGAGTCCCTTTCACTGCACGGATTCCCAAACAAAATGGCGGCGTCTAAAAGGGGGCTTAATTTTCATGTCCATTAACCAAGCAAAATGAATGTGGGCATGCAACGAGCGAAAGGATAAGCAACTCCATGGCAGGAGCTCCAGCTGGGGCGTTTCTCTGAGTGCCCCGAGTACCGCCTAGAATTTGAAATTGGAGCTGGAGCACAAAATGCGAGCACAAATTCAAATAAAGTTTAACGAAGCCAATCTGTCGAGGGGTCCCAGATTGATGCTGGCGGCCATGGGAATGAAAACGAGGCCAAGGAGCAGGAACGGGAGCTGGGGCAGGGACAGGCACAGGAATTGGGATCAGGAGCGTGCAATAGGCGGCCGGCTATGAGCCATGAAAGTTATCAAAGCGTGTTATTACGAGCAACGATGCGAAACGCCGAGCACCGAGCAGAGAGGAATCGGTTTTTGTTTTTGGAAGCATTCTTGGTTTTGGTATTCTGGTGCGCTACGCCGCACGCAGGGCGAGTAATCAAATGAAACGCATCAAATACGTGAAAGGGATAAAACGTAACAAAATGGCTGGCGATTTTAAACAACACAAACACAACACACAAACACAAACTCGAGTGTTCGCAGTCGGCCCAGCGATTGCGATTTCGTTGACTCAGCTCCTTTCGAGGGAGCTCCAGGTCTCCAATCACAATAGCCGAGCCCAGCTAGTTGATCAGGTTATTTATATTTGTGGCGGCAAATGGTAATTCAATAAATTTAAAATCAATGACGACTGCCACAGTGGAGCATCAAAAGAATTTGCTGAACAAATTTGATACAAGCAGATCTCACTTAAATAAGTTTATTTATTTATTATCATTATTTAAAAAGAAAATATTACAAAATGTCTTATCAGTTTACATATTCACTGAAACACTGAAAAAAATTAACGGTAATATGTTATTGTATTTTTTATTGCGCCCCAAAAAAAAAAAGAGATAATTTTTCAATTATGTATTATGTTGCAAGTATTAATTTTTTATAAAATATATAAACGATATTTTTTTACTTAAACTAAAAATATCAATTCATTAGAAAAAGTTCTTTATTTTTAAATCCATTAATTAAATTTAATTTAATTATAATGCAAAATAATCTAATTATATAATAAATATGTAAGGAAAATTTGTGAAAAGGTGCTTTTTATTTTCGCCCACAGTATTCAAACAATGTTGAGCTGAACTTCGAGTTCAACTTCAATTCCGGATATTTATAGTTATGTGGATTTCACTTAAAATGCACGCCCATTAATGGGGCAGAACAGAAGTCAGCATCGTACAGGATTAACCCTTATCCGTATCCGCATCAGGATCGTCGACGGCCAACCACATTTTGCCCAAAGGGCCAAAGGGCGGGCCCGTAAGACGTAAGGCGCTCTACGGGCTTCTTGTACTTCGTATTTGCTTGCGTGCGAAATTCGAGCACCTGACGTGAGTGTGGGGCTTGGCTTGGGTTTCAATTTATAGCGCGGAGGCGCACGTGAAATCCAGAGAGCGATTTTTACGGATTTTTAAAAAATAAAATTTACGGATTAAGTTATTGTGCGACGCATGCATTGAGGATTTTCCGCCGGGCTAGACCGGGCAGGCGACCAGTTCAGGCCAGGCCAGGCCAGGCCAGGGAGGAGGCGGGAGCGTTCTCTTAGGTCGATTACGTTTTACAACGCAAGCATAAAAGTTGATTGAAAATGCTTATTAGATGCAAGATTAGATGCGATATGCAGCAAAAGACGGACCATTTTGGAATCAAAGTCAGGAGTCGCAGCATAAAATTTCAACGATGCTGAGACGTGGCCAAATTTGGCTCAGAGCTCGTACCCTGGAGACTGAGGCTGAAGCCGAAGCTGAAACTGAAACTGAAATTGGGACTGAGACTGAGGCGAAACTTAATTGAAATATCCTACAAGACACCGTAGCGTTTTAAATATTTAAGCCAGGGCAAGCGCAGTGGGAAAATGGGAAGATGGGAAAGCGGGAAAGCGAAAATGGTATAGGTGCGAACGCGAAAATTAAGACCACAGCAATTTACTGCTGGCAGGTAATCCCATTTAGTACGGATAATATTGCCACTCGGCGTCTGGTCGTCTGCAAATTGAACTTTTTTTGTCGTTTTCGGGTAGCAGCGCGAACAAAATATTCCCCAGCCCGCTGAGAGAGTCAACAACAAAAAAGTTTTCTTGATAACAGAGCTCATCAAAACTTCTGTTACAAGAAAAAACTTTTAGGCAAGATTCCAATTTCAGTCTCGAGCGCCACACACAGCGAACGCGAACCCAAAGAAACCCCAAATCTAATGTTCATAATTTAAAGTTGGGAAGAATTTTCAGAGCCCAGCTAAGATTGCTGCTGCATTTTATATAATAAGTTTGCCTACGAGGGCAGATAAGAATTATTTTAGAAAATATTTTAACCAAGTTTTAATTAATTTCTAAGCCGTATATTTTAGTAATCCCAGTCAGAAGTGGGATTTGCTAATTCCAGGAATTCGCTGCCATCCAACAAAGTTCTATGAGCCACCGACATTAACGACATTCCAAACGAAACCAATGCAGCTCAGCTGAGACTGCCCGACTTTCAAATGCCCTGGAATCAGTAGTAGAAATACCTCGATATATATCGATATACGATAAGCACATGCATATGAAGATTCAGTCAGTCGAAAGTGTATATTCGATCTTTAGAATATTTTAAAACCAGAGAGTTATCCATAAGCATCTACAAAAATACCAAAGCTATACGATTTAATCTACCAACTGAAACGAGTTTTTCTTACAGTAAAACTTGGGTAAGTGGGGATCTATCGAAAACGGCATTTATTATACGGCTATATGAACTAGTCCATTACCAACATACCAAATTAATAAACAATAACATAATAAATTACTTAATTAATTAAATTTACCCTCATATCATTTGGTAAGTTTGAAAAATACTTGATGTGAGTATATATTATTTGTTAATTATTAATAATGGATCTACCATAAAAATAAAGCCTTTTGGATATGGGCGTATATAACCGAATAGACAAATTAATAAATTAGCAGACTATTCACAAATGTAGAGTTTCTAGTGATACAAATATAAAATATTCTTGCAGGCCTATTGGGTTGCATATCTTTTAAATCGAGAATACCAGCTATTATTTACCTAAAATTTCAAGGCAATACGAACATTGTACAAAACCAATATACTCCTGAACAAGTGTTAAAAAGAAACAATAAGCACTTTTATATTAGATATTTTTGGGCCGCCGCGTGGAGTCAAAAGTTTAATGAGAAAAGTTCGAGCAAAGTTCGGCATTCCGGCCGACATTGCTGAGAGTGCGTGTTTATTAACCCCAAGAAATTCCAAGAGCTCCAAATCTGTCTGCCCCATTCTCTGAATCAGTGTTGGAGTGCCCTATTTATAACACTCACAAGTCTCTTATGAACCTATAGTTTCATATATAAAATTAAATAAATGAAAATGTATTTAATGTAAGTGAAGTAAATAATAATTTAATGTAAATAAATTCAATAACCAATAATTCTAATTTGCATATATTATTCCCATTGACAACTAACAGTAAATCGTTTTACACTTAAAAAATAAACAAAAACATTTTATAAATGAACTCCCCAGATAGAAAGATACAAATATAGTAACATAAGGAATGCCCCATTTAGATATGTATGACATAAAATGTTAAATTTTTATAAAATTCTGCTATTTCTATGAATCTTACACTCTAAACAATTTTGGCAACCTACTGCATAACTAATCATATTCATAAATATATTTACTATAAAATTTGTTTTCTTAGAGTATTTCTAAGCTCTACATTCTATACCTCTAAAATAAAAATACTAAAAATTTAAAAATATGAATTATCATATATTATATGAACTCTTGCACTATTTTCTCAAAGTGTATTTCGTTACAGAACTGTTTTCACTGTAAAAAATTGGCAGTAACTTTACATTGACAAACTTCCCACATGTGTATATATACCTCGTATATGTATCGAGTGTGTTACTCTTTCTTTTTTTCAAGTGTGCGGCATAGCTGCAAAAGCCACCCCTAAAAATTACCACCAGAACCGACTGTGTGTGTGTTCGTGTGTGTGCTTGTGTGTAGATAGCGATAGAGGCGCATGGCCCTGGACGTTGTCTTTGTTGTTGTTGTCTTGCCATGGCAGAGCTCTCTCCCCTCGCATGTTACAGCGACCATTGAATCGATGGCTGGTGGTGGTGCGGTGCCACCGTGCGCGCAGCGGCCATGCGGCCATGCAGCCATGCCTGGACTCGCGATGCCGGCGGCATTTTCGTTACGACTTGCGGATAGATACACACACACACACAGACACACAGCCCACGCATGCGACGACGTGCGGCTTGGGCGTGGCTCGCATCCAGGGAATACTGTGTGGTATATAAGAAATGGTGTACATGCTCTACGTGCCTGGGCGACGATTGATGATGCGCTTAGGAAGTATCAATCGGAGATATTTTTAATTTCCGACAAACAACAGCAACTACAACATATTCAGGGCATTGATTTGTTACAGCCCGAGAGCTAGGAACGCAGCTAAAAGAACAGCAATTAGTGAGAGATCTATGGCACGACGGCCCACGGGCTGCATTTCACTATTTTGCTGTAATACGTAGTATCCTGCTCTAATTTATGAGCAGTCCGCCGTATGTTGCGCTGTGAAGAGATTTATGATCGCATCATAAAACAATTAACAAGCCGAAACTCGTGCCGCATAAATCGCTGCACTCTCTCTCTCTCTCTCTCTCTCTCTCTCTCACTCTCTCTCTTTCTCTACTACTCGATTCACAAGTCCCGTCTGGTTATTTCATGCCGCTTTTGTGTTATATTTCACGGCGTTTTATTATTACATACTCTGGGTAAATGGGGATTTGGCTCTGAGCGCGAGCTTGACACCAAAATTGTCTCCCAGCTGTGTTCATCCTCTCTATCTATGTGTGTGTGTGTGTGTGTATTTTTTTAATTAACCACACAAGATTTCTACTCATTTTCATATCGTAAACGTTTATCCAACTTAATAAGTCGTAAACGCCTCAGCTACGACGACTGCTTCTAACAAAGTTTCATGGCCCTTCCATAGCTGCTCTGCCTCTGCCTCTTTCCTCTGCCCTCGCATTCGCATTTGCTGACAGCGCAGGTGAAAGTGTCCACAAGCCCGAATGCATATACTTGTGCATAAATTCATACCTACTCCAATACGAGTTATGTAACACGCATATGACTGCTCGAACGACTGGGCGACATCCTGATCCCAGTTACAGCCGACAGCATTAATGAAACCTTAAACGCTGAATTACATACAGAGGTCGCTATAAGTGTATTTGGCTGACACAGTAAAACCTAATAACACATTGTACACATTTACGAAAAAAAAAAAAAATGTATAAATATCGTTTTGATTACCTCAAGACAAAGATATCTGAATATGAGAGATCTTAAATTGAAGAGAGATTTCGGAATTGATTTCTACAATTTATAGTTTAAGTCTAGCAAGTGGGAATAAATAAATAAAAATCTATAATAATTAATTTAAGCATATAATAATAGTATTCCATAATATTGAATTAAGTAATATTGTATCAAGTAAAAGTAGATATGTTTCTAAGGCTCTTCACAACACGCATAGGATTTGGATGCTTGTTCCACTGTGCAGCAACAACTGGCATTCATTTAATTTTGTAACTCTCAAACCGCTAAAAAATAAACCAAATGGAAAGGAGAAGATGAAGCTCGGGTCCTCAGCTCGCACAGTGCTGACACAGAGTCATTTATCCGACAGGTGCTCCGGCAGCCCTTTTTGTTTCAGCGCCCGACAATATTCTTTTAATGATGGCGATTAACACTGTCAGCCATGTGCAGGCAGCCGAACCCTGTCGCGCTCCCCTTCCCCTTCCTAGTCCCCTTCTCATTCGCATTCTCTTTCTGGTTCTGGTTCTCGTTTGCCGATTTAATTAAGTCGTCGTCGTCGCTGCTGCCACGCCCCAGCGGAGCCAAGCTGAACTCTTTGCTAACATTTTTTTGCTGATTCCATTGTTTGGACTAATCTCTGTTTGCGGAGCGACCCCCATAACGGTGTGCTCCGAGCGCCGTCAGCAGCAACGGAAGCAGCACCGCCAGCACTCGCAGGACCTCAATGGAACTGGGGTCGAGCACACACACACACATGCCTGCGGAATGCCATAAAGCTACCCACACATCTCTGAAAGATACTGTCAACATGTTTGTTAATGTCCTTTTGAAATTTACAAGTTTTGCAGATAAACTTTGCATTTCATTTCAGCGCAGGCTCGCCTCAGCCCCCCTTTATCAGCTCCATAAAGAGCATAAGTTATGCGGCATTCAGCTTAGGCCTCTCCACTCTAAAATATCGATATGAACATCCCGTATACTGCATGAATTTATTTACATTTATTCCAAACCCTATTTCCATTTGGAGATCAATGAGAACCCAACGCTACTTCGATCTATAACTCTGCATTTGCTTTTGTTTTCTCTTCTTTCTTCTCTCTGTACTCTTTTCTGTTTTCTCTTTCATTTCTCGTTTTCATTTTTGTTTGCGCTTCGAGTTAAAAGCCATAAATTTGTTTATGGGCCCATTAAATCATCATGATTGTCTCTGCGACCTTGAGCCATTAGTTGGCGAGCATTTAAGCGCTCCCATTTTTGGGAGACATTCGCTTTCTTTTGCATTTGTTTCGTTCGCCATTTTATTGCTCGCTGCCTTTTAATGCAGCGTTCGCCTTCAAGCCGTTTACTCTGCCGCAAGCCTATTCGCATATGGGCAAACGGGCCAAAGATTTAAATAACTCTATGAATATTTATGCATATATATTCATGATCAGCAGCAACTAACGCATCTATATCGATAATAAGTATCTGACTGCCGGGACGTGCGTCACTCTGCACATATGACTGATCGAGGCATTCGTTTTATAACTGTAACTAACGACTTTTAGACTTAAATATCTGATCTCACAAGCGAATCAACCTTGGTTAGAGAGTCTGACGTGCCTGATTTGATTTCATTTATATTCATTGAAGAATATTCTGCTCGAAATAGTTTTGCAGACTCATTGATAGATCTTAAAGTAACTGTAATGCTGGTAACTAATAAGTTAAATAATAATAATAATAATAATAAAGTACAATTTTTAAGTTATATTAATAATAAAATATAGTTTTTAATAATAATAATAATAATAATAACAATAATAATAATATATGCATATATATATATATTTTTTTTAAATAATAAAAAATAATAATACGAAAACTATTAACATACATATATAACCTATTAATAAATTAATAATTTATAGTTAATGAATGTATTATTAAATTTAAAATCGCCTATAATAATCACTTTTAAATTAAACAAATGACCTTATTAATTGATTCAATTTGTTTAATTATATAGGAGACTGATTTGACTGATTTACAATAATTACTATAACAAAGCTTCATTATCATGTTGTGTATAAATGAAACTATCAACGGTTTATAAGGAACTCAGCCCGAGCTATGACCTGACAATATATGTTTTTTTCTATTTTTGTTTATTTTATATTCAACTAAAAGAATAATACCTTCGTACATAACTCATAATGCTCAACATCAACCTATTCAAAAAGAACACCCACACATATCCTGCCATATCCTGAGCTAAACAGAGATACATCTTTCTCCAAGTCTCTTTCAATGACTTCAGATTCTAGTCTGTTCGCCGTCGGCACATGCTTTAGATACAACAATTTGTCGTTCTATTCAACTGACACTTTGACTATAAAAGTATTCAGATGCGTTTTTTCCAATTGTTATTGCATATTTCATTAGTTAATGATAATGAGAAATTATGAAATGAAATACATTTAGGTCTGCAATGAATTATGCTCAAAGAACTTTGCATACGAGGAATATAATATTAGGGAACTTCAATTACAATTCCACTGCTCTAATACTAATTAATAAATTGCTTGGAACTCGGAGTCAAGTCTAGCGGAAGGAGGCATTTAATTTTCATTGCAATTGCGCGAGCTCTTCCGCTAAATAGAGTAGGCCTGGCGTCTCCCGAAGTAAGGGAAGTCGGTGTCTTGTGGCTCGTTTGGTTTTAGTGCGACTCGATTTGTGCGAAATTTCTGGCTGATAAAGCAATGGAAAAGGCAATGAATGACGCGCACGAGTAAATTTTCGGTTTCTTTATTCTGCCTTGGCATGTTTCCATTTGTCTTCGCTCTGTTTGTGTAAGTTTTCCATTTGGATAATGGAAAAAGACCATTTGAGGCCATTACATGGCTCTGCTCGCCAGCCGGGGGCAATTCGAGCCGCACTATTGTAACAGACCCATCGCGGCATAAGTGGAACTGGGCACGGCGCCATTGGAGCCACCAGCTCCAAGCAACTGCCACACACACACACATACAGAGACACACACAGAGACACTGCTAGTTGTGCGCAATTTTGCTTTTAGCTTATTTCAAGTTTTTTCTTCTCGACATTTGCAAAATGAATTGTAATGCAATGGGAGAGTGGGGAATGCCAGCAGCGACTGGCGTTGGGCCACGCCCCGACCTAAGACCCTGGATCGACCCTAGAGCAATGGCCTCGGCAATAAAATCATATTCGCCGGGCGCCAGCCAGCTCTCAAATATAATTTTTGTGCCAAAAGTCGTTTACAGTGTCGTTTCTTTAAGTACGAAAACGAAGAGCAGGGGGAGTGGGGCATGGGAGATGCTACTTCTTTTGTTTGGATCTGTGCTTTTATTGGTGTTATTAGGCTGAAAGCACTGCAATTATGGGCGCCTTCTGATGCCCCGGATGTGGGACACTTAATACTAAATGGGTTTAAGGTCAGCAATCGAATAATGCGAATCACAGCAACAACACATCAAATGAGATTGCCACACGCAAGAATAAGTTCACATTCATATTAAATGGGTCTAGTTAGAAGAGACTCTATCGAGTCTATAAACTTGCCCAAGTGATCTGCTTATTATTAATAATTTGTTACTAAGATACTAAAATATAATACGATAGATATTCTTGCCATTCGATTGAAGTAAATCATCAAGAGAATTCTCTTCATTGATCACATCTTCGAGTTTGAATAAAAACAATTCTTCTTACTCTACACTTCAATGATTTTGGAAATGGGTTTTTAATATTATTCCGTATATATAAATTTTATCTGACAGCCGAATATGTCTGTATTAACTTGGCTTTTGGATGATATCATATAAGCCTGCCCAATACATTTGAAATTCTGAAGTGAATTTAATAAAATATACAAAATTGTTCTTTTGTTTATTCCACACTCTTCGTAAATGAATTCCAGTGTGCTGAGCGGCATGCGTGTGGATTTATAATTATTTAATAGCCCGAGAAATATATTCATTAACGCATCGTTGTTCGAGAGGGAGAGCCATTAATTCAAAATTACTTAATTTGGCAGTACGAAGCCCACAAATATTCCCAATATATTCCAACCAAATCTCGTTATGGTACAGCCAGAACATTTGTAATATTTTTTTAGCTGCTCAATCAAGTGCCTGACAATTTCCAAATCACGAAGTTAGTTATGACTTCCCTTTCAATTATATTTTGACAGATGCATAATGGAGGTCTTGATTATATATGCATCCTTCTCGTCCTTCCATAAAAGAGCACTCAGGAGCTGAGCCATCATCCATTTGTCAAACAATTCTCTCCAGCTATCCACTTGTCAGGCTGCATTGGATTTTGGTTATGATAAGTATTTCCATTTTGTTTTCTTACATTTTCATTAATTTCCCCCCACCTTTCAGTTGATATGAAATTCTACTTATCCCTCGCTCAGCACTTGAGATTCATCGGGCATTTTCATTTGTAATCTGCTGGGTTTTGTTTTAAAATTCTAGACTTGTTGCTGCTGCAATTTATGGACTACTTGACTTTTGGGCAGGGCCTATCGCGGCTCAGTCAGGGCTCGTAAATAGTTTCCCATGTCAATTGGAGTTTCTCTATTTTTATTCTGCGATTAAAAAAACAAATTTTATTTTAAATTCATTTGTTTCATAGCACGTGTTCGTTTTTCTTGACTGCATTTCCAAATTAGTTTATTGAACATCGCTCGTCGTAATTCATAATCATAAATCATTCGACATAGAGAGCAAATAGAAAGACGCTCAATAAATTATGTCAAGTTAAAAGGAAAAGCTAATTGGATACACGATTTTCTAATGTGAACTTTAACAGGCGATGCCTACGAAAGCATTTTACATATTGTAAAATCTGTCTCATATCAAATCCCATTCAGATTCTGCTGTGTCTATTAGACTTTTCTTCTGGAATGTTTCGGAATGCGATCCGGAAAAATGGCTCTGCTCAGAATCCCATAGAGGCCGCTGCGACACCACTACAATCGAATCAGAGGCACCAACACAGCTGCATTTCAGAATGTTCGCTTGTGTGCGTGCGCCGAAGAGAGAGCAAGAGAGAAGAGAGCGACTGCTAAACGAAAACATGCGCTTGTATTTGTTCGATTGACAACGACGCCATCTACAGCTCATCGTACCGTGCACAGCGACGAGGCCAACAACACCAGAGGTCGCTCTGCACGGGGGTGTGTGACCTGGCTACTGAACTGTGCTGAACTCCGATAGGACATCGAATTCTTACAATTACAAATAAATTATCTTGCACACTCGTTGGTCTGAGCAGTTTCTTACAAAAAATTTGTTAAACTTCTAAAGGATGCTTTGAATATTAATTTTAAAATTGTATGAACAAATGTCGTGTAACTTTCTTTTTAATATATTCGACTGATCGTTGATCCATAAAAATTCAACGAAATATTTATTAATAAGCTTTATACTGCGCCGGAAATATTTAACTGGTATTTTAAAATGTATCTGAAATCGTATGTTCCTGCTTAAAATCGAAGAAATTGAATGTTGCAGTCAGGGACTATCGACTACAGAATACTCAATATCCGTCTAAAAATAGTTTAATCTCGTTTGTCTAAAAAGTCACAAAGCAGTCTTAGGTAACTGGATTGATCGTTTCACTATTTCAATATTGAATATGCTGCTTCTTCCCATTTTCCGCTATCCAAATATATTGTTTCTCACCCAATTCCTAGAATATATCTAGAGTAACGTAATGTAAGGGTCGAAATCGATCTAAGGCATAAAAAGACCGAACTGTACCAGATATAGATTTTTACATTTTCCACTCCCTTCGTATTCCTGGAAGTATGAACGACATTTTTTTAGGTGACGGTTGAATTCAGGAGTATGTATTCCACATTTCCGTCTCTAGCACTCTACTATATGAATACAGAATTCTTTTTTCGTCCTGTGATGCATTTTTACATTGCAAAATTAAGAGGTTCTATCTTTGAAAATATATATACATACATACATATGTAGAAAATATAAGACAAATATGGAAGACAATATACATACATATGTATGTGCATAATTTCCAGTCACTAGAACTATCAGATTTGCCTGGCCCCTAAATTAGCGTACCGCAAAAATCGTTATATTGCACTAGGGTATATATACCAAAGCGAAACTCGACTTGAAACTAAAGACGGTGAGTTTGTTTAAGCTGTGACGGATAGGCGGACGGACAAGCACAAAGATGAACATTGCACAAACGTAATATTCGTTTTCACTTCGTGAATGAGTATTAACAATTATAAATAATAGAATCACAAAAATAATCAATAAATAAATGTAAATGTAAATAATTATAAATAAGTCCAACTATGTATGATTGTCTGATGCTTCAACTCAGTCAATGTCAATACTTTATTCAATAATTTTCCATTTGCGTAAAAGTAATATATTGCAATGTTTTTATCATTTTTTTTAAATTATTTATTTAGATAATTATATTGAACGATTACGTTTATTTTTTCCTACATTTAATGATTAGTCGTATAGTAAAATAAGAAACACGACTGTGAATCTACGCAATACGTACTTAAAATGATAGAAACGTGTGATTCTTAGAATAAAATAGGAATCATCGGCAACATCTACCGCTTCACTACCCCTATATCGTTATTATATACTCAGAATATCCAGTTAAAAAACGTATAAAATGATAATTTCGATTAGATAAGTATTCACTAAGCTAACAACGAGGAAAATTTTACTTATCATTCATGTAAAAAAAAATTTTTTTTGGGTAAATCGATTTAATATATATTCCAGTCTTATACCGGCATTATTCTTACCCATAAATAATAAAGATAATGCGAAGAAATATAATTCGGTTTCTGATTTTAACTAATAAAACAGCTAGATAATAGTTGCCTGATCTTACTTAAAAATGTTTTTATTTCTCTCGTTTATTGATTGACAGATGATTACTTTAAGTAATCAGTCATGGCTGAATGAACTTGAAGGATATTCTGCAGTAATTCAATTTCTTAAAATAAAATGAAAGCATCTGTTTTGCAATTAATTAATTAAAGCTTCGTCAACTACGACAGCTCAAAATACTTTATATAAATATTACAGGCTTACAAATATGAATATAATATTTATATATTATTATAATATATAATATATATAATAATAATATATATTATTATGATATCAAATATGAATTAATTAATTTGGCGAAATAGCGAAGGATTTTCTATTTGATTACAACTGCTACAATTTAAATATCTTGTCAGTTCTATATATTTGAATGGAATACGCATGCTACTCAGAATATACACACCTACATATTTGACAATCGGCGAGAAAATCTAAGTGTGAATTGATGTATTGTATGAATGCATTTGTACATACATATGTATGTACATACATAGATATGTAAGTCCAGCACGTTCCATATTCACCATTGTGCGGCGGACAATTCTCTGAGGTCGAGACAACCGAAATTTACCACGCCGTCTGTGCGTTGAACCCTTGACTATGGCGACCTTAGCTCCGCCCATTTTTTAATGGCCTCTGCCGCATCGCCAGAGCGACGCATGCGCCTTGCCGGCGAATATGGAAGACAAAACGAAAATGGAAAGATAGCTAGAGGCGAGAGGCGAGACGCAAGAGGCAAGCAGTGAGCGGGATGGAAATTGTGAATAAAATGAAGTTAGATTGGAGTGGGGCAGCTGCGTGGGTTGGGTTGGGTTGGGTTTTTGGGACTTGCGGCTTGGGTTGGTTCCACTGGGTTTTCCCGTCGCTGATTAACATTTTTATAAATTTATTCAAATGAGAAGCGCTCAATATGGAAATGACTCTTGGGGCCGACGCTCTAGCAAGGCAATTAAAATTCGAATGGCTTTATGATTTTTCTTGGTGCCGCCAACAACCACGGCGACAGCGCCCCCAGATCGAGATGTCTGGATGTTTTAATGTCGCGGTGCACTGCCACGGCCAGCGGCCGCTCCCCTTTCTCCCCCGCCCCCACACCGTTAACACTGCGCGCCGAGTTGCAACATGTGGCATTAATTATGCGGCGATAATGTCTTGCTTTGTTGCCAAGCGTTAGGATTCTTTTTATGAAAGTGTCAGAATAAATTACATGATTCCAAGCCAACTGATGCGAACGCCCCAACACCAGCTCAGGGAGGAGCTACAGCGTATGCCTCTGTCGTGCATTAGGATTTCAGCGTTTCAGTCTCCTTCATAATTTCATCGCGTCTGCCTCAGCCCTGCTCCAGGAGGGGGCAAATGTATGTATGCGAGGCACGCCCGGAGAGAAGCTCGGCGGCGTATGGGTTCACCCTAATTCACCCTGCTTGGCTTTTCGTTGAATATTAAGCTTACACACACACACACACACACTCACGCATTTCTAATGCTGAACTCTCATTTGTGACGATTAAGTCGAAGAGCGACTGCCTTGGAATGGGAATGGAAATAAAAGTATGACAGGGACATGATGTTCTACACGTCAGTCAATTGGTTTCTGTTTTTGCATTCAATGGTTGTTCAATTAGCTAGAGAGCGTGACAAATGCACATACGTACGTATGTATGTATGGGTGCATGTATGGGTGTTGCATAACCTTCGCCGAGTCGAGGCAACCCCTTCCATTTGCATTTTGGCATTTCTCGAATCCTTTTTCCCAAATTCGATGTCCAGCTGCGTGTTTTCTGTGGTTTCGGCTCGGCCTTTGTCAAAATCAAAATATTTGGAAACCGGAGCTGCTGATGCGGGTGCTTTATGGTGTGGCCATAAAAGAGCCCGTCTTCACGCTTTCGCCGGACCACACCGGTCCGAAGAAATCTCGGACCGTCATTAGGCAAAAAATATGCCACAACCAAATGCCGTGGCCCGGATCGCATTTTGCGTCATTCGTTCGCTTGAATGCAACGCGAAAGGTCGTTCCTCAGCTCCTACAATCATAAATCATTCAAAGTGCAACCGAGCTAACCCTTTCCGCACTCTCTGCTACCTGTCTCACATTGAACGATTCCAGTTTTCCCTATGGAAAGCAGTCGCTGCGTGCCTCCGATCTCTAGCTGCTCGATATTCTGCAGCCAGGCCTCAACGTCTGTCATTTTATTTTTATGAGTTAACATATGTAAATTTTTCTCTGTAATACGTATACTTATATCTATTCGTAATTGATTCTTAACTTATGGACAACCTCTAAAAAGAAGACACTATTATAAAGTGGAGCAGAAATGTAAGTATATGTCTTTATATAGTTTTAGACTAAATATTCAATCGGATGTTAGTTAATAATTCCTATAATTCAGTGCTGAATGAATATAACATACCTCATCAGAAATGTATTTCTTATAGAGCATATTTATCTTCTTGACAAGACGTTAGATACTTCCTCAAATATTTATAACTACAAAGAAAATGATTATCGATTAATCTCGGAATTATCGTTCCAAACCTATATTATACTCATATCAAATATACTCTAATGGAATAATAATTCAATTCATACAAAATATACTATGATGGATTAATAATTCAATTATTGTAGATCCAACTCTATGGAAGGAACTGGCTAGCAAATGGTTGATGGGAAATTGGGAGCCCAAAGTTTTCAACTTGTTTGCTAAATTTGTGACATATTTTTCCTTGACTAACTTAATTCACAGCAAGATTAGATTAATAATTTGCTATTTCCGCCGACGGCATAGCTTTAGGTTGATTAACTAAGCAAACATTTGGTCACATGCTTTTCGAACTTATTTTTATAATCAGCAATAAAAAATTATTTTAAGATGAGCAGCTTTCATTTTTTTTTTTTTAACTTTTTATATATTCTTGGGAAGTAAAAAATCTACATATACACGTATATATAATTTATATACATTATATATAAATAAAATAGCTAAATATCGGCCCACACGAAAAAGGGAGCTTATGAAATGGAAATGCATATGAGATTGGAGAAATATTGGTAAAATGGATTAAATATGACAATTATATAAAACAAAGGTGAATATTCTTCTTACAGTAATTGCCTGAAGGCATTTGTCACTCTGGCTCAAAGAAAATTGTTATTTTAGAATTAGTTCTTGGTAACAATAAATAAATAAATAATTCTTCTTACAGTAAAACATAAATCAATTGACATTGGGATCTAAGGTGACATTACATATTATTCCTTCTGATTTTCATGTAATGAAATGCTATGCACCTTATCAATTGTACGACTTATCAAAGCTCTATCAATTTATTTGATTCCTAATTCTTTCTATCCAAAAATGTATGTAATGCAGTTATGTAATATTCTTGTATGTTAGTAAGTTTAATAAAATCGTTCCCGAAATGTCAGCTTTACTATCCGTACACCCGTTAGTCCGTCCGTCCGCCCATCTGTCCCTCTACTTTGCCATGAATGAATTTTGTGTAGTATTTGCTTAGTATTATTGGTAATATTACTGACAGCCCTTTCATTAGATATGTTTTGCTTGCTTGGGGTCTTTACTAAAATCGTTACGGAAATGTCTGCTTTACTATATGTCCGTCCGTCTGTCTATTTATCTCTTTCTGTGATTTGCCTTGTGTCAAGATCAATCATGTAACAGTAGAGTAGAATGATTGGGAATGTTCCTAATGCCCAAATTTGAATAGCTTACACCCGTACTCAAGTACATACATGTACATATACATACATACAATATAAGTTACACCTTTACTTACCCACATATTTATAGTCACCTGGAGGAGTCTGGCGAGGCAGTTGGACTGCTAGCGTTGATTTGGAAGTTACTTGCACGAGAAGCATTGTACGATAAATCAGAGCCACAATTAATGTCCGAAATGTCAAAATGGCGGCAACAAATCAGTTTAATTGAATCCACGCCCAGCGCACCAGAGGAACCGACGAACGCGACGCGCTGGACGGACGGAATGACGGACGCAGGTTGGGAGAAGCACAAAGTACGGATGGTCCCGGAGACCTGGCAAAGAGCAGCGACCGCGAAGCATTACAGAATCGGAAGGCAAAACACAAACAAGGCAAGCAAACGGCACTTCGAGCCGACCCGCAAGTATTGTTAACGTCATGTTTTGGCCTGGCTTGGAAATCACACGCGAAATTGTAATCCACATTTCGATATGCATATGTATGTGTATGTGTGTGCGGATGTGTGTGTGTGTGTATGGGCGCATTCACAGTTGGGCGAAGGGCGCTGGAGCAGAGCGTTTCTTTTCTTTCATTGTCGAAATTATAATTAATTCTGTTATTTTGGACAGCACACGAACCGGCTCGAGTTGATTTACAGCACGTTTTTATTTGCATTTGCGTTTGTATTTTCATTCTCATTTTCATTTTCATTTTCTTGTTTTGTTTCATTATTTTTTTTTCCCTTCGATTTGCACAATTGGAATCACAGACAATGGACAATGGCAGCCGTACAGGCTCCGGGCTCCGAGCTCCGAGCTCCGGGCTTTGGTCTCCGGGCTTCGCCTTCTACTGTCTGACTGCGAATGCGACACCTCAGGAAAATTGGAAACCTCGACCCCGATTTGGCTATCGCGCATTCTTGTCCGCTTCTCGAAGCCCGCTTGCTAAGCAGCTATCAATTGTCGGATGGTGTGTGGAGCAGGACGTCTGCTTTACGCGGCGTCGACCTGAGAGCAAAGTGTCCAAAAAATAATATTTGCTGTTCAGTTTGACAGTTCAGTCAATGGCTGCCGCAGCCGCAGCCGCAGCCACTGCCGATGTCGATGTCGATGTCGATGTCGATGTCGATGCCGAGGCGAAGGCGAAGGCGAAGGTTGTGGAAGCGCAGTCGGCGCACGAAGTGGCGTCGAGACAAGAACGAAGCAAAAAGCAACAGAAACGTCAAATGAGAGTGAGAATGCGGGAAGACAGAGCCGCCAGTAACAGTAACAGCAGCAACAGCAACAGCCTCAGCCAGAGCCAGAGCCACTGCCGCAGCACAACATCAACATCCAGAGCAATCAGATACAGAGACAGACGAACGGACGCGTTCCGCGAAGGGGAAAAGGTGTCGCTTGACGGTGGTTGAGAGCCAGAGTGAATGCTTCACTTGCCTCACTTGCCAGGGCTGGCCCCTGCAGGCCGTATATACAAGTATATGTGCATGTGTGTGTATGTGTGTGTGTGTGTGTGTGATGTGGATGGGGATGTGGATGACGATGACAGCGTTGCGTTGCTTAGTTAGACAAAAAAAAAAAAAGGTCATAAACCCACAGCAGAAGCAGCGGCCGCAACACTTACGCTTGCCAGAACGCCAAAGGACAGAGGATAGAGGACAGCGGACATAGGACAGCGGACTGAGAGATAGAGAGATAGAGTACGAAAACGAAATGAAAATGGAAATGGAAACAAGAATGAGAACGAACACGAACTGAAAGCTGAGAGCAACCACATGCCAGCAGCAAGCACCACTGCCGTCGCCGGCTAGCGGTGAAAAGATGAAAAGCCAGAGAAGCAGCAGTTCAAGCAAAAAGGCACAGCGATGGGCAATAAAACGCGTTGGCAGCTGCCCTTTTCTCTCCTTCTGTTTGCGCGCATTCGCCTCGCTCCGTCTCGCTCGCGCGCGCACTCACACACGAAAACAACCACCAGAGCACTCGCACTCGCACGAAGCGACTGACACTCACACACACAGACACAAGCCCAATCATTTTATATACGCCATTTGCTGTCTGCTGTAGATACATTTGTATCTTTATGTGCGAAACGAGTCAGCGACGCGTCGGCGACGGAGATCTGTATATACTTTGCCTTTCCATGTGTGTGACTATATGTATGTGAGAGTGTGCGTGTGTGTGTGTGCGTGTAAACTTGCTGCTGACGACATCGGCATCAGCGACGAGTCAATTTTAAGTTTCAGTTTCGCATAGAAGTGGTTGTTGCTGTTGCTGTTGTTTTTTGCTCTTCCTGAATTCATTTGATTGTTATTCCTTCTGCATTCCGTTCTGTACCCGAAATTAGCAGAAACGAAAGCAATCTGTCTAGATTCCACCACCACCACCAGCAGCTCTTATCTTCAATCGAAATTGGGGTTCAGTTCCCAGTGCGCATCTATCACCCGTTTATCTTTTGATTACCACATCGAATCGTATTGAATTTGGGGGGCGCAGCAAACACACGAACACACACACGAAGAAAAGAAAAAAAATATATAATAAAAATACAAATGAAAAGAATAAAATAACATTGACAAGATGGTCGCCTAAAAACATTTTATTTTAACGCCTTCCACGGCTAAAATCAGTTGGATGTAGATAAGCCCGAGAACAAATTAGCTCGATATCAATGGCCTCGCAGCCGACACCAAAAATATATATTCAAATGTTACAGTTTTATGTGAAACACGGACTCCATTGAACATATTTATCGTTGTACCCTTCACCTATTCGAAACGGGTGAAGCCCAATCCCGAGCTGAATACAAGAAACACGACTCGAATCGAATCCAAAATTCATTTTTTTTTTTTTACTACATTAAAATGTGTTTAGAAGGAAAGCTTATAAACTCTAGACAATTCGGTCTTCCGACTAAAAGATATCATAGATATCATATTCTCCCACATTGAATACGGAACACTTCATAACATATCGGAACTAAAGTATCAGCTGGTAATTAGCAGATAGGAAAAATGTGACCGCTTGGCGTTGATGGTTACGTCATATCCCAATTGCCTAATCCTGATTATAATATCTTATCTTATATATTTATTGCTTAAGGATTTTATCAAACTTTCAATATATTGAGTATTTGTAATATTTATTTTTTAGAAATGATTAAAAATCCCTTTATATGCTGCCTATATTTGTAAGTGAAT
Source organism: Drosophila aldrichi (assembly GCA_035045965.1). Classification (NCBI taxonomy): domain Eukaryota; kingdom Metazoa; phylum Arthropoda; class Insecta; order Diptera; family Drosophilidae; genus Drosophila; species Drosophila aldrichi. Next base: position 1,558,254 of record JAWNOM010000294.1, read on the forward strand.
TACAGTTTTCAAAAAAATTGATCTGTCTGTCTCTCCTCCTTTCTTTTTTCTTTCTCTGTCTTCCTATATCTTTCTTTCCTTTTCTCTCTATATATCTCTCTCTCTCTCTCTTTCTCTCTCCTTGTCTGTCTGTTACCTATTTCTACCCTGGTTTCTCTTTTCAATAAGTAAAGTGTAAAATAAAACTAGATTAAGAGATATCTATTGAAAGATCTTTGACAGGATAGTGAAGATAACGTAAACCCATAACTGAGCACTGTCATCGGCTTCGAGGAACACGAACTAAAAGTAATAGAGATAGAGCGTTTTGAAAACTAATTAATAGTAAGACAAAGACTCAAATGAATTGTGCACGGAATAATCCGCCAGGAATATATATAAAACAAGTAAGAAAGCTCTAGTCGAGACTGCTCGACTAGGAAATCCCCTGAACCCTTCGGAGAACTGATATTTCAATAATTCTCCGCGTCTTTTTATTTACAAAACAAACACACACACACACGCACACACATACATAGGCACATATAGGCACGCACGCATAAACTCGCATGCGCTGCCGTGTGGGCTTCTCATGGAAAATTAATTGTTTAATACCTTTTTTGGTGGATGTACGTTCTTCATGAAACTTTTAGATTGTGATTATATCATTACTATGCGTGTATGTGCCGAATCTCAAGTCTCTAGTATTTGAAATACGCATTTTACAAATGTGAGGGTGAGGGGGTGGATATAGGGGTGGGGGGTGAATTATAACAAAAACCGAAATTCTATAAAGTACATATGAGTCTATATTTAAAATTTGGAGACTGTAGCTCAAAAGATGTAGGAGATATAATTTTATAACTGGCTTTCAATAAGGTTTTTCATCGATAAAAAAATAATCGGACGAGTTATCGATTTCTAGTGATAAACTTGATATGCGCGCGCTATATACGGACATTTTAAAAAAAGTTGAGGTCTCTAGCTATTGTAGCTTCGGAAATCTACGCGTTCATACATACGGACAGACGGACAGACGGACAGACGGACATGGCTATATCGACTCAGTTCGTCGCCCTGATCAAGAATATATATACTTTGTTGGGTTTGCCACGCCTCCTTCTCCCTGTTACATACTTTTAACAAAACCATTATACCCTGATTTCCCATTTTCAATGGGTTCAGGGTATAAAAATGAATACGAATTCTCTCAAAATCAAGTGATGGTTGATAACTATGGTGATTAACGGAATAACAGAATAAAGATGATAATGATTTTTCAATGATAACGATGGCATTAAATTGCTTAATGCTGAACAAAGTTTACAATTCTAAGCATGAGTCCCACACTTTAAATTGTAGATTCACCATATATATTTTTTTTCAGATAATTTATTGTGTACAAAAATAGGTAGTTCATTCCTAGTCAGGAATACCCGACTAGGAGATACAGTCAACCCGCAAAAGAGCTCAGATACGCACGCGTGAGCTCGCGCTCTGTTTACTTCGCAACGGCTCAAGGGAAATTAATGGCTGATAATTTTTGTTCTTAGTACACTTTTTTAATTGAATTCTCCGGGTATAAAAATGACATAAGCCCAAGTCTTTGGTGTTTGAAATTCATTTCATACAAGTTGGCAAACGATTTATTCCAAATTCAAATTTCAACAAAATCTATAAAATCAATACTAGGACCTAAACATAACCTCTGAAGTATAAACAACACCTGCAGATGAAAGATTTCATCGATAATAAAAAACTGTAATGAGTCGAAATAATAATAAATATATTTATTAAATAATAATTTTAAGTTTCTTACTCTTGTGATTTAGCTGAGACAGACGGAAAAAAATCACGGAAAAAATCGTGGATGATACGCACAGGAGTCGTTCGTTTTTTACTTTTTTTGATAACTCCAATCACAGAAGTCTACGGTTCTTAACTCATTGTACTTTCTTACCATCTTTCTTACCATAAAATTCGGTAATTCAACTTAATTCAGTGACAAAATATTTAATATTTATGCAGTTGACCACTGCTGCTTAGCCATATAAAATATATTGAATCGGTAAAGACACGTACGTATTCTCAAAATTGTCTGAAAACTTCTCTTATGAATAATATTAAATATATAAATTATATGGACTTTTTTCTATAAATAATAGCTACAATAGATATCGCATGTAGATCAAAATTATCTTAAATTATCGATATCTATCTCTTGAGTTTTTAAAGACATTTGCTCCATTAACTAACCACATATTAATTAGGCGCTTTGGTTACGCAATCTCTCAATAAATTTACGTTGAAACGAAATAGAATAGAGATATAATTTCGTTAAATAAATAAATGTAACTTTGGATGCTTATCTGTATGAAAGCACAGCTTTACTTGCTCTTAATTCTTTCAATTTGCCTTTATTTAATTTATAAACAAATTAAGCATTGGGAATAGACTCAAAATGGCGATGGGTGTACTGGCCAAGGGTGTACATAAATTTCTTCTTTGTGGGGAACACAGAAAATTAGATGGTTTTAGATTTTGGTGAAAATGGAAGACCCAAGCTAAGAGCTCTAGTTCGTATATTTACCAATATCATATATTTATAAAAACTATTTATAACACCGTTACCAAGATCTGTGACGTCCAACAGCAGAATACTCATTCATAATTAAAATATCAGGATATTTATACAATTTGCCTCATTTCCAATTGGTAAATATAAATAAGTTTAGGAAAATCCCTAATAGAGTTCAGCATTAATTTAATTATATTAATTTCTAATTTTAAAGCTCTCGATTCTACTGCTCTCCTGATTTGCCTCGCTCCCAACGGGCGTATAGCCTTAATCTTGGGCTCTCAATCCGAATATATATTTAAAATTTCAAATCTCTCTTAACGCATTATATGTCCGTACGGGCAAACGAACAGACATTGCACTATGAGTAAAAAGCCCGAATTTTTGGCATTAATTGTCCCTGAAGAGATAAAAGCTTGAAATTTTGGACACATATTAATACGAATTTTTTATAATTACGTTTTTTTTTTTTTATTTTTAAAATAGAGCCACACCCCCACAATGTATTGTATACTCATTTCACTTCAATGAATGAGTATACAAAATATAAGCTAAAATATTTCTGACGACAAAGTACCCTATATATTGTCGTTCACTTTCTTTTCAGCATGAGTTTGGAATGGTTGAATGATTTGCATGGCACCGCATTCCTCAGATTACAAACTTTCATTATATTTGACAGCAAGATGAGAATATCTAGCATATAAAATGTGCCAATTGATCTCCGCCAGCAATATGTGAAGATAAATAAAGCCTTTATTCATATCCAATCGAGGTGTGCTACAAATTAGAATATAAACTTTAAGATGTTTTTTTTTTTAATGAAAGATTTTTAAAAGCGAAAGTCGATTGGGCTCGTTACATTGGCGAACAAGTCAAATAGTAGCAGTGCTAAAAAAAAATAGCCCAGAAGTAAACATTTTCGGTTAGGGTGCGATAATTTCATTCGACTTTAAAGCAAATATCTGCCATACGCCACCCCATAGAAGCAAATAGAGTTCGATAGACACGAATACGCTCTCCTTGTACATAACATAAAAAACGCATTAAGTCGCAGGGAAACACTTTACTTCACCATCTTTCAAGCTTCACAGAGGGGAATGCCAATGTTTACATAACGGGGTGCATTTTATAGCATTTCCTTTGTGCGTATATTTTGCATCCCCTCAATGCCGTTTACTCAAAATCTGTGTATATTTCAGTTACATATAACCAAGTACAAGTATATAAGGCAGAATATGTTTCCTACCCTCAGGCCTTATGAATATAATTTAGGTTAATATCTTATCATAAGTTAACATTTAATTTTTGAACCCGTGCATATGTGCTTGTGCAGACCATGGCTTTCTCTCCGGTCTGCTACTCATTCTGTCACATCTCTTATTAAAAGATAGCATATTTCGATGTCACGTGCTCTCATTATACGTAGCATTAAAACCATATTCCATAGGCATTGACAAGTGAATCAGTGGGAAACAAATGTCAAATACATTTTGTTATATACCTTTGACATCAATGAATGCCTCCCTTAGTTTCAGTAAATATTTTACGTATAAGATTTACCATGCTGTTACAGAACACAATACATATCAAAATGCTTAGTCAGACAATAATAAACAATCATCTTCATTTAAGAAAATGCTATGCTTTTTATTGTATGCCTAAAACAAGTTTAAGTACGGCATTTAGCGACATTTCGACGTGAACCCTGCGGACAACATTCCAGGCATACTTTATACATGTATACCGTAAAAAACACATGCATAAGCACGCCTCAGCGAATGATTGTGTCAACTGTTGTCTCGCTTTTGTTCTAAATGGACTTCAATAATGCAATTACCGAACGAAAATATATCGATTTGTATCGATAATAAGAGAATAGATGCGATTAGTATACAAAAATATACTCGTATATCACATTGCAAGCCTCTCTCTGGACGATTCATGGACAAAAATTCGATCCAACATACAGAAGCAGTGACAGGTAGTGCTATATCGACTCAACTCTTCGGCATGACTGTAAATGATATTATTTACATGGTATTTAATAATAACATAATATGCATCTATTTTAAAAGAAAGTGCAATCGTAGTAAAGGGTATCACATAATTTGCATCTGTTTTAAAATGAAGTTCAATCTGAGTAGAGGGTATCTCCCAGTCGAATACTCGACTAGAGATTTTTTAATTATTTACATATCCGAATATTTTTCATACTCACCGGGCCCCGATTATTGGGAAAAAGTAAAAATTTTCAATTGCATGTGTTTTACCTCTAAGACCATTCTATACAATGATATATTCACTACAGGGTATAATTAGATAATAAATGAGCGCTAGAGATGTCCACTGCCTCGTTGCTTCAAATTACTTCAATGTGTTTTTTTTTTTTTTTACATTTAGTTTTATTCTACGAGTATTCTATTAAATTAACACTTGGCGAAAATTAGATTCCTTAAGTACATTTGTCTGTGTATGCTCCCCCACTCGTCAGGAACTCTGTTCTTACGTGGAAGACAAAGTACGCAGTCTCAGCGGACGCTACCTAGAGAGGTTAAATAATCAATTAATTAAATTAAATCTACTTGACAATACAACACACACCAGACATTTCAACGAGAAGGCACCCACAGAACCTGCCACCATTGAATTGATGTATGGGCCTGAAGACTGTCAGTCTCTCTTTATGCAATACAAATTATTTATTGTCAAGTTGACATTTTGTAATTAAATTAATAAACGGAAAACAAATTCCATTTGTCTGATGCTATAGCATAATTTGAGTTTTATTCTATGAAAGCCACCTAGAACAGATTTGAGTGAAGTAGCCAAAAGCCTCAAACATATATATTTCGAATAGTAAACCACTAACGGTCAAGCAGTCAGAGAAACATGGATGGATTACCAATAATCTGGATCAAGTATGCATATATTTCATGAAGTCAAACATGCCCTGTTTCAGATTTTGCCCTCCAGCAGTCGTTTTGCTGTGTTCTATTTTATGGAAGGAGTTATTGCATATATAGTATAAATTCCGCTAAGAATAGATTATATAATTACTATCCGATATCTAACTTTAATTTGTGACTAGATGTGTTATAGTTCAAATAGAAGCTATTAGGATAGAGGATATTTATATGCATAATTTACAATGGTTCGATAAATACTAAATATATCGATTGTGGAAATCGATTCTAATACTTTGTGAAGAGAGTACAGCATGTGGGTAATGAGTTAAATACAATGAGTTAAAAACAAAGTGAATATATCCCACGATTGACTTATTATGCTAAGAAATGAAATTTTATGGATACCCTTCATAGTTGTAAATAAAACTTCAGACATCACAGTTACGTAATAATTTATTTAACCTTATGACATATTTCAAAACAAGACTATTTCAATCTAGATTTCATTTTGTAGAAGCACTGCATTTTAACTTATATGAAAATAAAACGTTAACGATAACTCAGAGGCAATAAGAAATTTAAAAGACAAGTATATAAATAAATAAAGAAACAAAGGCCATAATAAATTGTTAATCTGAATTGATATATCGGAACTTGGAAGTAATAAAAATAAATATGATCTAAGTTTAAAACTTTTGTATTTCGAGTAGATTGCAAATTTAAGTTGTATATGTTTATTTATTCATTGTATTAGTAACTTCTATGGATGCTTATGAATAAATTCGATGCTGAGAGGTCGTCCTTGAATCGCTTCGATAACCTCTGCGACAAGAGCCCTAATAGTGACCAAAAGTACTTACCAAAATGAAAATCGAATTCAAAGGGAATAAGGAAAGAATATTCAAATTAAGATTGGTAAATGAATAGATGAACCAAGAGGGGATTTGACCGAATTCCTAAGGTATTTTGGTAACTCGGTAAGTAAATGCAAAGTGACGAATTAGCTAAATGAGTTACAAGAGTATACTCGGCGTTAGTTTGGGAATTGTGTATATTTGTTGGATTTAATTTTTGCAATTTGTTTATTTTATTCACAATAATTAACTTTTTAAAAAAGAGAATTGCTAATGCTATGTAAAAATTTTCTAAACAAACTATAATCGAACATAAGCATAAACATAACCGACTTTAGACTACAACTTATGCAAAAGGTGTGAAAGAATAATAATACAAGAACTAGGATAAAGCAATTGGCGAAATAATTTCATTAATAATTAAGTATGTATGTATAGTATATATGTGTATGTATATATATATATGTGTGTGTATATATAGGCATACGACAATCATGTATGTAGACATACTTGTACACAATATATATTATATAATGTATGAAGCAAAACATTAACAAAAATTCGATAATTACACAACATAACTGAACTTAGATGTAATATCAGGATTAAGCTGAGTTGATATACATAATACATATATATATCTATATATATATATGTGTGTGTGCCTTACTATATATATATATATGTAATCTATATATAATTGTAATGTAAGTAGCTTTAAGGTATGTATTGTAAATTAATTGTTGCTCAACTCCATTCGATTCGATTCCACATGTATTTCTTAAATGTTATTATTAAAATGAATTTACTTCTTTAGGTATTCCTTCATTTTGTTTTTAGTTTAGTTTATGTTTTTACGTTAGCGTTCACTATTATGTTGTGTCAGATCAAAAGCGCCATTAACTATGAAGTAAATATGCACAGACATCAAATAAATTTCAATAAAATTAATTCGACTTTTGTATTCGAAATTTCTACATTCATAATTTTGTTTGTTTTAGTTCATAATTTGTGTTTTTTTACTAATTTCTCGTTTATATTTATTTTGTTTTCTTTTTTCTTTATGTTTTTCTTTTTTACTGACAAACCACAAATTGATTTCAGACGGTTCCATTTCAGTTTTCAGTTTGCATCCGCTTTTCGTTTGATGCAATTTTATGTCTTAGTTTATATACAGGAACTTAATATTTACCTAAGAAACACGACACAACGAACAATATTTGTAATGACAAAATTTATGCTAAAAGTCCGGCTCTGTTTAACTGAATTGCATATTGTGTGGGTGTGATCAGATACATATACATATACATATGTATTTATGCTCTATGTATTGGGTCTCATATGTGTGTGAATATCTATTTTGTGCTGTCTGTAAAAATTGTTAAACAATTTGTTTGTTTCGTTTGAAGAACTTTTTGTGGACCTACACTTGGATCTAACCTGCGCTTACATTAAAATCTACTACTTCAATTGTATTTGTATTCATAATTAATATGGATATTATTTCGTATATGCATATAATATTTATAGTTCAAAATTAATTATTAATGCGCTTTAATTTATGGGAGATAGAGCGAGAGAAAGATAGACAGAGAGAGAGGGAGAGAGAGAGATTGAGAGGGAGAGAAAGAAAGCTGAAGGATATACACAGAAAATATTTTAAAATATTTTTAATGTGCATCATTCTTCTGTTCCTTTAGTTTCTTACTCTTCTTCTTCTTCTCCTCCTCCTCCGATTTTTTTATATATTGTTTACATTAAAGTTTTATGCAGCTAACTCTGCAACTGCACTCATCTACTGCACCAAGCTATAATAAACTGGGTGATTTACATTTGTTTGCCTTTGCTTTAGCTTTTATATAGGGTTACTTCAAGACTTCGGACTTATCAATTAACTGTACTTCATTAAAGAACATTTTGAAACTCTTGTTGGGGTGAGCCAACGGTTTAAACTTTGAATAAAACAGCAACGCCAGCTCTTTGGCTTCTAGCTGCCTCCCTCCTCATCGTCCGCCACATTCCTGCCCTCAAAATGATCTCTGGAGTCCGATGTGTTTGGCATACGGGGTTCGTTTGTGGGTCTCGTCTCTCAGCTAGCACGGGAAGTCGAGCATCATCTCGTTCTTGACCGGGTTTAGCATTCCATTCGAACTGAGATGGGGCTCGAAATGTGGCTGCGACGTCGGATGGGGATTGGCTAAATGCTAGTAGGTGGCAAAGCCCATGGCGCCGGCGTTGCTGTTGTCCAAAGGTCACTGGTGCATCTTCGTGGCGTGATGACCCATGCTCAGGCCCAGGTTGAGATGGTGGTTGTTGTGGTGCTGTTGTGCGGCCTGAGCATGATTGTGGTTGCTGCTGGAGTTGTTGTTGTTGTTCTGCTGCGTGGCCTGTCGCTGCGAGTTCTTCTTGTTCTTCATGCGTCGATTTTGAAACCAGATTTTTACCTAAACACACACACATATACACAGAGTCACAATCGTTTCTCTCAGTACCATGCCCATCTCCACTCACCTGACGCTCCGTCAGCTGTAGATTACGCGCCAGCTCCCAGCGCTTCTGCTTCGAGACGTACGCATTGAAAAGAAACTCCTTCTCCAGCTCCAGCGTCTGGAACTTTGAGTACGGCTTGCGCTTTTTTCGCACCGACACCTGTCCGGTCCACTCATGCATCGCATTCGTTGGCGTACAAGGTCCGACAGCGCCCACCGAGAGGCCACCAGAAGTGCCTAGCGACATATGACAAAAATGCATTCATGATTAGAGATTAGTTAATTATTCCCCATGATAACTTTTTATAGTTAATGGCGTAAAACCCTGATTGAATACTGTCTGCCCAATAACATCCATGCCAAAGAGATCAAATTTAAATCTCATCTTTCTATCATTCATTTCATATTCAAATATTAACTAAGTTAAATCTCAATTAAAACTGTTCGCAAATATCTTTCTATATTACGCTATTTATATCGAAGGGTTGCTTGGCTACTCGTAGGTGGTGCCGAGGTAAATAAACATATATACACATGCACATGCACGCATGTACATATATGCATATATGCCTATTGAACAGATATTTTTCAATACGCTAATTAAACGGCAAACTCTCAACTCGCGTCGTTTTTGCTACGGGCAAAATCAAAGTGGAACAGCGATAAAGCGAATGGAAGGTTGTTGCGACTTACCTGTGCTCGAGTAGGCCTCGGGAAAGGCGCGCAGCCCACCAGGTGAGGAGTAGGTGGGCGTCTCGTAGCTGGACTGCGAGGTGCCCTCCACTGACTGCCGCGCCGCTGCTGCCGCACTAACTGAAGCATGGCGCTCGTCGGTGGCGCTCATGTAGGCCGCCGCTGCAGCGGAGGTTGGCTGATCGCGATAGTTGGGCCAATATGCAGGCTGCAGGCGAAGTGGGCGCGGGGGAGAGGGGAAAAGCAAAGGTGAGGTTGACATTGAGTTGTTTACGAGACGGCCGAGTCGACTGTGCGGCACGATTTGAGCCGGAGAGCAAGTCAGTGTAGCTGCTGCTGCTGCTTCTGCTGCTGGCCTCGAGCACTCACCTGAAACTGGGTCTCGGGGTAGCCGTAGAACATAGGCTTGCGATCCCTATCGAGATAGTACGGTGAGGCATGGTACTGGTTGAACTCGTTCTCGTACGGCCACGGATGCGCGTGCCGCTTAACTGGCGTCGTTGCGTCCGTTTCGAAGCCAGGCCTGATCGCGGGTATATGTATTGGTGCTAATGAGATGGACATGTCTGTAAAATACAACAGAGAGACAATTACAATACAGCCGCGTTATTGATGACCTGTCATATAAAACAATTCAACAGGCATTGTTCGTTCTTAATTAAGCACTTAAACCTATACACATATAAATAAATATATACATACATACATATATGTATACATATGGGTAACTCTTAAAGTCTAGAGATAGCTTACTAATACAACTGCACTATTTAAAGCAGTTGTATAAGTAAACCCATATCATTTTTTTAAATATTAAAACATATAAATTGAAATTTGCTTAAAGTTCAATATAGTTACTGTATAGGAAAAATAATACTAGAATGATTGTAATAGGTAATATAGTTATATATTATATAGTTATAGTTTTATAAATATTTCAAAATTAAAATATACTAAATTTGTATTTAAAAAAATATATATTATTATATTTACTTATTAATAATAATAATAATATTTCGATAGATAATACTATCCCAACTAGTTTCAATATAATAGAGACAGTATTTACTAAAGTACCTGAGCATTAAATATTTATTTATATAATATATATAATGTAAAAAAAAAATCAATAAAATATATTTTGATTTTGATTGATACTAACATATCTAAAAAATTATAAATTAATAATAAACTAATAATCATGAAATAATTCCTATGATCAAACTACTTTAATAATGAAAACATATTTGTATATTTCTATGAAGAGTTTATTGCATGGCAGCGCGATGATCTAGTAATTCCTCTGCAAAATATTTTTCATACCTATGTATACAGACAACTACAATGGAACACGCCGTCAGCGATATTCTATAGATTTCAAAATTGTAGATTTATAATATTTGTGGATTTATTATATAATATTTTTTTAAATTAAAATAAATTATATTATTGTATTAATATTTTTATTTTATATTTATTTTATATTTATAATTTTTTATTTTATTTTTTATTTTTTGTATTTATTATTAATGATATTTTCAATGTTCATATATAATTTTCTATTTATTTAAAAAAAATTTTTTTTATGTATGATTATATAATTATTTTAAAATTGATAACATTTTATTAATTCATGTACAACTTTTGAATATTTATTTATTTAGGACTACATCTTATAGAATTCGGTTAAATTGAACTACCAACGTTTTTAATAACTCTTATTTGGGATCATTTAATAAAGTTTCATAGGCCTATAAATATCTTGTCTTACTATTAATTAGCCATTAGGCTCTATTTGCTATTCCTATTCCTATTCCTATTTCTGGATATCAATTTACACCCAATTACATATTACACCCAATAGGAATATTAATGACAAAGTAGAATTGTAGTTGACAATTTCGAAAAAAAAAATTAGTATATAATTAAGAAAAAATAAAAAATTATTGATTCCAATTGAAACTGCATTAATAATATCACATATTATGAATAGATTATATATTAAAGGGTGTTTGAATAAGGCAATTATTTAATTTAATTATTTGCATGAAAATTGCAGGCCCAATTGTATTTTTCGAGATGCCTGTCGATGTCACATTGTCAACTCCAATTGGAAGATGCTTTGAGGGCTTACCTGCTTGCTGAGAGCTGACACTGGAGGGAGAGACACTCGCTGTTGTTGGCGCAACAATTTGGCTCTGGCCAGATGCCACAACAGAGCTTTGTTGCTGGAGACTTGAGGTGGCGCCACTAGGGGCACTGTTTGGTGTCTGTTGCTGCTGTTGTTGTTGCTGCTGCTGCTGTTGTTGTTGTTGCTGCTGCTGCTGATGATGAGGTGATGTGAGATGCTGAGTCTGCTGTGGGGCAGTTCCAGTAGGCGTCTGGGCGGGACTAAGGGCACTGCCAACAGGAGTTGTTGTAAGCTGTTGCTGCTGCTGCTGCTGCTGTTGCTGCTGTGGCGGGGGCAGGTGCTGGAGAGGCGGCTGTTGTTGCTGCTGCTGCACGGGCACGATTGGCACAGGTGGGGGATCCTCATACATAGCAGCATGCGTAGGTGTGGAATGTGTTGTAGGCGTCGTCTGCTGCTGTTGCTGCTGCTGTTGTTGCTGCTGCAGCACAGAGGTTGGCGTGGACAATGCAACCGAGGCGGAGGAGACAACCGTATGCTGCAGATGATGATGCAGTGGCTGGGTCTGAGGCAGGTGGTGGTGATGGTGCGGATGGTGATGCAGTTGCTGCAAATGCTGCGCGGACTGTTGCAATTGTTGCTGTTGCTGCTGCTGCTGCTGTTGTTGCTGCTGCAGTTGTTGCTGCTGCTGCTGCTGTTGTTGCTGCTGCTGCTGCTGTTGCTGGTGGTGCTGGAGCACGGCGGACGTCGAGGAGGGGTGGGGATGTGGATGTGGATGAGGATGTGTATGATGCGGCCCCCACCAAGCCCCGGCAGTGGCGTGCGACCCGACTGCCGAGACATCGTGGGGGTCGTAGAGAGCGCACGCCAGCGGGATGGTTGGGGTTTGGGGGAGGGGTGGAATATTTACGGTTATTTTGAATGCGGTTCAGTCAGTCGGCGGGAACAAAAGGATCACTCTCAACACAACGAACACGCCAATCGGGACACAGCCCTGGCCCACAGATCCGAGTGATTCGTACTATTCCTTGGTCTTTGTTTCAATTTCGTTTTTGTTCAATTTCAATTGTTTTCAACAATTTTTACTTTCAGCTGCAGTGATTCGTATTTACTTCAATATTTTCACAATTCTTTCGCTTTGATTTGAATTGATTCACAGTCATATGAAAACCGTTTTTACGGTTCTTCTAGTCAGTTCAGTCGTTGTTTCACTCACTCACGCACACACACACGTACACGTAGACGACACGCACACACGCTCACGCACACAAACGCACGCACGCACGCTGAGCTGAGCTGAGCTGAATGAGATACGCTGCTGTGTGTGAGGGAGAGCGGCAGAGTGAAGAGCGGTGCTGGACGGGCAAAGAGAGCGCGAATTACATAAAACCACCCACAGTTGTCGCTGTCGCTGCTGGGTCGACCTATTCGATCGAAAGCGAGTCGAAGAGAAGAACGAGCACAGGGTGACTACAGTGTTCAGAGCTGGCACAAATGTTTTCAAATTGGGCTTTTCAATTGGCCATCAACTTGGTGTAATTGTTGTTTTTGGTCAACTTGTTTTTTTTTTTTTGTTTTTTTTTTGCTTCAAGTTTAAACTCTTTTCGTTTTCTTTTTTCTCTTTTTTGTACTTTGTATTCACTGTTGAAGTTTAGTAAACAATATAGTTATAGTTTTGTTTGCGGAATTGTGATATTGTTGTTGTTGTTGTTATTATTATTATTATTATTCTTGTTTTTATTGTTTTTATTGGCCGGCACAATTGGCGCGAGAAAATCCCAATGCGTGAGAGGGAGTATAAAAGTTGTTTGCTTGATTTTTTATTTGCTGTTGTTTTTTTTTTTTTTTTTACTGGTCATAAAATTTGATTTTACGATGAAAACAAACAATTAAACTCGGCGCTCGAGCAGTTAACAGATATACTACTAGCACATTATTTGACGCCTTTTCAGTTGTTTTATTTTTGTATATTTTGAGAATTTGTGACTAAATGAAATATTTGAACCGTACGGCCGCAACACTCCAAGCAGAGTGTAATCCGACAACGAATTTGCCTCAAATTTGACTCAAAGTTCTCGACGTAGTGGCTGTCACTGCTTGGATACCCAAGTCGGTAATGCTGCTGCCGTCGCACGTCTTCAACCGCGCAGAGCGAAGCACAAATTTACACTGACAACAGCAGCGAAAACGACAACAATCAGCAGAGGCAAAGGCAGCAGCGGCAGCAACAGCAACAGCAATAGCGCAGCACAAGCGGTGGGGAGTCGTGGTGTCGGACTCTCACTCTCACAAAGCCAACGACTGCCAACAGACGACGGGCGACGGACGACAGTCGACAGACGGCCGATGGTGGGAAGAGTCAGGCAGAGTCAGAGTCAAGATGTGAACAAAAGGCATTCGATACGTGTGCCTGACAGCGCGGCGCCTTGTGTCCGTGTGCCCAAGACAGCCTCGCGCATGCGCATGCTCAGCACAGCGAGCTCGGTCGTCGTCGCATAGGAGCCGAGCGAGCCGAGCGGCATGTGTGTGTGACGGTGCATTGGTGGTGGGTATTGTTTTCGTGGCTCTCTTCGCGGCGCGCGTTATGCACACGCACAGTGTATGTGTGTGAATATGAATACGCAGCTCGCTGGTGTGCGTGCACACGTACACCCGTACGTGTGCTCATTTGACTGACTTGAAGAGAGAGTTTGGGCGCCAACTCAGAAGCTGAACACTGCTTCATCAGATTTTTTAGTTTTCTGTTACTTTTTTTTTTTAATATTTTGTAGCATAAGAATAAATATCTACGACCATTTTCTACTACTCAGCAGATGCACTAACTATATTTAATATATACATATATATTCCTACTAAGAATTCTTGGCATACCAGTAGACAACATAGCACACTGCATGTAGACACACACATATGCAGCGACATGCCTACACACATACTGTACATGTGCGCTTAGTTAGCCTTTGTTTGCTCTTTTCGTTTCGTTTAGTGCTCTCCTTCTCTCACTCTCACTGTTTGTATACCCCTCTCTCTGTCCCACTCTCTCTCTTTCATCTAACTCGCTCTCTCTCTCTCTCTCTCTCTCAGTCACACTTTAGCATGTACTCTTTCTGGTGCGTGCCGCAGCAACAACAAAGTCTTTTCTATATGTTTGTTTGGGGCTGATTTAAATATATATTTGTCTGCCGCACCACAGCGCCATCTATGGCCGAGATTTCAATGCAAAGGGACTGGGCTGACCCCCTCGGCATTGACATGGAAGGCATGCGATGTTTTCGGTTTCCTTTTGATTTTCTCTCTTTTCGAGGTCCTCTAAAATAATAAACAGCAAATACAACTAAGCACAGGCATTTGAGGCGCCTTCGTATCGCACTTTATTATGTGCACACGCAGAGACCCATAGGAAAAGAAAATGTATTAAAGGCACCCCTTTCAGGGCGCTAATTAATCAAAATGAGCTAAGTAAATATATACATATATGCACATATACATATGTATGTATATAGAATAATTTACGACAGACAAATTGAGACAATTGCCAGGCCCTAGAAACAATATCTACGGGCCCCTGTTCAACCCGTCTCGCTTCCTTCCGCCATGAACCGACCCCCTCCGACCCGAACCATGCGACAATTGCCGAATTTAACTCGGCGATGGACAATTATGAGCGTTTTACGACTATTTCTATTGGAAGAAAGCGGCCCAGGACAAGGGCGGAGAAATGTTGACAATGATTGGAACACGAATTTCCCATACACTCAGAAACACACACAAACACACACGTTCGCATATTGCATAGTGTGTGAGCTGAGAATAGGAATCCTCCAAAATTGTCATTTATTATATTTGTGTATAATTATTTTAACTTAAGTGATATAAGTGCTATATATCATTATTTTCTATAACGCGTATTTTCTTAGAAATATTTTCTTCTAAATGTAATATATGTATGTTCTACAGACCAATGAATATACTTACAAATGTATATATATGTATGTATAAAAGGAAAGTTATTCCTTTCTTACTCTAGGATGTGCTTACCTGGTGGCTGGGAGCTGACACTGGAGGGGGAGATACTCGCCGCTATCGGCGCAACAATATGAGTTTGGTTGGCCACTGCTGAAAATGACTCCTGTTGAGGCTCTTTCCTCAGGCGGATTAAGGGTGAGTGCAGCAATAACTACAAGAGTTGCTAAAAAATAGTTAGAGAATGAGAAGAGATATATAGATTATGTCAAATTGAAGAGAAGAAGAGAGAGAGAGTGAGAGATACAGATATATTTAGATATTAATAACATCAGTATCAATCAATGTTGATTGATGTAATAATTCCAAATTGATATCATACTCAAATTGGTAACAATGTGTAAACTGTAAATAAGTGCGATTAATTGCAGGCGCCGCTTTAGGCCCATATACCCAGCACGCTTAAGGGTTAAGACGGGAACAGCAAAAACAACAGAGCAGTTGCTATGTTTCCGTCCTTGCGCCTGTCTAGAGAGGTCATCTTACGACTTTATGACTGGCGCAAACGTCTTGTTTGCATTTGACACCAACCAGGCAGGCAGGCAGACAGACAGACAGACAGACGGACAGAGGGACAGAGAGACAGACACTCAGGCAGTCAGGTAATAATGCATTCCTCGCAGACGAATTCGCTACTGCTATATGACAGCCAACCAGAGAGCAGTCAGCAGTGAGCAGTGAGCAGTGAGCAGTGAGTCGTAGGCAGAGGGGTGCACGCTGTCGGTACGGACTGGAGAAGGGCGGAAGTAAGCGCCGAACTAGGCAAATACACGGACAGGCGGACTGCGACAGACGCCAAGACAGAGGGTCAGGCAAACAGACAGCCGTCAAACACGTCGTAAAATTTGTTTCCTCGTTTCGCATTTGCATTGTGCAATAGTTGGCTCACACTTCAACGTCAACTTCCATTTCCCATTGCTGCTCTGCCTCTGGCTCTGGCTCTGCTGCTGCTGCTGCCATTGCCATTGCCTTTAGCGGTGTCAGGGTCAAAGTCAAATCTATTTGTACTTTCACGCATACTTCACTTACATACATATGTATGCACATAACCGTAGACGTTGACTTAGACTTAGACATCGACTCAAGGCAAATAAGAATGCTAAATGCACAAGTATCAAATTGACATTTTCAATTTGATATTCCAATTGTTAATAAAGCGATTAAATATGCCCTGAGTTAATTCCCTGAGTATACCTTTTATAAACATATTTCGAGTGACTAATTCTATCTCTGGTAGTAAGTTTCTTAAAATTATGATAAGCTTTTATTTCAAGGGATAAACCCTTGAAGTCCGAATTTGCTTCAATAGGTATTAGAAAGACGCAAAAGATCAAGATATTCCTCAAAAAATGTAAATTAAAATATGATTATATTTTTATTTTATATTTTATATTTTAATATTTCATATTTTATATTTTATATTTTATATTTTTTATTTTATATTTTATATTTTAATATTTCATATTTTATATTTTATATTTTATATTTTATATTTTATATTTTATATTTTATATTTTATATTTTATATTTTATATATTACATTTTATATTTTATATTTTATATATTATATTTTATGGTTACATCTTTTCACATATATTTTGTATATATGTATTTGTATTATTATTATTAATATTTAGACGAAATACTTTACTGTAGCTTGTTCAGCTGTTACAATGCAATATTATAATTATCAATAGCTACAATATGTAATTTTCATCAAAAGAGAGGAGCTCAGCACAGAAAATGAAAAACGAATCGAAAAGGAAAGAATGAAGGGAAAACAATAAAAAATGTTTCTTTCCATATTTAACGATGCCTCTATTTGAATAAGTTAATTAACAAAATTAATATTCAAATGGGTTTATGGCCGCAATGGCGGCTTATGGCTTCATTATGTGTGCCGTGCTAGCTAGCTCTGGAGCCGGTCCATCTGACAAAATTCAAATTCAGACAACTATAAAACGGCGAGTATGATGATCATGATCATTTCGAATTAATTCTCATGCAATATGACGAAAGAGCCTGCAGTTACAGAATTCCCGTGGCTGAAGAAGAAGCGGACGGCAGCCAATAGTTGGGCAGAGGCAAGATTTATATAGTGAGAGAAAAGTTCATTGGCTTGGCTACCATAAAAAAAATATACAAAAAACTGAACAAGAAGAAGACGAAGACAGACAGACAGGCCGACAAAACTGAAATCAGGTTTTTTTTTCGTTTCTTTGGTCGTTGGCAAGATGCTGGAAACGAATTAAATTAGATTTGTGTTATCCAATTAGACACACCTCTAGCTAAGGAGACCCCGTATGGTATCATATAGCTAGACTCGACGATCTTTCTCCCAGCTAATTATGAGACTTTGTCTCTTTGTCTGCCTCAACTGCCCAATGGCAGGCGATGCGTTTTAATTGCCTTAAATTTCTTTATTCCCAGAACTCTTTTCTGGCCCCAAATTGTTTTCCATGTAAAAAGTGTTGCCGCATGGAAACCGAAGAATCTAGATAAGCTCCAGCAACCGCTGGACGCTATGCAAACACAGCCAAGATCTAGCTGATCAACTCAAGCCGTGGATGAAAAATCTTGTGGTCTTTCCAGTTTCCACTTCAGCCGAGAGCGAAGTCCCAGCTGCATGCACAGTTTGAAAAGCAGTCTTCGATTCCGTCGAGCAAGTTTCTGGTATGCGTTTTCATTCCTGTTTTCTTATAAAAATGAAAACTTGTTCGAACCAGGTCTGGGCAATTTGTAGTCGTATGAAATCGGCCTGCATCTCGCCCAACGAAAATCTCGACTCCGAGTCAAAAAGCAAATGAAAAGAAAAAAAAAATTGAAAAACAGATACACGCATTCCAAATATAAACAAAGCAAGGCAAAGGGATGGCCAAGAACATCGAGAGGAATATACAGAATGTCGTGCTGACAGCCACGACTCCAGACATTTTGTAAAAAATAAAATATGGGTACATACATATTCATACACACACACATACATATGCAGAGTCGGGGGCATCTCTGAAATGCACAAGATACAATTGAGCATGTGTTGTTGCAGCTCGAATTCGAATGTTTGACAAGCTGCTTTCGAACATGGCAACAGCCCCTAAAAACAATGTCTTGTCTCTCATTTTCAGTTTTCACTTTTCAATGGCGATGTTTCCCTATACAATTTATTACAATGCATTCGAATCAGTAAACACACTTAGCTCAATAGCTCAATAGCTCAATAGCAGTGCAGTTCCAGATAATCTTGAAGGCATCTACGGTTCACCCTCAAGACATTTGTAGACATCCACAGAGATATATGAGAGATATCGTATGTGTTAAGTAAATGTTGTTAAGAAAATATTCTATGACATTTTCTGTAACTCATAATATACATGTAAAACTATTAAAAACTAAATGTTTTATCTAATAAGGAATGTTGAATATTTTTACATAAATACTTATTTAAATATATTTATATAAGGTATGCATACTGCGAATTGTACCCCATTACAATGTACTTGTATTGCCAACTGCATAATTATTTACTTTTTTATCTCAACCCAACGTTTATTTTATATATTATTGAGAATACTTTAGGCTAAGCCTTGAACAGAATAAATAATAAATTGAATACTAAATAAATAAAATAATGTATTATATAATACATTCAATAGAATACTAAATAAATAAAATATTATATTATAAATATATAAGCAGAGTTTTAGCCAAAGAATTTCTCATGGAGGGAAGTTTCATTGTTTCATTGAGAATATGTATGTATGAGTATATACATCTCTCAGTGTACAGGAAGTGAATAGTTCTGTGCAGAGACCTGGAGGAGTCTTAGAGGAATACATCCCACTGAAGTTAACTATAGTTAGATATCTAAAAACCCTTAAAAACCCCTCTGAGTGAGATTGAGCCACGCTACAAACGGTGTTGATCGATATCAAAATATTTATGAATAGCAAAATATTTATATCACTATTATATCTGAATATTTATGCACATCAAAGCATTCCAAATAGAGTCAAATTTGTTGGCAATGGCAAATGGGGTTTATCAGTAAACAAAATCAACTAGTGAAATTATGTTTATTTTATGAGGTGTATATATATTGTTTATTATGTGTTACAATAAAAACAAAGTTGTTAATGTCTATTTATGCAGCATAGCGAACGGCAATTGAGCAATTAGAAGGCCGAGTGAAGCACCTACAAAATGAAGAGTGTGTCCGTCCGTCCGTCCGTCCGTCTGTCCGTGTCTATCTGTTCCTGACTAACTATACCTGGTAGTAATTGCTGAAGTAGCTGTTGCTCTTGTTTACTGTGCACTTAAACAATATTTTAGTACAATAAATCTAGCTAGTTAACTGCTTTTATTGCCAGCAAAGCGTTTTACGACAACCAAACCGACGAAGGGCAAGGAAAGCCTTCCAGACAGCCAGACAGCCAGACAGCCAGAGAGTTAGTCAAACTCTTTGAGTGAGTCGCATGCGACAAGTAATTGTATGTAGATTGTATTACACATACACATGTATTCGTGTATATTGCAATAAAAATGAAAATACAAATAAAAGTAAACAAGCCTTAAATTAAAAGAACACTTTAGTGCTTTATGGCTCAGCAGCAGTTGGCCGATCTGAATGAAATGCTAATAGAAACGGAGTCGACACTCGGGACTCGAGACTCGAGGCGGAACAGTTCTGAAGCACTCATAGTCATAGATCTTTTCCAATTGAAACGCCGCCACAGTCATCTGTCGAACGACCTTCAGGCGTATAAACCGTTTTATTGTGGCCCACACGAAGCGGGGGCAGGCAGTTATAAAAATGGACGCACTTGTGGCCAATCGCGTTTCAATTTCAGTATCAATTTTCGATCGTTCCGCGAAGAATTCCAATTCCACGTACTCTGTCTCTCTGTAAGGGGCCAGCGGCATTAATATGCGAGGTCTGTTGAGCTGGATTTACGACCGATTTTTTAGCACCTATTGGCAAACAAATCTCTATCGAGGTGTGCAGATGGTTCCCACGCTTTAAAATATTATTAAACAATTAGTGGCACAATAAATACAATTTTACATTTTTACACAATTAGCTAATGGAGTCAACATGAATCCAAATTAGGGGACAGACGGACGGAATGATTATTATTGCAATAAGTGGGAAATGTTTTGTAGCTATTTGATTTACAATTTGGACTGCTGTTAAGGCTTTGTTTGTTGCCACTTGTTTATGGCCGAAGGTGGCTGGCCCGAAGGTGTTAATTACTCTGTGTTCCAAACTAACAAGATGGTAATTTCACCTTTATGGGCATTAAATTGGTCACCAGTTAGGCCCATCATCATCTCGCATCTCACATCTCACATCTCGCATCTGCACTCGTATTAATGTGTGATAAATAATGGGAGAGCCAAGTGTGCTAGGCGAAAAAGATGTCATTCAGATTTTATAGCAAATTAATTGCCCTTCAAGCGAGGAGCAGCCTATAAAACGAGTTTATCTCTCGTCGGGCATTGTGCGGTAGCCTGCGTGAATATGGAAATCGCCAGATAAATTATCGATTGTTTTTTCTGTTTTGTTAAATTTAATTTAATTTGATACTCTCTCCAGCGACTCGAAATGCCCGGGACTTAAATCAAAAATCCTCAGTGAGCCGAAATGGAAACTAAGCAGGAGTCGGCGGGAGTCGGCGGAAGACATAAAACTCATTTTGCCAAAATAAGTGAAATCATCAATTTTGTTTTCTTATTTTTTCTCATTTTCTTCTTCTTCATCTTGTTGTCTATTCCATCTACCAACTTTCTTTGCATTTTCTTATCTCGCACAGCGGGAGGGGTCGATTGAAACTTTGTTGCTTTAACTTTGTTCTGTACGCTTGGTTTGCTCTGGAAAAGGGAGCCCCAAGGGGAATCTGTTAACTTCTCTTCTCCCAGTTCCCTTCTCCCTTCTCCCGTTGCCCTTTTCCATTTTTAAAGGGAACAGCCAGCACAAAGCGACTAGCTCATTTACATAAGCATAATTTACACATAAAGTAGTTACATAGCCAAAAAGCTTTGAAAGATATACACCCACGCACACACACACACACAGACACACATCTAGCGAGGCCAACTTGCTCGTTTAGACACGCACACACACACACACACACACAGACACACACACACACACATAGCCATTGCAATATGGCTGCCCCGTTTCGTCAGCAAGAGTAGAATCAACAACAGCAGCCAAAGTCAGCAAAATATTTATTCAAATAACGTGCGTCTCCCTTTTAGCACTGCTTCCATCCCGTGCTCGTCTCCCTAAAGGTTAATTTCAGCTGTGGAGGCCACTGCCAAACCGGCCCCTCCCCCAAGCATGTGATGACGCCAACGACGACGCCGCTGCTGGATACTAGCTGAACTGAACAACCCCCAGAAGCGACGGGTAGCCGCGATAAGCAAAGTCAAAAGCATTCAAAGATTTCAGCAAAATGGAAAACGGAAAATGGGGGAAACACACAAAAACGGCATGGCATGGCCGCTGAAATTCAGCCGAGCAGACCGAACTGAACCGAACCAAACCAAAAACCAAGAGCAACCAACCCCCAGCAGAAAGAAAGAAAAAAAACTAGAAGCAAAACCTGTCGAGCTGCCAAACAGCCGACGGTATTCAGCCGAGCTCGAAAACACTTTTTGCTGACGCTGTCGCTTCATGCTTCAGCATACACACACACACGCACAAACAGATACATACCCGGCACAACCCCAATACGACAGATGTTAGTGGGTGGAGGGTGGAGGGTGGAGAATGGAGGGTGGCGCTATTTTGAACGCGTGTGCTGCTTGCCATAATATCGATCCCTCTTGGGTCGTTGCCTTCACTCAATGAGTCCTCAATTTACTGTGGCCTTCCCTCGTCACCACCCGCCTCCCCCCCACGCTGTCCTGTCCGTGGTTCGTGTATAGATTTCGTATCTACAGATACACGCAAACTTCGCACACACACACACTCGTTACAGTTATCGAGATTCGCATGTAGTTAGCTTCTATATATATACACATACATATATGTCTGGATGTATCTGATTACAAATGCATATATAATATGTATTCCTTTTAAGAGGCCAGACAGAAATGCATTCCTGCATGGCGAAAAAAAAATACGAAAGAGTCTTTGATTCGTTCGATTCGTGTTTAACAGTCAGCGCGTATTTTACGGTGACATTATTAATTGAATTATAAATTTAACATTTTAATATGATATCTGCCTCTTCTTTCTGTTCTGTTCTGTTCTGTTCTGTTCTGTTCTGTTCTGTTCTCTGAATGCTTTGTCCCCTTGCTACGTGATGTGCCTCGAAACGGACAGAAACACCCTTGAGCCCCATCCCAAATATCTCCAGTTCATGGAATTTCAGCTGAGTATGGCGATGAGAGCCTCAAGCTAATTTTAATTTCGTCCCTTCTGGTAATACTGAAAAAGTGAGGCACAGTGGGATGAAATAATAGATCTTAAAACTATTTTACTAGCCATGAATATTATGAAACTTTATGTATACTAAAATATGATTCAGAAGAAAAATACATAGACATACATATATTTCAGGATGGTCGATTCATAGTAAACTCTTCAATTTGAATAGACTATGATTATTGCGAATATAATTGAATAGTATTTTATAATATATATTATTTTACATGTTTATAATATTGAAGAAGATGTAACACAATGGGAGTCAAACCATGAGAATGGTGAAACATCATCAGCATCCGAGTCTAACCCATCGATAGAGGAATGCAAATGTATTTTATGGTCGATTGCTGCAATTTTTTCAGCCCTTCAATTGCAACAGTCTGTGATTATTCTGATTGTAATTTTTGACCCCGTTTTCTTTAGTGTCAACCACTGTTGCTCCGACGGTCTCCGCTGGAGTGGGGGAAAACATGGAGAACCCAGGGTTCTACACCCGAGCCAGCGGTTGTTCGATTAGCCAGCTGAGCGACGAGGCGGGCTGGAGATAACAAGTCGAACCGGTCCGTCGGTCCGTCCGTCCATCGGTTGGTCGGTCCGATGGAGACATGCGAGTAGAAAGCCACAATCAGAAATTTAATAATGGCTGCACAAAAGGCAGCACGAAGCGCGTTGACGTGCACATATTTTACGAGTTTTATACACAGCCAGCCACAGCGGATTCGTGTTTGTATCTGGCGGATGCACATGTAACCGTCAGAGAGGGTCAACATGTGCCCGGACAGAGCGCGGGCAGGCAGCGCTCGAGTGCTGCATTCCACTTGCTGCTGCCAAGAGAAAGGCAATGAGAAACGAATGAAGTCATCAAAAAGAAAAAAAAAAAAAAGAAAAGATGAAAAAAATGGCCACGTATCGCAGGCTGCTAAGATGAGAGGAGTGAAAGCGACGACACTCTCACCTGCCACGTTTGCATTCGGCTGCACTCAGGACCTACCCCTGTGAGTGGGTCGATCAACAATTTTGATCGTCAGCTGCGATGGCGGCAGCAGGAGCAGCACCAGCAGGAGCAGCACCAGCAGGAGCGGCAGCAGCGAGTGCTGCCCTCGATTTAAGCAACCGATAAAGAACTAGTGGGTCGTTGGCTGCTGCCTGTTTTATTTTATTTTATTTTTTTTGTGTGTGTGTCCGTTTTATGGCTTCATAAGTGGAACTTGGTTGCGTTTCTTGTTCTTGTTCATTTTTTTTCTGTTACTTGCTGTCGCGCATGATTTTCCCTTTGTTCTGGCGAAAGTCGTAAACAATTTCGGCCAGCCACAGGCAGGTTCCTCGGCCAGTCGTAGCAGTCGATAATTCTACGTAGTTAATTTATCAAAAAAGAAAAAAAACAGCAGAGAGAGAGAAAAACAATGCTCAGACAGTAGTAAATGTCAAGGCTTTGAAATGCATCGCTTAATCGAAAGGAGCGGCTGCTGCCGACGCTATTGCACCTGACCCGAAGCTGAAGCTGAAGCTGAAATTGCCTCAAGTGGCTCAAGCGGATCGGCTGCCCTTTGAACTTGGAGCGGGCTATCGGGTAACGAGTCGGGTCGGCAATTGGCAATTAGCTCAGTTGTCCAATTTCTCACGGCCGTAAAAATTCACTTAATATCTTTTTGAAATGAATTCATGATTGGCCGGCCAGCAGCCGAGGGGCGTTCGGCGATATAAATCCACTCATCGGCGACTTTTTCAGCGATTTTGTGATTTTTGGCAATTGATTTAATGTGTCATTCATAGATTTTTATTGCGTCATTTTATTGCCATCTTTAACTTCCGATTTACCACAATTGGACCCGCTTGGACACTGTCCCCAGCCACGCCCCACATCATTCGCACTCGCGCGTCGTCTCGTCCTCCTTCTCGTCCTGGGTGGCATCTTAACAGGGAAATCATGTACTCGCCGTACTTTACTTTATTTATTGCCATTTTTAATACCGCCCCGACTCGCCTGCTGGACATTTTAACGCCCTGCACACTGACTGCCATTACCGTTACCATTGCCGTTCGCCGAGTGGATTGCAGAGTGGAGCACGAAGCATGGCCACTTTATGTTACAATAATGTTCCCTGGGCACAGTCGCTGCCTGCAATCGAATTGTTTGGGTCATAAAATCAAAAAGGTAATTCGAGCAGCGCGCCTAGGCCCAAGCCAAGATCTCGCCCAGTTACTATTCCAAACGCCCTGCCCTACCCTGCCCTGGCACTCCCCACCCATGTCACATAATTTCTATTTCCATCATTTTAGATTCAATTATGTCAGAATCACTCGCAATCAATCAAACAAATATCTGCACTTACCGAATCAAATTGAAGACCCCTCAACTGCTCTTATCTGTATGCTCGGAACTGTAAGAAAGAAAAGAAGAGAATATTTTATTTAAAAATTTCAATGCATGAGACAATTCACTTATAATATTGTCATTATTAACTTAAACTTAAAATAAAATACTTTAAGATTATTCCAGTATTTCATTCAATTAAAATAAAAATAATTTAAAATTATTCCAGTATTTCATTCAGTCGCCATTTTGATTCAAGAAGAAGACATACTATTCTCTCATATGTCAAAACAGATGAGATATTTCTTTCATTACGATTCATATTACCCAACCAATTCACAAAATCTAATAAAATTTTAATTCATTGCATAAATATATTTATATATATATTTAAAATGTGGGTTGTGGATGGAAAAAACTTTTAAACTGTTGTCAATACTTAGTCCTCAAATATATGTATCTATTTATTTGTGGATTTATGATTAATTTAATTTAGATGTACGGATAAATAA
This sequence comes from Drosophila aldrichi, assembly GCA_035045965.1. Taxonomy (NCBI): domain Eukaryota; kingdom Metazoa; phylum Arthropoda; class Insecta; order Diptera; family Drosophilidae; genus Drosophila; species Drosophila aldrichi. The sequence continues at coordinate 1,584,168 of JAWNOM010000294.1, forward strand.
ATAGTTTAATTATTTATCTCATTTTAAATATATTTATCTATTTATTTATCCATTAACAATTATATTTTTCTCTATTTATTTATGAATATTATACATACACAAATTTAATATAAATATAAATGATTAAATATATTTTAATTTATTTATATTTTTCTATTTATTTATCAATTTCTAAACATATTTTAAATATATATTTCTTGCGAAACTCTATTTAGTTTATCAAATTCACAATAATATTAATAGAAAAATTGTACTAAATGAATACAATCAGACTTAACCACAAAAAAAAAAAAAAAAAAAAAAAATCATTGATGTTGTGTAATTAAGAGAGCAGAGATTTTATGAGAACTTGAAACGATTGGAATATGCATTGAACTCACCGACTCGGGGCGATGATAAGGTTCCACTATAATTTATACAAATCAATACAAATTATGAGCTGCCAAGAACAACAAAATGTTTATTGAGTTTTTGGGCACTCGTTAAATTGGAAAGAAAACACAGTGAACGTATTTAAAGTCGTAAACTTGTGGTTCAATTAATGCAGTTAATGTTAATGATATTGTTGTATTATATGATTAAGTATTAAACATCATAATGCTTCAAGCACTGGCTTTTATTGCCATTAGTCGCACCACCGACCCGGCCAGCGATAATACCTCCGACTCTCGATATCGAGTTGTACGGCATTATTTACGAGTCTTTGGCTAGATCACGCACGGGAAGCTCAAGGAATGTCCGATCGAAGTGTGTGTGGGTGTAAGGGCGATCGGTTGGATTAGCGGGGACTCCAAATTTGGGATTAATACTGGCGCTCACGCACACATAGACACCATCAAATGGCAAGGGCCAACAGAAGACGAGACACTGAAATTCGAAATCCGCGACGCGCATGCGAGATAACGACTCCGAAATTGTTAGAGAGCAACTAACACTAAAAAAATTAAATTCAATATTTTTTTCTGTTTAGACAAAAACTGAACTGAAACGAAAACCGAAAACTGGCGAACCGAATGCGAACGCGAATGCCGCGAGAGCGAGCGAGCGAGCGAGCGCTGAGCGCCAAGAGTCGAGCGTCGAGCGTCGAACGTCGAGAGACGGTCGAGCTCTCACGTCGAGTTATGGCAAAGATCTCACCGGGACGGGCGTAAGGCGGAATGGGAGGGAAGAGAAGGGAAGGGGAGGCACACAAAACATTTTTACATAGTGTTATTTTGGTTTTTATTGCCCTGCTGATGGACGAGCGAGCGAACGGCAGGGCCATGGGGGCTACAGCAGAGACTGGAACTGGGCCGGGGGCTGGGCCGGGAGCTGGGGGCCGGGGCGGAGAGCGACTGAATGACGAGCGAACAAGTGTACATTCAAATGCGAGCGCGCGATCTTGCGATCTCTGCTCTAGACATGCGGGCGGAGTGCCAAGGGAAGCCGAATTCGGTTCGTTTTAACTTAAAGCTCACCGACAAAGTACACGAAATATACACATATGCATATATACAAATATACATACATACATACATATACATATATATATTTATACTTCATTTTATTTTATTTAAATTATAACATTTCACGCATGTGTGTTGGCTTGCTGGCTGTGTGTGTTTGTGTGTGCAGTACAAAATACATATAATTTAAGGTCTACATATAATAGAAGTGTTTATTTTTGAAAAGAAATACTAAATATGTATATATGTTTGTACAATATATGCATATATATTCTATGTACTCTGCTCCTTTGTAAAAGATCGAGACAACTTCGCCTGCCTCAAAACAAACTTTACGCTTGGCTGCTCCCGTCCCAGTCGCCATTTTACAAAGTGTCGCAAAGCGTAAAATAAAAATAAGACGAAATTTAAAAAAAATGGTGGAAACATTGCTTGAAATTGCCGCATTCTGGGTCACAGTTAAATATATAATTGGAAATGCTCCTTTCAAGCGAACTCGCTGATTATTAAAAATCTATGTAGAGCAAAAATAAATATAGTACAGTTGTGCAGCAAAAAAGTAGCAAAATTCTTGTTGCACTTAAATTTACGATTAACAATTTAAATATATCCCTCTATATGTATCTATACTTGATATAATCATATATATTTCAAAAAAGCTCACCTACTACAACTCTACTACTCAGTATATAGCTAAAAGTCTCGAGTGTCCATATGATCATCTGATAGTTGTGTTTAAAAGCAATAGTAAGCATGAACTATCACATTTTTAGAGGAACATACAAGCGAGTGTATCAAGCGTGTAATTGAATACAACTAAAAATACAGATGAATTGAGGCACAGCAAGAAGAACCAAGTACACTAGAATCCGATTAGAACGATTCCGTTTATAACGTCCGTACAGTTATAGCGACGAAAATTCTGGTCCCCAGACAAACTTTTCTGAGCAAACTTGTACGGTTATAGCGTCCTGCGGCTATGACGACGGTCCCTTGAGTGTCGCTATAACTGGATTCTACTGTATTACAATTTTTACTTCGCGAACGAGTATCAAAAGTCTTATCAACTCAACAAAGCCATATACTCTAGTCAATCAACTGCATTTGTTTAATTTAATTTAATTTCATTTCATTTTAAAGCATTACAATTTCTATTCAAAACGTATTTTAACGTACTCGTAAAATAGTTCAGATATATTCCTATATTTCAGACAAATATCTATCAAGTTTATATATAATTTATTACAATGTTTTTGGTATGCCGCTAATGATATTTATATATTCATCATTTTTTAGTTAATTATTATGTTAATTATGCTATAAAGCCTATTCAAATCATCCGTTGACTGATATTAGCCATAAATAACCGGATAGTTTGAGCTCCAATGAACTCAGTGAATATATTTACATATCTATTATATATCTTGAAAATTCCAGGACTAAGAATATTTGAAGACACCTTCAATAGGGATTTTCAAGTAAAGTTATATAGATAGTCGGATCTTTCTGAAGAGAAATATAGATAAATATTTTAAAATTGGAAAAATCAGATAAACTACATACAAGATTTCAATTTTCCTATAATATTCGTAAGATTTTTCCTTCTCTATCTATTAACACTGGAATTTTTTGTTAACAAGTTTTTTTGTTAATTATTTTCAATGAAACATACATATATATTTAATTTTAGTTGGATTGTAGAAAGCGGACTTCTTCATAAACGGTCTGAAACCAAATTAAACTTATTTTTATAAGAAACACAAGCTCCGTGGCTCTGTCTGTGACTCCGGCTCTGGCAATTTAAATCTCAGCAGAAGCCATTAAAAAACAGCAAATTGTTGTTGTTGTTGTTGTTGTTGTTGCTGTTGTTGTCGTCGTCATTGGCATCCCTATTTGTTTGGAAACCCGTTTAGACTGACACCGCTTTGGTTGCCAATCAAACCTGTTCAGCGTCAAGTGCAAAAAAGTAGCTCTAAAATTGCAACTTAACTGAAAATCAAGTTAAGCTTTAATTAAAAACCTGGAAAACACAATTAAAAGCCAGCCAGCCAGCCAGCCAACAGCAACAGCAGCAGCAACAGCACTTGCAATTAACAGCGACCGAGGCGAGAGAAAAAAATAAAGTTTAGAAAAATCTTGCCAAAGTGTTTGTGAGTAATTGGCCGATGGGGCAAAGCAGCAAAGCAGCAAAGAGGGCAACGAGGAACGGCTGGCTGACTGTTTGCTAATGCTATTGCCGTGGCTAGCGACGGCTGCTGGCCATGAACGAACAAATACATATACATATATATGTGTGTATATATATACCTGTGTGTGTGTACATACGTTGATCAGCGTTGCGCACATCAACTGCGCTGCCCCGATCCTCGAAGCTCGGCCTTGGGGCTGCTCGATTGCGGCTGCTTTGTTACCTGACGCAAGCAAACGAGTCGAGAGCGACTTGCCCGAGCGTATGTACCCCACCCGCCGTCCTCATTTCTTCGCTAGGGTAGAAGGGGGCTCGAGACTCGAGGCAGGTCGTGGTAAGTAATAAGCGTGTTTCATAAATTGAAAGCTGCCGTGGCGGCAAAAGTTATGAAAAACGAAGGAAAGCAAAAAAAAAAAACCATTTAGATGGCAATCTGACTGCCAAACCGGCGAAACGAGCAGTGACCGTCCACTGAACAAACAGTGAACTGGCCACCGGCGAGTGGGAAAAGCGCTCAATTTGAAAAATGGCTGCCAGCAGCAGCAGCAGCAGCAGAGGGCAACGGAGGACAGCGGGCGGGCAGTTGGAAATGGTGGGCAAATGTACAAACACGAAACGAAACGAAACGCGGTCATAAAACGCTTCAAATTTGCGGCTTTCGGTAGCAAAACAAAGCAAGAGCAATCGCAAAAAGCAAAAAGCAAAGCAACAACAAAGAAATCGGGAATTATTATTATTAAAGAAACAGCAACAAATACAGCGAAACTTAAGCACACACACACACACACACACATGAAAGTCAGCGCCCTTTACGGCCAAGGCAGAGCAAAGCAGCCAAGTTTAGAAGGGAGTATGAATAACTATTTAATTTAAAAAAAAAAAAAACTATTGTCGAATAGATATTACAGACTTCATTCCGCAAATCATCAGCTACTGGAATAAATCAATTTTAAATTTATAAGAAATTCAGTTGAAATAAGAGCTAAATCAAAATAAAAAACTCAAAGTTTATTCAATTGAAAATACGTAAATGTTTTACAATATTCAGATGCAAAGCTCTTGCCAACAAGCAACAATACAGGGCAGACATTAGGCCATATGTTAAGTATTTGTTTCATTTTGACAGCCCCACTGAGCGATGCCATCTATAGAGCATCCATTAAGCCTCGAGATAAACGAAAAGTCATGTTGCCTGAAATAACAGAATCAATAGCAATTAAGCAAACGCAGCTAACCACCAATAGCAATGGCGTTGCACTAATAGAATTGTCAACATTTAATAGCCGGAGAGATTGCAAACTGGTTAAACAAACAACAACAATAACAACAACAATAGTATTTGTGTTTGTGTGTGTGTCAGCGGAAGGAAATTTTTGAAATACACAACTGCGGCAACTGAAAAAGGAAGTTGAAAAGAAAAGAGAGCAAAATAGTAATTTTCCATCGTTCATAAATAATGTTAAGCGCCACGGCTGACGGAAAAACATGCACGGTCCATTAACTTTTTGCAGAGTGCGGAGCAGGAGGAGCGCAACGCAACAGCGACGCCAACATCAAGGCGGCCTCGACACAAGACCCACACACATGTAAATCTCAAGTCTGCGTGAGCGTGTGCTCTTCTGTATTTGCATGTGTGTGTGTGTGTGTGTGTGTGTGCGAGACAGATATTTCAAAAGCTGTACACTGGAGTCGTGTACCACAGCGAAACGCAAGATGGCAAAGCAACAAAATCATAGTTGAAAACTTGGCTTGTTAAATGCGATTTGCTGCTCACTTTGCCAGCCTTGTCATCCATGTGTGCTCTTGTGTGTGTGTGTGTGTGTGTGTGCCCGCAGAGGTTAACTTAAGGTTCGGCACTTAATGTTTCTGCTCTGTCGGAGGCTGCTGAGTAATTGCCTTAATTGTTAATAATATTTTAATTTTATTTTTAATTCTTATTTTATTTTATATATATATATATATTTTTTTTTTTGCTGACTGGCACACTCAGATGTCATGCTGAGCTTCACATTTAATTCCTAAGAGCTAATAAATTTAACTGTGCGGCGATTAAGTCGGCGGGAAAATGCATTCAGCTACTAAAGCGCAGCGTCGTTAAAACACACCTCAATCTCTGTTGTGACTCAGTTGGATGCTGATTGAAAGAGCCAAAAATGTTAACAGAGGTCGCTTCAGCTGTGGCAGTAAATGCGATTATTTTACTATATCAGAAGAGACATTTTGACGACCAATTAAAATTTGTAAAACAAATACTACATACATATATAATAACCCATTATAAATCAAGCATATGAATATGATTTACAACATACATATTGATTAACATAAATACATTCGTATACATACACTTCTACCTACCTATACACGCATGCATAATTGCTGCATCAGCTGCAACAAATACATACAGAAAAACTCATTCCATTGGCTGCGTCTCGGTTGCCGACGCAGTGACAAACTCAACACGACAAGCAAAACTCACCATAGCCGCAGCCGACAAGCACGCAGGCATGCTGTTGCTGCTCTGCTCTGTTGCGACTGAAATCATTGGTAAGAGCGAGGCGACGATCGTTTGATCGCTACCTCTGTCGGCCATTGAAAAGAGCGAGATGCAAGACTAATGGCTGACGCAGCATGGACTGCCCACTTGAAATGGAAGTGTAAGTGGATGTGGAGGAATAAAAAAAAGCAACAACAGAGAAGCCAAATGAGAGGCTGCAAAGCAAATGTAGAAAACAATAAGCGAAATATATTGAGATTGAACAAGTCTTAAAAAATCCATATGCACTACGCATAGTTAACAAAAACAAATCACAAACAAAAACAACAAAACAAACTAGATAGTAAAAATAATCGTTTTTTAATTATTTGGCATGCTTTTGTTGTTTGCCGGCGATGAATCAGTAATAAAATGTCAAAGCAACGCAAACGACGCTTAAAATGTACAACAAATCAAAGCCACTTTTGTTGCTTTTGTTTGCGCACATTAAGTGGCACGCACCAATCGCCCCGCCCCCTCCCTCGCTGTACAATCCCATCCGTGTGTCTAGTGAAATTATTGCTAATATAAAAATATTTTGTAGGCTCATAAAAGGCGGCCACGGCGGCACAGACACCAAAAGTGACGGACAGGAGAGTGGGGCACAGGAACGTTAAGTACCCCAGTCGCGGCTGTAGAAGAGTGCGAGGGTGGGAGTGTGGCAGTGTAGAACTGTGGGAGTGGGTCCTGCTGTGCATGTGATGGTTGTGTGTGTGTGTGTATGTGTGTGGTATCTAGCGCGTGGGCGGGTGGTGTCTATTGATGGAGGCCCGCTTCAGCGCGTCGCCAGCAATCGCCAAACGCAAATCGTACAATATTTTAAGGCCTAATTTTTTGACGAGTTTTTAAACGATTGTAAAACTCTTTTCTCGCTCGCCCGTTTTTACGATTGCCGAGGCTATTCAAGTGTTTGAGCGAGTGAATTATGGGCCAGGCCCAAGATACCAAAGCCCGCCGTCATTCTTGTCTCTGTTGTTGTTGCTGTTGCTGTTGTTGTTGTCGCTGCGGTTTATGGGCTGGTACAGTGGGCCATGATTGGTGTGTGACAAAGCCGAGTCAACTGCCAAGCGTTTATTACGTGAGTTATGACACCTTCCATGCGAGCGCCCAACAAGCAATGGAAGACAAATATTTACAATAGTTAATGAATTCCATAACAATAAAAATCAAACAATTATTAAATATAGACTGATCAATCCAGCGCTGGCGCCCCCGTTAATGTGTTCAGCGTGCAAAAATCACAATTGATCGTAAAACATCTTTAATGGGCCTCAGTTGGCGGCAAGCGCTTCTTGTGGCTTCTGACTAATGGCCCACAAAATAGTATTAATAATATTCAAATTATTATATTGTATATGTATTCGAGTATTATTTGTTTCCATTCATATTCGCATCTAGACAACATTATCATTCCAGTCGCAGTCGAGCAGGTAATTTGCCATTTCACTAATAATATGAACGATTGCTTGGCTCTGAATTTTTATACACTTATTAATACACTCTGATAGCACACACTCGCACACACTCGCAGCCATGCATATACACATATTGTAAAACAATTATCACTTGTTGCAAATTATTCCGATTTTATGACCGGCGCGTAATATAGGTGGCTGTTCTACCTCGGCTAACACGCGCCGCCACGTCCCCCGCTCTAGCCGGGCTCATAGCGCTCATAAATGCTGCAGAGACATCATAAAAATGTTTGAAGCACCGCCGACACACACACACACACACACACACACACTCACCACACCAGCCAAACAACAACATCATGAACAACATTAACAACAGAAGCAACACCAAACAGCAACAACAACAAAAGCATCCATAAATCCCGATTATGGTTTCTGGATTTATTGCAAACTGCGCCAGAAACGCCGACACGCTGACTGTGCGGTCTACTGTCCAAAAATCACGACTCACGAATCACGAGTTCACGAATTCGATGCAGCAGTAAACTGGAACACTGAGATTTCTTAAACTATCAAAAGTCTTGAGCACATGAAATATTTTCTTAAATAATCTATGACAAACTAAATCTCTTCACGATCAACGTGAAATAAAATAGAGTATATATGTGAAAATCGCAAACTCACATTATTTACAATTGTTATTCACTGATCTGGTTTCAGTCTGAATGTGACTTAATATGGTATATGTATTCCTGATAGACCATACCTGGAACATCATCTATCCCCAGCTAGAGAAACAACATTTCACCCATATATCTTTCACAATTACCTCTCAAATCAAGTTTTATATAAACTTACAATATATAAAATATTTTATTTTTCCTATTAATTTCATTTGCCTCCTAAGTAGAGAATATTCGTGCTCTAATAATGAATGCATAGATGATAGATGAAATACTCCTATTTGGAATAGCATGAGCAGGGGATTCAGTGTAGCTTCTATATATAATTTTGTAACTACGCTAACGGAATATAGAACATGAATGAACTTGCCTTGGTGGAAATGGTGTGAAATACAGCAAATAAGAAATGATATACATACATATATTAAATTAAATAAATGAAATTATAATTAAATAAAAATATATATCATAAATTTCTAATTTCTTTTTTTACAAATAAAAAAAATTTTAAAAAATAAAAAAACTAAAACATAATTAAATAAAATAAACAATATATTATACAAAAAATATATATTATTAAAAATAAACTAAAAAATTATAAATTTCTAATTTCTTTTTTTTTACGCTATTATTATTTCTATATAAAATATTGCAAACAAAATTCCCAATTTAAATCAAAATTTCAATCAACGCAAAAATATTATATTAAAAGAAAAACTATACTGAAATAAAATATTTTAATTTATTTGTTGCTTCACAAATAATAATAAAAACAAAGCCAATTTACTAACTCACTTTCGTGAATGAGTATAAATATTTTAAAAAAAAAATCTGCTTTTTCATACATCAGACTGTATTAAAGGCAGCCAACATAAAAAATTGAGAATATATATGTATGTATGTATTTGTCAGTCGTGCAGTATTTATTGAAGCAAATTCTACATAAATAAACATTTACGAGCCAAACAAAGTCGAACAGCAATGCAATTGAAACACATTAACATTTGGCCAAAAGATATTTATTGTTTGCGTTGCTCTGGCGAACGAGGAACGAGTCCGTCCGTTCGTTCACCTCAGCAATTGAGCAAACAGTTTGTGTAAATAATTAAAGACATGCATCCGCATCTGAGAGTGTGGGGGGAATGCTGCTCCACCAGCTGGGGCAGGACAATGGGCGAGCGCTGGCGCGCTAATCAGAGGCCGACCATTATGGCCAACTCCCTGCTGACCATATAAAATGTGACACTTTTATAGGGCACTTTGAATGGACTCGGCAAGTTCTCGACAATGCCCGAACAAGGCCCGCTGATGGCTAGGGAGAAGACAACTGCGACAACGCCAATGCTGCTGTTGCCCATTTGCATACATTCGATTTACATATGCAACAGACGCAGCTAAAGACCCAAACACCAAGCCCCAAGCCCCATTCTCCATGCCAGCATCCATTAGCCGAGATGTGGAGCTGCAGACCTCATCGGATCTGCCCGGACTGGAATGTAAATGCGTTTTACGAGTCTCTGACTGCACGCAATCAGGCGAAGGTATCGCGCCGTACGCTGCCGTATCTCTATTTGTATGCGTATCTTTATCTGTGACTGCATCTGTGTCCGCCAGCTGCCCAGACTCTAAGAGAGCATGACCTGCACGCGCATCAAATCAAAATATGTACATATAACAAATATGCTACAGTACTCAGTTTTAGTCCGCGCCTCACTCGGAGTCTCACTCGGAGTCTCAGTTGCTGTGCCAGAATCAGGAATCAGGCATCAGGAATTAGGAGTCAGACTTCAGGCTTGCTCCCGTTTAAACTGAGTTCCTGTCACTCCTGTTGAGAGAGTTCTATTTGTGTCCAGTTAACGCAATGGGCCATAAAAGGCAATCAGCCGTTCAGGCGTAGACCTCATACAGTCACAGATTCAAATTTTCTGTTTGTCTTGCCTCGTCCTACTTTGCCTTACACAATTCATTTTATGATTTTATTGCATTTACGCATATTGCTATGCGATGCGATGTAGATGTCGATGCCCAACTGATTTATGGATGCGACGGTTAGACGAACCCTTTCCATCTTTTCCCATCTTTGCCCTTTGCCTCCGTCATATTTCCTTATACAAATATAGAACTCGGCGTATTCAAAACTCAAACAAAGGGCGAAGAGACCGTGAAGAATGAAATTAGAGCAGAGCGCATTGAGGGAGGGAAGTCGATTTCAGACTCTGGGATTACTGGCTAAAAGGCCAAAGGGTGAGTCCACAGTGCGAACATACATACATACATACATACACACAAAAGGATTGTTTATGCTCGCTTTCGCTTATGTAACTTCTTGCTGTTAGGCTCGATATCCTTCGGCTCGAACCGATTCGCCACCCAGCATTTGACAACTTTTGAAAGCCATAACTAGGAGTGAAAGGACACAAGAGTCAAAACAAAACAAGGAAGGCAAATAAAAATCAATAGATCTGATGGAAGATATTAAGGAATATCAAATTTTACATCATTTATAAAAATTGTTGATGAAAGAAAAGTAAAATAATATTACATACATACTCAAAGTTAAATGAGATTCTTCAACTATTCAACTCTTTGAATGGTTTCAGATAACAATGCTTTGCTACATATTTAATTCACAGTTAAAACATCATCAAAGAGAAACTATTCAGATGCATGAATGTCTTTCACATATATGAGAAATATGCTAACGAAACGAGCTTACATGGTAAGCAGCTCTGGAGGGCATTAGAGGTATAAAGAGAGCTCTAAGAACATGCCTATGCATCGATATCATGGATATCTGACTAGGGGCATCAGCTCAGCTGAAGGTATTCCCGTTTAGGGTCATCTGGAATGCGAATCTCTGCAACTGCAGCAGAGACAGCCAGCCGGAGCAAGCCAAGAAACTACCAACACCGTCGGCAATGGCAATGGCAATGACAATGGCTAAAAAGTATTCAACGAATATGGCTGCTGAACCACTGTAGCCGCACCACCGAAAGGAAATCTGTTACCCATGCCCAAGTTCAGCGTCACTCCCAATATAATGGTCGCTGCTGTCGTGGGCTGATCAAAAATTCTATATACGTTTCAAATTTAATATGTGCATTTAACCCCCCTAACCAGCACGTGTTTGTATGTGCTTGTACGTGTGTGTGTGTGTGTGTGGGTGTGTGTTTATTCACGTAATAGTCGCACATGTGAGCACAGCCCAAAAAGCTTCTCACTGATTGTGGCGGGAGCGAAAGGGATGCACTGAATCAGGCAGCAGTTTGATATTTCCTTTATGGGACTTAAATATGTATAAGCCCTGACTTGTTTACGGGCATGTCCCCATGTCCATGCGTATGTATGTGTGTGTATGTGTGTAATAATTCGACTAAAAATGCCCTGTGTTATTCTATCAACACCTTTTGCATTGTCGCTGTGCTCGACCCCAAAGCCCCCCGCCCCCTCTGTCTCAGCCCCGCCCTGCTCACAATGGCAGACGCTGCATACGAAATGAGATTCGAGGCCAAGTTTGGATTTTTGTGAAGAGAATCATCTCATGCCACCTCGAAGCGAGAGGGTAAGGCAAAAGGCTGTCGTAAACACACACTTTTACCGAAGCTAAGCCGCAGATCAGGTCTTTTGGTGACTGTACGCAGTGACACATTCGCGTCGAGCCTCTGCCCGATGCAGGTGGAGGTGAACAGGTGCCCAGACCCATGCTGTAAATAATGATTATCTGATTGATCTGATCTTTTTTCCTGTTTGCTAGTTTCGATCGTTATGCAGCGATGTAACATGGCCAGAGTTTTAAATGAAAATACATCGAGGAGTTTGTCTACAAAATATTTGAATTATTTTCGAGTTTTGAATATTTACTTTAACTTCATCGTATCGTAATTGTAGATTGATATCTTAATCCATTGCATATCTTTTGCTTTATGGGATTTATAATTCAGAAAACCATTCTATAGTAGTTTAATAACAATTGTTGTTACCAAATTATTTTCTAAATTTCTTTTTATACAATGTTTAAAAATCCATCCTATAATATATAAATTATTATCAATGAATTATTTAGTTATCAAATGATTTTTTACTTAGTATATTTTTGTGTATATATATTTGTTTTAGTATATTATTTTGATAAAAACATCTTTATTTAAATAACCAAATATTTCAATTATAAGTACTCTTTTATCCTAAGTTTTATCCTCACTAAAAGTCGCATAGCATTTAAGTTTTATCAAACTAAGTCCGCTAAAAAGATATTGGAACTAATATTACAATTAAATGCAATGCAGCTCTATTAGAGTTACAATTACTTAATAGCTCTTAATAAATTAATAATAAATATACTATGTTCACTTCTAAACAAGATTTCTATTGAAACATGTTTGGCTGATGCCTCATTATCTTTTTACTGATAATGCAAAACGACGCTAGCTGAATTTATTAAACATATTTAATTCTATTCAAGTGAAAAAATTAAATACATATATATTTAAATAAACTAATTGATTAGTTCTTCTAGAGAAAGAGTTTGCTACACATAATATATTACAATGTATATATAATCACTATTATTACCCATTGCTTTCAGTTATTATGAGGTCGACTTATCCCGCATGTTCATGTTTCTGGTAGCCCCAAATTCCAAGCTCCATCTCATAACTACAAGATTCTTATATGTGATTGGAATATCACTGAAATTGACTCGAGAAACTCTGCGTGGGAGCAGAATCTGGAACACGTATATAAATATTTCTTTGTGTTTCGGCATTTGAATATTCTTTTGTTAAGTTTTTTTCTGTTTTTTCGCTGGTTTTTGGAGTTGACATTTGAGTGCCGCGTGTGGTTGGCTTTGTTTTTCTTTCCACAAAATTATAGTTTGTGTAATGAAGTTATTACGAATCTTAATGCTGAAATTTATGCGCGGCCATTAAAAATCGAAAGACACGTTTTTTGAATATTTTAGCTTTTGCCGTCGTATAAATTAGGCGACGTGACTTGCTTGAGCCCGAAGATAACGAACCGCACTTACAGAGGCTAGTGTCCATTGCCAAAAGAAGGGAGCAGGAGCGGCGGGCGGGGGGCGGGGGGAAGGCGAGGCGAGGGACTGCGTTCAGCCAGGCGGCCAACGCCTATTATCGGGCATTATATCGCAGAATTTACAATGCAAATCGCCAAGCTCTGGCTTAATCGAACTGTGCAAAATGGAGTCGGAAACAAAAAAGAGTCGCCGCTGCACCGTTCGCCTGTGACAGCGCGGATCATGACAATCGAGCAAGTTGCTCTCAATGTTGTTGTTATTCTGCAGTTGCCTCGCTTGCGTTTGCCAATCGTCGTGAAGTGGTTTGTGCGAGCTTCTACGGCTGAATCGAGAACTTTGTTGCAGGTTGGCGGAACATATTAATTGCATTTTATTGGCCTAGCCCGGCGAATTGGCAGAGGCAGCAGTGAGAGGAGGAGGGCCTGGGGCCGCAACTGCTTGCAGTTTAATAACGCGCATTAAAATCACAAATTTATAGCTACACGCAATCTGACTTCACGACTACTATTGCCATATTGCCTTAAAAGCGAAAAACCGCATTTGCCAGCGGACTGCCAACGGGCGTGCATGTGTGTGTGTGTGTGCTGCTTGGTAAAAAAAAGTAAGCATGGATTGAAATCTTGTGGTCGAACGCATATGAATGAGGCCGTGAATACAAGCTGGGGACCTAAGGCTGAGCAGCCATTGCGATTACCGTGAAGACAGACCAAAGAGGGAGAAAGAAAAAGAGAGAGAGAGAGAGAGAGAGAGAGAGAGGTAGAGAGACCGACCGTAAAACCAACGCCAAAATAATTAAAATATCTCCAAGCCTTTCGGAGCAAACATTTTGCTAAATTTCATTAAAAACATTTTAATTGCTACCGTTTTGTGACGGGACTTTAGTCACCAAAAATTATTGCATTCCTATTCGGGCCCAAATTAAATACAATTTCATTTGCGCTGCTCAAAAATGTGCACCCACACCAACACACACACACACCCACACACATACACACACAGTTAAAGGCTAACCCCCGTCCCATCTTCCAGCGCTTGAGGACTTTGGCACGCAACAGAGCCGAGGCTAGAGTCTTCGGCAAGCTCACCGCACGCAATTTTAAAACAACAAGCATCATGCGTCAGCCGTGCACCCCTTTCACCCTCCAGCTGGCGCCCGACCACGCAACCACACCCTCCAGAAGTGCGAAATGGCCCAAGGACCCAAAAGGACCTCCATTCGCCATCGCATTCTGATTTCGCGCTGCCTCATTCGATTGCGTAACTTGCGCTGCGTCGTTGCGACGGGGTGCGGGCAATTCCTCCCCTAAAGTTCTTGCCTCTACTCCATGTAAATATATCCAATTTCCTGCTGAGCTGCCATTGCAGGCTGCCATTGCCGCCTAGCCCCAGGCATACCGTGGCCACAACAGCCGTCGCACTCTAAATTTAGTTAATGAACGTTGCCGTTGCCGCCTGTCGTTGCCGTTGCCGTTGACGTTGTCGTTGTCATTCTCGCTGCGAGGCAGCAACCCGGAGAGAGCTGTAACAACAACGTTGCTGGCGTGCCACTGAGCATTCACTTACAGTCACCCACGCGTGTACACATACCAACATGAACACACACACACACCAACACACACCAACACACCCATACATGTATACATTTTTGAAAGTAAACAAAATTAGACATGATTATGTTTGTGCCTCAGGACATAAAATAAATTGGCTCCCAACTAATCCCAGCGTACACGTCGAGCTTCGGGTATGTCTCTCCATAACTAAAGGAAACTTTCCTTGCGCCCCCCCATCCACTTTTATTTACTGGCGTTGAAAGCTAGATTCCATATTGCAAATTGCATTTCCAGCTATGGGCTAAATATCTAGATAAACACAGTTGAATGTAAGCCACATAGAAACTATAAACTATAAGTAAACTAAACTTGATATATAACATTTTGATAAATTATAATAAACATGATTTATCTATAGAAACCTCAATTTATAGTGATCATAATATATTATTATTATGTATTTATTTATTGATTTATAATAAAAATACTTAGGTTTAAAAGGAATATGTATGCATATATTGATCAAAATATAATATTATTTATTTAAATCTCAAATTTTATTGATATTGTATCTTTACTTTATTGATAATAATTCAGACAAACAAATATTTAAGCTTCAAATCATATCAAAAGGGAATCATTTATATATGTACATACATATATGCTTGTATATTTTGATAAATGATTATTTATATCTGCAATTTTATTAGTAATATATTAAACTGTATTGTAATTATTATTTATTCATATCAAAGATACTTAATCTTAAAATATCTGATATTAAACAATAATAATAAATAAGTATATTTTAATAAATATTATTTATTTATTTAAATCTCCAATATTATTTATGGCGTATTATATTATGATATTATTATTATTTCCTTATTTATTGATTTATTTAGCGAATTCATTTATATCAAAGATTCAAAAGTTTAAAATCTCTGAAATCAAAAGGGAATAATAATATATATGTATGTATATTTTTGAAAAATTTTCATATTATTTATGTAAATCTACATTTTTATTAGTATGATATTATTATTGTAACATTATTTATTGATCTATTGGAGTGTATTCATACATATTAGCAATTAAATGCCTTAATATCAAACGGAAATAATGAACGTATATACTATATATAATGCTATTCATTCCAATAAAATTAATATTCGACGCTGAGCAGACAAGTTCAAGGCAAGACAATCTGCAAAATATATGCAAAATAAATTCACCATTCACTCAACATTGTGGCACTCGGCAAACATTTATTCGAATTCGTTTGCAAACATTTTATTCGTATGAGAAATGTGCCGACGGACTTCAGATGAGCCCACACAAAATCTAGAAGCAATAAAGAGCGCAGCTGATGCTGTCAAGCATCCAGAGCAATCGCCGTCATCTGTGCGCGTAGCCAGCGGAGCTGCTGCCATATGTGACCCTGGGCGGAAGTCAGGCGGGCAGCCTCGCTTGGCGAATGTGGAGCACTATTCCACGAAACTGACAGCGGACATTTGAGCATTTCTGTTTCCCTGGGAATTCCATGTGCACTGAAAATGTTCGCGACGCTAGCGCAACGTTCTCGGAAGAAAATGCTCATGTGTTGCCAACGCCAACGCCAACACAGTGTTCTGTGTCCGCCTCAATGCCCCCAATGCTGCGAGCAATATCAGCTGTCTTCAAAGACCACTCGGAGCTCAACTTGGCCATATCACATCAGGAAGGGCAGACACAAACTCAACTTCCACTCCATGTCCCTTGAGAGATGGAAGCACTCGCTCGTCCCGCACCCGCATTCAGAAATATATCGAAGGTTCGTCCCTTTAGTTGTTATCTTTACAGGTTTTCTTATTAATTTTGTGCAACTGCTCAAATGACTATTTACAGCCGATATTAGAAAGCAAGAGAGAGAGAGGGAGAGAGCTAAGTTCTTTAAAATAAATCAATATAAATCATATTAATTAGTTTTTACAATCTGAATCTATTTGTAATTATGTGAAACTCAATAAAAATCCAGCTAAATCGTTTACAGTTTCTCATAATAATAAAACTTAATAAATAAATATGATTTAGAATAATTTGTCTTATATTAGCAAAGAACTATTAAAACATTCATGCTTCAACATCTAATTGATTAAGAGAGCGAACTCTTCGACTTGTCTGCTTATATGAAGTTGAAGTTAGAGCGCGCTCTGTCGTCGAGTCTGCGCACTAAACTCAAAGCGCAGCCTATACACAAACCCAAAAGACAGCGTCTCTAGCGGGGAATAACTGAACTATATAACATTCGTTTGTGAGTCAAACTGGAAAATGAGGAGTTAAAGAGACGGAGAGAGGCCTAACAGTTTTCTGTTAAATGCGTTCAAGCAAATGTTATTTGTGAGCTGGGAACACTTTCAACTTTTGTTTGCCGTTAAACATAAATGATAAATAAAATCAGACATAAACGATGTTCCGTTAAAATTTAATCACCTCTTGACGGGCTTTAGGCAATTTAATTTTCACATATTTAAGATTTGAACTTGGACAAGTTTTAGCTCAAGAATTCAGTAAATTAGCTAAATTGAATGCCACATTTTATGGTTTTTATAGGAATAATTAGTTAATTAATTGCCACTTAAAATCCACAACTGTTATTTATGCGAGAATTTAGTTTCATTAGTTGTTAAGTAATATGAGTAACTAAAGTTAACTGTGTGCATTTAATAGGTTTATTAATAATAAATTGATTTGTTTACGTCTATTTACTCAACGCATTTCTCTCAGTGTACGCACGCACAGTCGCAATGGCAGCTGAATTATCATGGCTGCCGCAGAAGAGGGTTTGGCCAATGACTCGCCTATGCTTCTTATACGCATGTCGCACACGCATACATACAAGCACTCATGCTCTCACACATACACACATATATATTTTTGAGCCCTGCCCCTTTTAAGTTAGCTGCAGGTATCGCACGAGAAGAACCTCTGACAGGAAAGGCGCTGAAAAGTTTTCGTTTGATTGCGTTTTAATCAAGTCGTCCGAGTGCAATCAAAGTTTATGGAGCCAGTGGCTACAGCTAGCAGCTCTAGCTAAACTGTAAACCGAGCGTATAACGATTAAGAACATTTATGAAATTATTGCCTCAATTGACGCCGCCGAGGTGCAAGCGCAGGTGCGAGTGACCAAGCGCGACACGCAATGGACTGGAAGTGCGAATACAATAAGGGAAAGAGACAGAGTGAGAGAGAGGGAATGCGAGCATAACTGGTGCTAATGGTTTTAGTGGGGCCAATAAATCCATTGAAGCGCACTAACTGATACTGAGCAACGGCTGACCGCGTGCTATTACGAGCGACATCAGCGGTCAATTAAAGCGATATTCCATCATAAAAGGGAGCACAGGACGCGGCCGGAGTTGTTTACTTCACACCTGATCGTTAATTAACTAAAGTGCTCTGCAGATCTTGATGATTAATCAGACTATATAATATACATATATCCATTTCAACACTAGGATAATACGAAAGTTTAGAGAGTGTAGACTGAGGCTGGGGGTATGACGGAGGAACATACAGGATCAGTCAATAAATTAATAGACAGTCTAATCAGCATGCCTTTCAATTCTCTGAAAATGATCTGATAGCACACCAAAAATGTTTGAAGTCTATGTACTTTTGAGCGACAATAAAAACTTGATGAAAAACTATAGTTGGAATCGTTTAAGCAGCTATTTTAAATTCGATTTCATTTTCTCGTTCAGCCCTGATAGCAACCGAGTGTATGTGTGTGTCGATCGTCGTGGTGCACAGGTATCCCATTTCACACCTAATTAATGTGCAGTTACGGCAATTGCATAATACAACTCATGCATAAGCATCCCACAGCCGGCATTTGTTGTTGTTGTTGTTGGCAATTGAAATGCCAAATGGCTGCGACGTGAACCTATTAAACGAGAGCAACCTTGAAGTAGGCATTGATGCAGTAACCTTGTCGCAGCAAGGACCTGGCCCGAACGAGCACGCACTCACTAATTGGCAGCGACAGGAGAGCCTGAGAGCGCTTTGCTTTCTTTTACAATTTCATACTTGTAGTATACCCAGGTCGATTGGGGAGTTTACTTACGTAACGTAAGCTTGACGGGCGCCTGCGGTAATCTCTGCGCTTAGTTAGTTGGCACTCGGAGGGGGACGCTGCAGAAGCTAGACGCTAGATGCTGATGCTAGATGCCGATGCTAGATGAGCGCAGCAGCCACGGACTGCATTTTAATTCACTTTGACAATTTTATTTCATTTTCACGCGCGGCACCACACTACTTAACTGCACAATCACGATTTAGGCACTAATTCGTGTAGTTAAAGGTGATAAGAATTCTAAACTTGGCATTCTAATTGTGCGGATGGATATTCTTATTCTTATTCTTATTGTTATTGTTTGCTGTTTGCTGTTTGCCGTTTGCCTTTTGCCGCTTGGACTTTTGATTGTTTTTCTCTGTTTTTCTGTTTTTTTGCTTCGTTTGCTTTCGGTTCGCTGTGCTCGGTTCTCACGCGCTGCGATCCGCTCTACACTAACAAGAAGTTTATGACCAAATGCCATAAAATTCGTTGTAAAAAGTCGACGAGGCTGGAAAATGTTTTTTCCGTTTGCTGCTGCCGCTGCTGCTGCTTCTGCTGCTGCTGTTGCTGTTGCTGCTCCTCTTCGTGTTCTTCGCTTTGCTCCCTTTTCTCCTTCTTCGTCTCTCTCTGCGTACGTCTTACTCTCGTGTTTTGCTCTCGTCTCTGCGTTAGTTTTTAAGTTTGTTTTGCGTTTTGCTTTGCATTCGCCTTTTTCGTGTGGCCTCTCCGCAGTCGCTTCGCGTCGTGCTGCATTGCGTTGCGCTGCGCCGCTGCGTCGCTGCGTCGCTGCCTCCGTTGACTCTTTGCGGTCTCGTTGCCCGTTCGTTTTCGGCGCTCTGCCCGCCCCTCACTTGCGCTCTCTCTCACTCACTCTCCCACAGTTGGTGTCTCGCTCGTACACGTGCGCAGGTCCACTTGCTGTCGCACACACACTCACATTCTTTCACTCACTCGCTCGCCCTGCTTTCGGCTATGTATGTATGTATCATTCATTATATGTATCTGTCAGCGCGCCTGGCATCCCTATCTCGTGACTCTCGGTATCACTACGGCATAAAGACAGAGCGGGCCCTGTGCTCGTTCAGCCGTTGTTCTTCGTCGTCGTTTCCCATTCTCATTCTCATTCTCTTTCGTGGCCATTTTATTGCTCCCTCGTTTGGTGTGCGCGCCTCTGTCTTGTATCCATTTTCTCGGTATTTGTTTGCTTGCGCCGTAAGGCAGTTCCGTTCATTCGCTATCTCAGCGAGTTTCTAATCAGTTGTGAGCTATCCGTTTTAAAACGTTAAGTAACCCTATTCAACAGATACAAATATTTAATGCTCCAATATGTTAATTCCCACTTAATGTCGCTTTAAATGCATACTCTCCTCTCAAGTACATATAAATTAGAAATATATAAATATATTTACCAACAAAATTATTTACGATTGTATTCAATTGTGTTTTATTTAATGCAGTTTTTATTTAATATTGATTTTTGTATTCCCTCCAGAAATTAATATTGTGTTTACTAAAACACTGTCCATTTCTCATTTCGAAAATATATATATGCAAATATAGTATATATATTTAATTGTCTTAAAACAATACCAATAATGGAGAGCAAAAGTATATAAGTGATATTTAATTTTTCGTTTTGTTTTGATAAGACTTTTCTACTGTATAATTTTGGGTTTCATTTCATCAAGAAGCTCTTAACACTAAAATTGACAATGATGACATCATGATTTAATATATGTATAATATTTTAATATATACATAAATAATTTGTAGAAATTGAAATTAATATTATAATATAATATATTCGTAATATAATACAACTACACCAGGCGCGTATACAGGGGGGGGGTTTCGGGGGTTTTCTGGCTACGCGCCTGAACTACACCATTATATGTATTTATTATATTATAATATTATATATTAATTATAATGGTTTAGTGTAGTGTGATAGTATAGTTTTAGTACATCACGAATTGAAAGGCCGAAATGCAATGAAATACAATACTGTATTCCTAATCAAATTGATGAGGGCATATTTAGCCATGGGGAGCATAGAATGGAGTCGTAATAAAAAATGTTGCTGATAACCTGACAACCCACGCAGGGCTAAATTTTTGAATGCGTGCGAGTGTCGTATAATTCATAAAAATATGTATATACATATATATAATATGTATATACTGAAGTGGGCCTGTTGATGGGCAACAGAATTTTGGACGCATGCTAATGCAGATTCAGTCTACATCCCCTCTGATTCTCTCTCTCTCTCTCTCTCACACACACACACACACCAATATACAGGCTGCTGATGTTGTTATTGTTACCGCAATTTTTGGGGGTTGCAAACTTAATGTATTTCCCCCTTTTTACGAGCTCTCCTTCTGGAGGCTTGAACTCGGCACACGGAAGCACAGGGTAAAGCGGAAGCCTATGTTTGAGCATTTTACGACCTTAATTCCTTTTGCAAGTGGGGCCCAAGGGTAAAAGACGCCATTTGCAAAAGCAAGAGAATATCCACACAAAACACACAAAATCCCACCCGGACGGCTGCCGCATCCATTATAATTTTACAAAATCCGAAAGTTAATCATACGAAATAGCTGGATGCACGCCGGGTTTCAGGTTCGGTTTCGGGTTCGGATTCGGGCTCGGGTTCGGGCTTGAATTTGAACTCGGAGCAGAGAGAAGGCTACGCATGTTTTGCACTCGTAAAAAGCATCCACAGCTGCTGCCTCCGACTTACAATTCGGTAAGGTAACAACAGATCGCCGAACTTTACTTCCCTGTCATGTCCAGCTACTGGACTCCAATATTTGGGTGTGCAGCAGAGTTGCTCCATGGAAGTCATTATTATTTATTTTTATCTTTTTATCAATTTGTACGTTTGCTCGCTGATTCAATGCTTCGATTCGATGCGATTCCGTTTCGATTTCCCTTTAACGAGTCCTTAATTTGAGCAAGTGTTTGCTTGGCTGTAAATATTTATTGCAATTGCCAGTTGGCCGTGGTGCCACAGCCACTGCCACTCCCTCTCTGCCTCTGCCTCCTGCCTGCCTCCTGCCAGTGCTGTCATAATTTTTGTGTGTTATTGCTGTAATTATGCATTAATTTTATTGAGATAGTCGTAAATGGCAGCACACAGATCAACAGCACCAAAAATGCCTGGCACAGAAGCCATTTAGGCCATTTGCAATGAGCTTAATTCAGCTTTCCCTCACTAATTAGCCGCAGCAGCATCACAGCAGCGGGTTCCCTATATATCTAATTGGAATTGATGGTCAGTCCACTGGGTCAGGGCTCTTCAGAGCCAAAAGAATCGAACACAATTGATCAAGCAGATTGATTTCGACTGGCCTAACATTGAATTGCGAATACTATAGGGACCTGGCCTGATATTAATTATATTGCTTATATATCTCATATTGCTCCTTAACATTATTATAATTCATTCGAAAAAAGAATAATAATAATTTACGAGAATTTTAGATCAAATCATTTAAAATTTAGCTTATACCAATTTCAGTATTTTATGAAATATTACAATATAATACTATAATAAGTGCAAGGAAAACATTGAATGCATATAGAGTTCTGTCAGAAGGCGATGTATTTAATTATGTAAAAAACTTTTAATGGAATTCTTGTAGCGCTGGTACAAATTAACGAACAAAATTTGCTGAGGAATCTGAAAAAATCGAAACCGAAAACGCTTCATAGGTCAACGTCCGTAATAATACTCCGTAGTAATGACTACTACTAGGTGCAAAAAGAAAATAGAGTACCTGGAACTAATATTGATATCATTTCAGCACACTAGACACTTGGCATTCATTACCTCAAAAGGGGTTGATGCCATAAACATTAAAAACTTATTAAAAATAGAATTACATACAATGTGATGAGGTAAATGAGAGTTCAACTTACTAACCGAGCTACAATAAATAAACTCAGACATGTTACGCTGAGACATATAACTCTACCTATTATCTACCGTTACTACATTCGTATTTGTGCATTTTACAAAATTTCCACTTTTGAGAATATAATGTTTTGGTTCATTCAGTTTTTCTATTTATCATCCAACTTGCATATTGTCGCAATTTAGAAATTTTATTTATCATATATCGATATCACTATCTATCACTTCCATCATATAAAGGATTAATATTAAGATTTTAAAAATAATATAAATAGAATCCTGTTATGTTACTTCATGTTGATATCATGTCAATTTCATAAATAAAAAATATAGATACGTATATATGCATACATTACAACGATACATTTCAACAACACACACGCACAAAATCAATGCGTAATTGCTGCGATTGGTCTGTAGTATGGGAAAGAAACAGTGCGTCTATAGCATGGCAAATATTTTATGAATGTGTTAAGATGGAATCTGAAAAAAATCAAAAGCCGAATCAACGTGAGCAGTGATACTCAGTAGAAATCCTCGAGCATTTTAAATATGTCTCTAATAAAAATTAAAAAAATATATCTCCTATACACTGTTCATAATAAATGTTTCTTGAACAATACGTATAAACTATTATACGTTTTCCAAGTTTTACAGACTTTAAAACCATTCTGGTCGAGATCCTACAAATATGTATGTATATAGCAAATCTGTGTTTTCATTCCAAAAGCCACCACATCAAATTGGATTTTTATATTTTACATTAAGGAAATGGGATAAGTATTCGAAAAAAATTATGAACTCGACTAAGTTAATAGGTATAGAGTATTAACAATTTTAATTTATAGTCTCTAGCTTTGGAGAGTTACGAGATCGACAGTATATCTTCCACGCCTCCTTAATACATTTTCACAAAGGCGTGGAAACTATTTCAGATTTGTTCAGAGTATAATAGATTGTTCAATGAGTAAATGCAATAATTACCCGGGTCAACCAAATCATTATGGCAACTACAAATAATTAATTTGATAATTATTTTAATTGATGCTACCAATTCACATAGATTAAATGGCAAAACAATTAACAAGTGAGTTATTAGGCTGCCCCGTTTACATGGATGCCATTTTAGTACAATTACCCCCTGAACAGATTATTATTATTATTTTATTATTATTTTTAACAGTTTAACAAGTTCATGATAATTAATTTATTCCATTTAATTGAAATGTAAATAAATCCAACATAATTTCTAGCAAGTTATTTCATATTGTTTTATTTATGTATCTTACATACCTCTGCTGTGGCTTGACCATGAAATGAAGTTACTTATTTTCTACTTGGGCTATTTCTTCTCAGACTTGTACACTTCTCCAACGCAGCTTCTTCATTTTATCAGAGTTTCTTGTTGAGCACACACAAACCACTCAATTATAGGCATAAGTTTTCTTTCTATATATGTATGTATATATAATGTATGTTATTTATGTGCATTAAAAACGAGACGAGTGCTAGGTACTATTGGCGATTTGGTTGATCGGTTTTTAATGCTCAGTATGGATGAGTCGAACAATTAAATTATTGAAAATGGCTGAACTGGGATTGACGCTGATTATATCGAGCTACGATTGGGTTGATTTAACTGGTTTATGGCTAACACTCCGCGGTTTTAATTTCGACTTTATGCGGCGATGATGACGACGACAATGACGACTCGTGGGTACTAAAACTCCATTGTAAAGTGGTAAATACTCGGGCGGCGCACCGTAAAAAACGCCAAGCGCCAAAACCAGAACAACACCATTAAAGAGCTACACCAACGTACCTACAAACACACTCTCACAGCCACACACACACACACGCAGAGAATCAGTATGTGTTGGTGTGTGTGTGTGTGTGTGTGCGTGTGTGTGTAAGCCAAATACGAAATCACCACTTTGCGAGTTGAAATCTCTGGCTTTCGGTTCGTTCGACTCGCTCTCGCACAGCGCTCGCCTCGCGCTCGTGATTTCCTGCAAGCGACAGCCACTCTCTCTTCCTCTTTCTCTTCCAGCTTTACCTCTTGATACACACCACACGAAGTAGAAAATTCCAACTGGACTGAGGTTCCTTTAAGCACTGAGTTTATTCGGCATTTTGGAGGCAAATTTCTAATGAATATATGTGCATGTACACATACATACAACACACATATTTACATATATATTACATAGTGTACCTGGCTGCATGTCTGCCCCACTGATTAACCCCCGGCTCAAGTCGATGGAGTTATGAAGCTGATTCTTTTATATGTGTAAATGTGAATTAAGGCAAATAGTAGAAATGTAAAAATAAATAATTACAATATTAATATATAACTATAATACATAATAAAATACAAAATTATGTATATTGAAATACCATCAGTAGTTAGGCAAGACATAAAACTTTTATGATAAAAGTGATTCAATTTTCTGCTGGTTAACCTTTCGGCTTTAAATATGAATTGATAATCAGTCTGTCAGTAAATATTATTAATATTATTATTATTAATGTCTGTATATACCTATGTATATATGTACTTGAATATTTACTTATATTTGACTGTATAGTTTTATTCCCAGAAATTTAAAATTCAAAAATGAAATGAAACAAAGACGGTGGAAGATGAGTTCCATACTTATAAAGCTTATTCAAAAAGTTGTTTGCAATATAATCAATGCTGAAATATACTAGTTTTTTAAGGTATTCCTAGTAAATATAATATGAAAAAAATGAAGATCTGAAGATCAACTTGCCAAACTGCAAATCATTTTTATAATCTTAAAGTTCTGTTTAGCTTCTTATGGTATATCAACATAATTCTTAACCTCAAATGAAATCCGTATTATTCAAATTGCAGCCACATAGAACTAAATAATCTTTTTATTGATTTCTATGCTGCTCTATATTTTATTTACAGGAATAAAGGAAGAAAAACAAATTTATGACTCAGTTCAATGAGCTTGAAAATATTTTGCAATTTCGCAAAATAGTTGTTTTCAATTAGTTAGATATTTTTTGGCCGAGCAAGCAAAAATATCGGTGGAACAACCCTTGGCAAGGGAAAGGAAGTCGGCCATATTAAGCAGACATTTTCCATTTGCCCATTTTCCCTTATTCGCAATGGCTGGCCTGGCCTGACAGCTGTAACTGAGTAATAGCGGGATCTGTCGCCACTGAGGGCGCTACTGTTTCGTGTTCTGACTACGAAATTCTGCTATGGCGTTAACGGCGGGGACGACGAGGACGGCGGTTGCTAATCGAATGGCAAGGCGATACATTTGGGAAATTGTCCAGAACAGTTTCGCATTCCATTCGCATTTCGTGCCGTTTTCATCGCCAGGCGCCGTCTAAGTTACAGGAGGCGAAGGAAGGCGAATTTTACGACTTATAAGTTATTGTTGTTTTTCTTTTAGTTTTCCTGCTTGCCGCAGGACACACACAAGGGTGCGAGTGGCAGTCTGCTGGCATTGGATTGTGACCAGAGACCAGAGACGAGAGACCAGCAACCGGAGGCGAGAGACCAGGGATTGGCACTCCTACCCATTGGTATCCGTTGCTAGCTGCCCGCAGCTCGCTGTTCGCTGCTTGCTGCTTGCTGCTGATTGTGGCATAAATTTAGGACAGTCGCCCCATTAAGACAGTGACAGGCGAAATTTATGGCTTTTGCCTCTGCCCCTGCCCCTGCCTCTGCCTCTGCCTTTGCTTCTACTTCTGCGGCCGCAAGGCTTGGCTCTCATTTTCTTCACTTATTTATTTGCGCACCCAGATACAAACACACATACACACACACACACACACACACATACCCACTAAGTTGGGTTTGGCTGAGTGAATGAATGGAAAGGCGCAACTCAGCTAGTAAAATGTTTAAGAAGGCAAGGACATCCTCGTCCAGCTAAAAGCTTTCACAAATTCGCTTAACTTAACTAACTGCCATAGAAATTGAACCACAAAATATTAGACACCTTCACGGCATTATAAATTATATAGTGAGTGGAGTCAACTATTGAAATATTCCACTTCATATGTATTTTCCTTTTGTATCACCATCAACCAAGGTGGATATTTAACTTGCTTATGAGTTTAAGTAAATGAAATGTATTTCAAGTATACACAAAATGTGCAGAGTTATAATTTTGTTGAAATATACTTTGCGCTATTTTGTGATGCAGTATAAGAAGTAATCCGATTCCCAGTATAATAGTTAAGAAATATTAAAAAGTATACTTAATAAAAACCATTTATATATAACAAATGAATAGTTAATCTGTAAATTTATCGTTTTAATAAAAAGTAGATACTAGGAAACAAATTATAATATCAACAACTGATAGTAGAATACTTAACAAATCTTATGAGAAACATCTTAATTAAATACATTTATATATTAAGTGTATAGAAATCACTATTCAGTCAAATGGCATTAGGGAACTCTACAGATTTTTTAAAATTCTCAACTGAATTCACTCATAATAGACACTACTCTAAATAATTTAAACAATAAATAAAGGCAGCTATGATCAAATAATAATGTTAATAATTGTTTACCTATTGGCATTTACACTTTGTCTTTAAAGCCTGTTTTTGTAACGTTTCTTATGTTTGAGGAAATTTTCTTTAAAATTGTGAAGATGCAAAAGAAAGAAATCATAAAATAAGATATGTAAATGACATTTTTCGAAAAGTCCCATAAACCCCAGAGATTTTATTATAATTTGTTTCGGCACTCCACGTGCCAGGCAGACGCTGAGTCCCAGCTTGGCTTTGCCAGGATATTCATCAGTGCAGGAAAAGTTCCTAAGCTCGTGCGATTCTTTTGACATCAGCTGTCTGCGCCCCGTTTTAATGTAGCCGAAAAATGTAATTTCCGTCGTTGTCTACATTTTCGCCACAGAGCCATTAAAATGATGCACACAATCCATCTCCATCTCCTTCTCCTTCTCTTACTCCGCCTTCTTCTCCTTCTCCTTCTCCGTCGACTTCATCAGCGTAAAAATTGAGGCTGGCAACAATGAAGGCAAATGAAATGAATCCAACGATGCGGAAGCAACGAAGAAGGCGGCTACTACCAACTGGATAATATTAAAATGCAATGATCCTGGTATCTACTTTTTCCCGAGCGCATTACGTATACGCACTGTGTATTACAATATACTATACGAATTTCTTTGTATGAGCAGACTTACTATCAAAACAAGGCCAAAGCTATTGATGAGCCGATACATATAGTACATTTCACTTCAGCATCTGAATATGGATATGAGCGGGAGCAGAAATGCGGAAAAGCCTTTTAAAATCAGTGCTGTCATTCATTATTTTGTTTAATTGCCTATAACAAGTTTTACTATCGAAGTTGTCGTCTCTTGCACTTAAACTCGTCATCGACGCGGAGCAGTAGCTCCAATAGCTCTGCCGCTTGTTTTCGTGGTACATGAATGCCAGATGGCGAATGGCGAATGGTGAATGCTGAATGTCGAATGCCGAATGGTTCCACCCTTTTATTGCGTTTCTAGACAATCGGAGCGAGTATTTCGATTGGGTGTAAGTTTCACTTGGAATCGTTATGGAAATGAATAGCTGCCGCGTGGCCCGCCGCATTCTGGCCCGCCGTACTCTGGCCTGCCTACTCGCGCCGCACAATTTATGATCGAAGGTACCAACTAATTGAGACATAAACCTAATTTAATAGCTGCTTTCATAATGACGCCAATAAGTCATGAAATCAGCGCAGAGCTTCGACGAAAGTGACTTACTATGTTGCCATTGGCATTGTATGTAATCAAAATGTCAATATTCATTTGCATTTTCATGTGTCGAAGGAACGGGATCAAATACACAGGTGATTCTGAAAGGTTGGCGGTGTGAAAACATTGGGAACAACAGTAATTCGACATTACTAACGGTAATCAATATATAAGATTTGCGATAAAACAAATTGATGATTACGCATCTCTTGAATTTATAAATAGGTTAAATATATGATTTGTGTATTTTTCTAGATACAAATCCAAAGAGTTTTAGGGGAATTTAAAATCAAACTATAGTTCTATGATTGTACCCAATTAGTCTATCAAAGTTACTTCAATTGTATTATTTAAGATGCTTCTTATCTCTGTCATTAAAATTTCTATAAATAAATCAAAGCGCTCTAACTTTGCTCAATGAATAAAAAACGTCAGTTCGCTATTTCAATTTTTCATTTCCCACAGCGAATCTTATTTGACCAACATATTATTTTCCACCAATTCATTTAGAATCTAAAATGCAACTTGTAATAGCCTCTTAGAGGAAGTATTATTAGACATTTAGCTAGCAATATTTATGCATCTCAATAGAAATTATTCAGCAGACTCAAAACTATTCAAAATACATTTCGCTTGGCATCGTTATGATTTTTGGAAGTCTTGTGTCTAAAGGTCCCACAAGTTTTATGGCCAATGGAAATTTGACTTGAAAGTGAATTTTCAAAGTGTGTAAATGAGGAACAAATATTTACTGAAACTGCCAGTGCAATTACAGAACTAGAGAATGTCTTAAACTGTTCATTGCAATTATAGAACTAGAGAATGTCTGAAATTCTTCGATTCCTTGCCTCCATGTAGAATATCACAGCGAGGTTTTCAGATATTTTTAACTAAACTAACAACAACTTTTGAGTATCTTGGGGTTACTTGAAAGCTGCTCGATCGAGGCAAGTTAATGCCGCATTGGCAGCAACTTGCTGTCGGACCCAGCCATGCCATGCCATGCCATGCCAGGTAGATAGCAAGACGCGATTCCCAAAGAGGGTATAATTTATGTTAATACTGTGGTTGCGGCACCAGCATAATGCGGATCATGTGTGAGGCTCCAAGATGGCCGCGTCGGCTGCTGGGATCGGCTTAGTAATGGACCGCTGGCACAGTCGACGGACGACGGACGAAGAGGGCTGTTCAGTACACGAATTGGAGATTTGTGGTCCTCCTCTGGACTGCACAGCTCGCGGCATGCGTTCAATTACAAACACATAAATTCCCATTTCCATTTGACACATGACAACCCATAAAACTTGTTAAAAAGTACAGCAACAAAGGCCAGCAACCTCTCGGTGGTCAGAGGCTGGGAATGTGACGGAGACTCAGACTGAGACTGAGACTTCGACATCGACATCGACTGCGACGATGGCCGCTCACAGCAAAAGGGTCCAGAAAACAAAAACAAAAAACAAAAAAAAAAAAAAAAAACTGTATCCAAAATGGTAAAAATCTGCTTCACAATATCAGAGCGAGGCGCATAAAAGACGCGGGTCTCTTTTTAACGGACGCCGAATGATATCAGATTTCTTTTCAGTTGTGTATTTCGGTTCGAACTGGCGTTGAGCTGGGGTCTGGATTGGGTTTGTCTTTGGAAAAGGAAAATGGCGCAGGCGCATTTATTTTATGGAGTCCACCACGGGCTCATTATACAAATCCTATTGATCAGCCATAAAAATGTATTCTCAATGGGATCAAGAAGCGTATGCACAGCGCTGTCCCTAGTCACTTTTTATGGCAGACGTCACCTCTGACAAGCTCAGCAGCATCCATCTATGCCTAGGTGCATTTGCATTTTCAGATCAAATCCGTATCTAGTTAATGTCTTAGAAATACCCATATTCATAATAAATTCATGACCGAGACTAAAGAAGTTATTGACTCTAATCAAGGTTGATGCTAAACATATGTATACATATATGTATGTATGTATATGTATAAATATTATGAATATCCATGGCGCAGGCAGGAAATGAATTTTCAGCATTTGAATCTCGAATCAATTATACTGCAGATTAATCGTCCTGAATGGAATCTGAGAAATGCTTAACTGGGAGCGAGAGCTATTTAAGACCGTCGGACAAAGTAAACAAACTTGAAATCCACTTTGTGACAGCAATCCACATAAGCTTCTCAAACATTTGATGCCATTAAAACGAAATTGACATTTTCGAAAAGTCCGTTGTTGGCAATAAAATCGCTTCTTTTCCTTTTTCCGTCGTTTATTTCCACGCAATTTTCTGCACTTCTTTCATTCTTTCCTCTTTTTTTTTTCTTTTTTGGGGAGCTCTCGCACGAGAGCAGATTCAACATTGTCAGAAATATATATTTGTGTGTGTTTTAGACGTGGGCAAATGTCGTGGAGCACATTTTAGTTTAAGACAAGGGCCGAGCCGCGTCCTTTTACGAGTTCACGTAAACGAACTGACCGCCAGACGGGCGATTTGGATTTACGATGTCGGAGCCGCTCTAATTTCGCTTAGATTTTGCAATCGACCGAGCAGAAGCGAACACTTAAATGCGAAAACCACGCGCAGTTCTTTTTATTGCTGCCATCATTTGGGAGCTGGGAG
Source organism: Drosophila aldrichi (assembly GCA_035045965.1). Lineage (NCBI taxonomy): Eukaryota > Metazoa > Arthropoda > Insecta > Diptera > Drosophilidae > Drosophila > Drosophila aldrichi. The sequence continues at coordinate 1,615,421 of JAWNOM010000294.1, forward strand.
CGTTGTCCTTCGAATATCTAAGAACTCGGACTGATTGCAGCGAAACTGCAGTGCGCGCAGATCCAAGCTAAACTCTCACATAATACATCCATGGACCAACCTAGAGCCAGCCAACACATGTCGCGCACTCCGCATGCCGAAAGTCACACTGATTTGCATCTTGGCCTCTTCAGCCGCACAGCCCAAATGTTCCACAGCCACACAAAAAAGAAAGATAATAAAATAAACTACCGCTCTCGCTGACCTTGAAGAGCCGACATCGCTCATCTAATTTCCTATATCCGATGGGTGCGCACCCCTCAACTCTTTTCACGTTCCAGAATGGGTTTAGAAATCGCTCCTTGCACACAGAGCCCTATCTCAAGGTCAGGCAGCGCACCTGACGACCGACAGCCGATGCATGGCCAAATGCAGATCTACGCAATATTATTATGTAATGGGTTTACTCTTTTCAGTCGAGCATGGGTCGAGTCAAGGTCTACAGAATCTGCGCTCAAATAGAATTCATAGAATATAAGAAAGAGATATACATATTAAGAATTTACTTTAATTATTCACGTTAAAAATCAAATTATGACTTACCGTCGGCTAGACTCAAATATTAAATTAAGCTAAATCTCATTGCAATTTTTAATATACGTTGAAAAAATTTTAAGAAATCAATTTCTTCCTAATATATATTCTTTATAGGTGAAGCTGTGGAGAAGATTAACTGTAAGGGGCAGTTTTTCAGTTGTAAAATTTAAAGACTCTTACTATAAAACAGAACATGGATGTCATGTCCATTTAATATAGAAATATGTATGATGATATTTTTAAAGCTATTGATATAGTATAAGTATTGTATATGTATGTATATTAGAAGATAATTTTTAAGACACGTTTTTTTTTTTTTTTTTAAATAAAAAAGCATATTGAATTTTCTGATTTGTCATACGTGCAGTGGGCGTATCGGCCCATCTTGTAAGGAAAGTTTACGAAGTGTCTATCTTCAATTTGGAAGCAAGTTTTATTCATACGAAAATATGGACAAAACCAGGTCCAACAATACTCAAAGTCACATATTAACATATGCGAATTATAAATTTATGGAAAGTATTTCAGACTACCTTCGCTTTAATCGGTTCAAACATAATTATTATTATTAAACAAGCATTGTTATTATTATTTTCCAGACATTTCAGACATTTTAAATTTAATTCAACTTCTGTCTGTTCACTAATCAGCTCACTAACCATTCATACTTGAAATTACTGACATCAGATTAATAGTTCAAGTCTCAAAAAAATTACCTCCGACTTACCTCAAATTAGTGAAACAATGTACCAAATGCTTTAAGTACCTCTTTTGGTACATTTGTACCACATGTGCACACCATATTTACGACTCTTGGCGGCCATTATTGAATTTAGCTCCGCCCACCAATTTTTGTATAGTATACTCTTATAAATTACTCTCAACCTGTTCCATAACATAACATCCCTCCTAACAGTTTTACTCCTCACGCGAGCAGAGTTACTCCACACTTAACGAATTGTGTATTAAAGGAAAATACAAAAGTATGAGATTTCGTTCAGAATAAAATGGCGTTCTTGTTAACAGCGCCACCTGTGGTTCATTTATTGTTCGCCACCACACATAACAGACTCTGTTATAACAAACATGTGTAACGTTTTACATTTTATGTATGTATGTATTTTAGCAGTGAGCTAATATAACATTAAGATATTTTACGAACACATTTTTCTTTTAGGTTATTAGTAATAGAAAAAAAAATGATTACTAAGAGTTAGATCCATTTAAAGTATAATTGACATTAATGAATTCAATTGGTTACGAAAATATTGAAACACGTGCAGCATTTATATTAAGGGCATAAAACATAAGTTTGGCGAGCGATTGTTCAACTGAAATCTATATAAATATGAGGCACTCAAAAATAGTACATGTGCATGCACATGTTTCTACTAAATTTTACATTCGAGAAGCACTGATTGTTTCTTCGTAACCGAATTAATAATTAGTCATTTTTATACGTGTATATCGATAACTATTGCCGTCTTTTGTGCTATCGAAAATCCACTATAAAAGTATACATATTTAGAATCAAATTTTATTTATAGCTTTTATGTATTTAATAATTATCGGAGATCATGTGGCCGAAAAAACCAGACTGTTTTTATGTTTTTTTAATGGAGCACAAATTGTTTTTGATAGTGGTTATGCTACTTCAAATCTTAATTTTAGAATGCATTTATTAAAAACAAAAATAATTTAGCATGTCAAAATTTTGCATAGAAGCAAGCGGCTAATTAAGATTAGAATGATATTTAATCAATAAATTTATGTTAAAATAACCAAATAATCTGTTCCCTTAGCTTTCGCTCATTTTATTCCATTATGTCGGAATCTAAGTAATATATTAATGTAATAATATTAGCATAAGTGTTAATTTGTGAATAATACTGTTCGTATATATAAAATACAAACAATTATTTAGAGATCAACCATTTAATATTAAATTAATGGGTATTTATGTGTGTGCTACCTATGCATACTCTGCGTACAGTTTTTGCCTGTCTGGCAGCACTGCCGTCTTATGCCCGCCATTTGTCTCTCGCACACACACACACACACATGCAGTCACTCATTTTCCCAAGCAACCAGGCCACGCCCACCAACAGTTAACGTCGTACAAACTCTTATCTATGCGCTGCAACATTGTTGAAAAGTTGTATTTGTGCGTATGCATGTGTGTGTGTGCACAGACAACGGTTTTACGGTGGATGGGATGGGAGAATAACCAAGAAGCGTGAGGGTTGCAAACTCATGGCTCCATTTTGCAGAGCCGGATTAGGCAGCGGCGGGCCTTAAGTGTCGCCATTGCCTTTTACAGTTAACTGCAACAGTGTGTGTTGGTGTGAGTGAGTGCGTGCGCGTGTGTGCGTAGCTGTTACGACTGTACGTGATCTATTTAATCATTTCCCGCTGGATACCGTGTGAACATTTATGCCGCACAAGGCACCCGCTCGCCATTTAACGCCCGCCATAAAGCATAAAGTGGAAACGGGGACAGGAAGTGTTTTGTTTCCAGTCACGAGTGGAGCAGCAGGATTGCGGAAATTGTATCACGCGCACCCGAATAGTGCAATTGACTTAAAAAGTGATAAAAAACGAAAACTTTATCTCTTTAACGGCTGTGCAGCAGCAGCATCAGCATCAGCATACTTTCCTTCATACATATTAAACGCCACGTCCTTGATGTAGAGCTAAAAAGTAGGCACAAACAAAAACACTTTAGATGGGGATCTTGAGAAAAAGGCCTTCTGTACGAGGGTAGCTATGTATAGTCACAGGGGGCAGCAATCCAACTGAACTAATTAAATTGTTTGCCATTTACAGAATTCTTTGTGAAGACAATGGGTAAATCGTTTATAAAACTTCAACCCATAAAGTTTATTTTGTATTTGGACAACGAGCTGATTCGATCTAGCCCGCCAAACTGAGATTGACACATATAAATTAACACTAATTATTGCCCTTTCAATATAATCGGTTCACAATAATACCGGTATTAATCTATTCAATTATATCCATTCCCGGTATTTACGATTTGAATGTATTATGTATAAGAATTACAAAAAATAAATAAATAAATAAATAAAATAATAATAAAATTATTTCAAATATAATATATAATTTCATTATTTTTAATATTTTTATTTTATTTTATTTATTTGTATTTTATTTATTTTATTATTCAATTTTATTATCAATTATATCCATTCCGGTATTTACGATTTGAATGTATTATGTATAAGAATTACAAAAAATAAATAAATAAATAAATAAAATAATAATAAAATTATTTTATATATAATATATAATTTTATGATTTTTAATGTTTTTATTTTATTTTATTTATTTGTATTTTTTTTTTTATTTTATTTTATTTTATATTCTTTATTTTCTTTTTTTTTTTTTTTAAATCATGAAACTCAAAGTTCTTAAAATTTACTTTCAGTTGAACTTTCGTTTACATATATGTGGACGACCTTTGCACTTTAACTGAGTGGACAAATGGTCAATAGAATATTTCATTACGATCCGTTAAGTAAGATAGCAGTTATTAAGCAGAAGTTTAGCCTATTAGCGAAAGCCAACCGAACGCATTTTCTCTCTACATGTGCACAAATTTTTTTAAGTATGTACATTCTCTTCTATTGACAGAATCATATAGGCGATTGAAGCTACCTTTCTATTATTCCGATGCTTATGAAGATACCTCTTTTTATATATACATATATATATATTTTTTTATGTACTAATTGTCTTGATTTCAATAGAGACGGTGCATTAACCTAATAATATTTCTTGTTATTTTCTTCATTGTTATATTGAATGAGTTTTCAATTGGGCGAAGAATGAAATATATCAAGTTATCTAACTTATAAGTATGTAATACACAGTTCCCACTAATCGACGGATGTACAACAAAATAAAACCATTACAAATTAATTTAAGTTTAAATGCAACGCCAATAACAAAATAAATTAACGGATACTAAAACTAAAAGCTTCGCCACTATGAATCGAATTGCAAATCCGTCGAAGACTTGAATGAATGAATGCATGATTATCAATATTTATCAGTACACTAAAATCAATTAAAATCGAGTTCAAAAACAAAACAAATAATGATAATAATATTTCGGTCCTATATAAAAAAAATCCCATGCTGTCCGTGTTTCTATACGTCCATGCTCGTAGTCAAATTATTTCACCGTTATTAAAAAACAGCGATATTTGCTTTATGTATTTCATTAAAATATAGTTAGAATTTTAAATTTATTTACATTATCTTTATTTTTTGTATATACTTAAAATTCTGGATATACATAACAAATATCCCTACCGTGTTGGCGACACTGTTTAGAGACATTTTCCTCTATAAATACATTTTTACTCATTTTGTCAACATACTTCAACAATTAAATAATTGAAAATAAATTTTCATTTTAAGTTTATATCTAATAAAAATTCCAAAACATATTTTTTAATATTATGCAAAAAATTGAACTCTAAAATATGATCAACTTCTATTTTATATTTCTAGCCCATATCTCTAAGAGGAGCATCAGCATAAATATAAGCTTATATATATATATTATATTACTTATATTACACCAATTTTATTTGAACTTATCCAACTAAACCTAATGCATCATAATAGAAAATAGATAATAATAAATAATCATAGAATTGACGAAACTGAGACTAGCAGGTACCTTGACACCTTGTTTCTAATATTCACCCTTTATCATCATACATTCATTTAAAAGAAATGTAATTTAACAATATTTGTTGAGTTCAAATTAAGAAATAAAGACATTTACATAATTTGTACTGTTAAGTCAGTGCGATATCGACATTATATGTATATATGCAATTTTCAAAATATCAGCCTGAATTTTTCAGAATAAATTGAACTTAAATTAAAACATGATAGTCGAGAGGCAAAGGAACTTTTTCAAGCACAAAACACATTTTTTCATTATTCACTTAAGATAATCATTGCTTATTTTATAATATAGTGTCTACCCTAAGTGTCTATAGTACCAAATTTAAGCTCTCGCTCTATATCTATTGATGATATAGTTTTTCTGTGTCATAGCAAAAATAATTTTTCGTAAGTTGATACAGGAGTTCGAAAGTAAGTCGATCCCAGCTCCAAAAAATAAAGTATTTGTCATTTCCTCAATGGACTTGGATGGATTTGCTATATATAGTTTTTATCTTTGTTTGCTTTCACAAATATCTATTTAATCTTTCACTGCTTTCATTAATGCTAAAATTGATAGTAACCCATAAGAGACAAGCCGACGGACATTTTACAAATTAATACACTCATTTCACTTCGTCAAAAAGTAATTTGATCAGACATCTACCATATAAATTGGGTTTCATTTCAGCAAGGAACTTGCAAATATCTTAAGGACTAATAACCGGCAAGGATTTTAAAATGTGTATAGGAACGATAATATGAAAGATGGGCGTGTAGACTGGAGGGACATTGATGAATGAATGGATATGAAATAAGACTATAATATATGAACTATGGACGAATGCGAGGATTTCACAATGGAAGAATACGGTCTGGCAGGTGCTTAAGTTATGTAGTTACATAATATGTAATAATATGTAATACATATTCAAAGTCATCTAAAATTATTCATGCACTAATTTTGTATACAGATTACAAAACTTGATTGCTCCAAAATCAATTCTTGATGACATTCTGAATTTATAAATAGAATAAAGCAAAAGATTTCGTGTGAAATACCTCTTTGTCGGACTTTTACCAATATAAAATTTGTTAAGATGAAAGCTAAAAGTCCATAATTTGTTAAATGGTGTGTGGTAATTAAATGGGCAGTTTTTAATTTTTAATATTCTCAGAAACAAAATCCAAGCACTATGTTAGGCGAACGATATATGATATTGGCCATCACTTACCGCTCGATTGCCCAATAAGAATATTTCGTGGCACTTTCCAATACGAATGATGATTGTTGCTGTTAGTAAACACTAAATGGATAACGAATAGTCACTTCACTCAAAGGTCACTTGCCGACGGCGTTACTACTCAATATGCAAAGTGTTAGCCAACACGGCGGCATTAACCAGACAGTTAGTTGTTTATTGGCTATTGGCCACTAACTACGGGATCGGGTTGTTTAATGTCCGCGCGATATTTGCTACCGACTGCGGCGCTGTCCACTTGCCTCGCGGAGTCGTGCTCGGTTTACAGCTCCAGCGGATGGGCTACTGGATAAATGGGCTTTTAAACTGGCGCTAAATATTTATGAGAGTTGTATAATTTGAATAGTTTTTGATTTATTTTTCGGTGCAGTATTCCGTTGGCGAGCGACAGTAAAGGCCGCCTTTATGTTTTAATTGCTGTCACTGCTGTTGCTGTTGCTGTTGGTTTATTATTTTAACACTTTCCACAAAGAGCGCGCCGGCGGCCAAATGCCAAGAGCCAATTGCCAGCTGGAACTGGATTTATGTTGTTGATATCGTTGGTGTTGTTGGTGTTGGTGTTTATGGTTGATGTTGGTGTTGGTGTTGGAGCTTGGCGATGTGCAGAACGGAACGTCATCGGGAAACGCTCGAACTGTGAATGCGATGTGCGAGTTTTGTGCTGGGTGTGAATAGCTGTTAGATTCCAGGAACTGAATCACAACCACACCACCAACGAGGGAAAACAAAACGAAAACTACGCCGACTCTGACACTCACACTCGCTCTGACTCTGACTCTGTCTCCGACTCTGACTCCGACGCCAAGAGTCAGGCGACAGAGTGAGGGCGACAGTGATACCGATACCGATGCCAATACCAATACCAATACAAATACCAATGCCAATGAGTAACAACAACAAAGCGACCGTAACGAACCGACAGCCGAGAGCAGAGCATAGGCAAAGTATTGGCAAGGCGAGTCAAACTAAGGCGAAGGCGGAGGCGGAGGCGGAGGCAGGGGAACGGCTCGAGCGAGAGTCAGACATGGCACACGGGCTCGTAAATAGTAGATAAACAAATAAATAAATGGGCAGGGAAACACGGACGGACTGCCTAGATATACGACAGTGCTATATATCTTGCATGCTCGCTGACTTATTTACCCCCTCCCGTCTGCCGCAGCCGCCATGGTGCATTGGGCATACGATGAGACCGATTCGGTGTATCGGCAATTTGGGGGTTGCAAAGTCGCTCCAGATAGATAAGTTCGCACTCGCGACATCACCGAAATCCACCCTCGTTCAAGGCCTTGTCTCTCCCCCCGCTGCTCGGCTCGGCTCCTGCGCACTGCGCCATGCTGACTCCAGGATTCGCGGCGCGCGGTGGTGGCAGCCGTTGGTCCGTTGAAAATCAATGCCGATTGATTGGTGCCCCCAAACAGTGCGCAAACTCCATTTCAGCATTTATAACATACATACTGTGTGACAACTTACTCGCTTGACAACTAAACCTCACAGAAATTATATTTATAAATAGCTTTTCTTAAATCCAGGCGAACAAAATTAAATAAATAAGGCAAATAATATATTTAATATATATTTTGAATTAGTTCACATTCACCCTACCCTTTATGAGAAATCCCTGAAATGTAATCCTCTCTACAGCACATATTACCTATATTAGTCGAATTACAATTATTATAATGCATTGCATTCTATTGTATAGATAAGGAGAAGAAATTACAAATTACTACTAACTTTATCAAATATAAATCTTTGTATATCTGAATATCTTGTCATTTCGCTAATATCGAATCTTAAGCATCAATTCATGCAACAATATTTACAGTAATGAAGAATTAATGTAAAGTTAATGTTAATTAACTAAATAACTGGAGATACCAAAATTTTACTCTGCGCATAAAACGTATTCTTTATCGGACGCAATAGAAAACTCCTCTCATTGTATACTCAATTTTAAATAACAGATCTTAATACCAGATTCACAAAATTCAAATTGTAAAACCCATCTTAGCTTAATCTTAAAATCCTCGTTACTCTACTATTTCATTATCTACGAAAAAATCATAAGGAACTTCCATGGTCTATTACTCAGCTAAGATTTAATTGCAAGGATATAAAGTAGAGTACTTAGTATTATTGAAAAGCCAAAAATATGCAAATCCATTTCGAATTTTGTAATAATACCAATTTTTTCGGATTGTTAAGTTATGTTTTAAAATTTGTTTTTAGTTCACTGAATTCATAAGCAGCTTATTTTGCTAATAATAAATAAAAGATAGATAGAGTTATTAGTCAATTTTAAAAGACAGTCACATCATTAAACTCATTCACGAAATAGAATTTCTACAATTGGCCAACAAAATAAGGAGTGCAGGTTCATGCCTCGAATCTGGTATATTAAGAGTGACTATATTCTGGTGTGATGATGAATCTAAAGACATCGAATCTGGAATACAGGGAAAAGAGTAAAGCCATAACCTAAAAATTAGCAAACTTACTGCATACTTACCAACAATTATATTATAATATATTTGATATTATATTTATATATTATATTATATTTATTTTATATATTATATTTAAGCCTCTAGAGATCAGATTTATATCAGTACACATTTTAGTACATAGATTCTGAGCTGACTTTATCTCATAGTTTCCCTAATACCCTAAATAACTAGGTCGATAGGAGAATTTTAAGTGATATACATATTTGAAAGTCGCTACAGTGAGCATGACTGAAACTGTTCCAACAAATGTCTGGTGCCCAGAGATCTGATGTTTGCCCTATCTGGCTCCAACTGAACAAGCCACAAGGCTGCAGCCGTTTTGCATGGTCTTCGCCAAGTCGAGCTGGGCCGAGCGGCTTTCGCTTGACACCTTTACAGACGGCAAAGCGCCATCGACCCAAGCGCGAGCGCTGGCCCCTTATTTACCTGTAATCTGTGCTGGTGTCTCTAATATCGCCGCGTCAAGCACTTCCTTCAGTGGTGCTAACACCGCTAATTGATGTGGCAAACAACGCGTGCTGGCCCATTGTCGCACCGCTAATTCAAACACGCACAGTCACGTTGCAGGTGCGCATCTCTATTGCAACAAGAAACAAGAAATGCAGTGTGTTCCTGATTGGAAATATTAAGATAATATATATTTTTAATTTTTTTTTTTTCTATAAATAAATGTTCTATATATCACTAATAATACAGTGTTTCTGGCAAAATACGGAATAGGAGCTTTGTTCGCTTTCGGTCTTAACAATTTTTCGGATTTACTATGCACCCAACATACGAGGAAAACATGAATATTATATACATTTTTAAAAATAATTTTTTAATAAAAAATTACAAATAAAAGTTTATCTTTTTTTTGAATTCGCCATAAAAAAATATCCTTATGTGTGTTTTCCTCTCTCTTCTTGGGAATTCTTTTGACCCTCAATTTTTTTAAATGCGTAACACTTATTTGCGGTCCCTGCATTTTGTAGAAGAGTGTAAATTTTTAAGAAATTGAGAAATATACAATAGAATATTCAGATCATATGATTTGAAATAAACAAAATTAGTAAACGAAATATTTTCTGATTGGAAAAATCGCGTGCAATGAGTGTATTTTCCCATTTTGAAGAATCACAATTGACAGAACGAACTGCGGGTAGAGCGTAATAGACTCAGTCGTCCTGATCATAAAATCGAGAAAATTATGTTGGGCAAGTGAAGATGGGTTGTCCTCAAGAAATACTTTCCTGCAATACTCTAATCTTCTTATAGACGTAACCCCGCTACATAAAAATATCCCATTAGAAGCAAAATGATTCAGGTATTCTGGGTTAATTAGGTCTTCTGATCGAACATAAACGTGAGATTGTTCCTTCTCGATCAGGTGACTTGATTTAACCAGAATACTTTCAAATTATTCAACTTTAATCAATCAATAATTTTTTTTGCGTTTTTGCACAAACTGATTCATGGTTTGTCAATTTCTATTTCAGTCATTTGCAACAATAATAGTTCTTTCCTCTAATGTGATTCCTATTGCCCCACCATATTTGTACGTAGGGTTTATACCTAGAAGTCTAGATTTGCAAAATCCAGTAGTAGCTCTATGATATATGGAAACCAAATGTAATAAATCAGAGCAGGTCGAGCTTCACACGTCCAAGGATCGCAAGATGCGGTACATAGCTCTAAATTAAGTGAACTAAGTTGACTTATTTTGGCAAAAGGCATTTGCATAAGACACAAAGTGTATTTGAGATATTAACCATAAATGTGGCGATTAGAGTCAAATATTTTGACTCTGTGCCATGTCAAACAAAAGGAGTTCCAAACCGGAACAGATGGGAGTGGCGTTGCCTTTGCCTTTGCCGTCGGAATCGGGAGCGAGGTTTTCCTTTTTTGTTGCCGCCGCCAACGGTAATGTTTAAAGCCGAACTCGCACTTCACGCCTGATTTGCATTTGCTTGCGACTCGAAGAACGTGCGAGGCCTCGTCTTGGCCATGGGAACTGTGATTTATGACAGCCAATCGATCCTAGACGTCAACCCCAACGGATTGCCACAGAGACTGAGCTGAGCTGGTGAACTCGAGCTTAGACTGAAGTCGCAAGTGCTGAAAAGTGAATTTGAGTTTTCCCTGATAAATATTGAGATTTCTGTGAAGATCCGAGCTGATCAAGCGAACTCCCATATTTCTACATTGAGGGCTGATCCGAAATGGCTTTTAAGATGGCCGCAGCACTTCGAGCACTCCACCATTTGCGAAATGGTTTCTGGCTTTGGGGTTGGAGAGAGGCCTGCACCGGCCGCTCCCGTACTTATGGCGAGAAAATGGAAAATTCGATGTCGCCATAAACATTTATTGCTACTTTGGAAAAACTCGATTACAGACGAAAGCGGATAGAGGACAGAGGACAACAGTCCACTGTGGACCAACAGACTCGGACTCTAATGCCAATGCGCAGCCGCCATTTTATGGGCCACGCCTGGGCACTTATGGCATCATCGGAGCGGAGGCAGCACATGGCGCGAGCTGGCCTGAATCTTGGACCCATGCTGGCAGCCGACTGTTCATCAGGCTCCCCTGAGCTGAAACGGATTTTGTGCTTAGTCAGGATGCGAGTCTGGGAGGCTGTAAGGCTGTGAGGCTGTGAGTATGCCAAAATGATACACAGACGCACACTCGAGCTCGACTGCAGTTTTATTGATGCTGGCACTTGGGAAAATGTATACAATTTTCATTTTTATAACTTTTTCGCTCCAACGCACGTCTGCCGTCTTCAGCCCGTCGCGGTCGGCCATAAAACGAATAAATGTTCGCAGCCATAAAACTTTATGGGCCCAAGCACCCAAATTGGGTTTGCGCCATAGCGAAGTTTTAAGCGAATATTTCGGCATCGGAAAGGAACATTTGATTCGAGCATTCGCAGCGGACGATAGCGAGAGAAAGAGAAGAAAGAGAGAGGAAGGGGCGGAGATAGAGAGGGAGAAACTTGTCAAAAACTTTCTCCACTCAAACACAATACTCAATCACTGTCGACATGAACAAATACATTAGTCTTATAACATTCACCGTATTCTGGGCCCTGTTCGCCATCATTGGATGCGTCGTCGCCATTTGCTTCAAGGAGCGCTCGATCATACGATGCTGCGTCCTGCTGACGGCCGCCTGCTGCTGGCTCGTTTGGCTCGTCACGTTCGTGATGCAAATGAATCCCCTGGTCGGCCCGCGCATGCACCAGCCCACTTTAATGGCCATGATGTCCTATTGGAAGAGGTGCTACATACACGAATCACCAGACCCCTAGTCGCCGATCTATCACCGGGTGCAAAGCGCTGCTGAAGGCGTCTCGAAATTTTTGACAGTATTATCATCTTACTTAAAATATATATAGTCCCATCTCCGGGGTACATCAACTTTAGTTCTAGGCGCAAATATATGTAGAAATAAATATATGTATAATATATGTAGAAATAAATAATATGTAGTAAATGAGTGGGAGATATTATAATGCAATTACTACTACATATAATCTGATATAATCGATTTAAGCGACATGTTTATGTCTATAAAAAGACCAACGGCAATAATTTCTGTTCTGCTTTTTTGTGTTTCGATGCATACGGATTAACGAACGGACAGATGCATGAACAGAAAGTCTGGCGGAGATCAACTCGTCTGTTCATTAATACATATTAAGAAAATATTTTTTGTTTTCTGAATTCAAATTACCAATGCAAACCTTATCTTCAACAGTTTAATCTCCTCTTTCGATTAGGATTTAATTTAACTTTTGGAAGCTAGGTGCATAATTTAAGGTTGGAGTCCAAATCGAAACATCTGATCAAGTCAGTTGAGCGCACGCCGCATCGCAAAAACTTATTTGATTCAAATGACCTATGTTTCTACAAAATTATACATCCGTAAATATAACGAAAAATAGTTCAATTAAGTTTTTTAACCATATAATTTTATATAGACTATGTGGTAAGTCACCGTACGTAGCTTATATTTATACGTAGCTTATATGTATTTATAATCTCTTTGTGCAGTAATTTGTTCAAATATAAAGCGCCACCTATGATATATTTTGTGAACTTTTAGCCAGTACATAAACCATCGACTAGTTGCAGTCTCTTAAGAGCTGGCCGCTACGAAACTGTCCTTATTTTGGTGAAAACGAAACTCAACAAATTCAAGAATTTAATAAATGGCATTTGAGCCAAGCAAACATGTTTAAACTGCCATACGCATTAAAAGTGCGATGGCTTTAACGACACCATCCGCACTTAAAGATATATATTTATATACACATTTATATGTATATACATATCGAATCGAATCAAACAAATAATAACATTTATTAACTCATAAATATACTAAGTTGCTTATTAATAACACCAGGTCATCATAAATCCAGTTCATCCAGCAAACGTAATATAAACTTAGATTTCAACCGCCAGCAGAATGTCAGTATCTATAGCAAACGAGAGAAATATTATTACAGTTTTCTGTTGTTGGATATGGGCTTACCTGTAATAGTTCGCCTTAAAGGGCCCTGCTTTGCTCAACCCCAAGAATTTCGCCTGTGAATCGGTTAACTCCGTCAGATGGGCATCAAAAGTTGATAAATGCAGACTAGCCACATATTCATCTTAAAATGGGCAATATCAAATAGAGATACATTCATACAAATACCAAAGAGAATACTTGCCCATTTTCTTTGGCAGCAGGTATACATCCGACTTGTATCGTCCGGGCGCTGAATAAAGCTCGATAAGGGCTAAGGCCTGTGTGGACGAGGCCACCGAGACGACAAAGGAGGAGATGGTGGAGCAGGACAAATTTACCAAACGTCCTTCGGCCAGGAGAATTATCATCTTGCCGTCAGGCCATATAATGTGATCCACCTGGGAGCGCACTCGCTGCCAAGTCAGCTCCGGCGTGTGCAGGCTGCTCACATCTATTTCGGAGCACGAATGGCCCATGTTGCAGACGATGCAGCCGTTCTTCATGCGATTCATGTGATCCCGTGTCACAACATGTTTGTTGCCGGTTGCGGTTATCACCACATCTACCGCCCGTATGACCTCGCCCAAGCGCACCACTCTATAGCCGTTCATGGCCGCTTGCAGTGCGCATATCGGATCCACCTCTGTGATATAAACCACACAGCCCTGACCTCGAAGGGCCTCGGCGCAGCCTTTGCCCACATCCCCATAGCCGCAGACCACAATTTGCTTGCCGCCAAACATAATGTCCGTCGTACGTTTCAGGCTAGAGGAAAAGGGGATGGATTATATGATTTCACAGCCTATCTGCTATTTACCTGTCCAGTATGGAGTCGCGGCATGTGTAGTATGTATCGAACTTGTTTTTCGTTACTGAGTCATTGACATTGATCGCTGGCACAGTTAACTTGCCCGCTTTCGACATCTGAAATATAAAGGATGTCGGGTTCAAAAGGTGGGTCAAGATGTTATGTGGTTGGTTACACTCACCTGGTACAGCCTGTGCACACCCGTCAAGCTCTCCTCCACAATGCCCTTGATGGACTTGAAATAGTCCGGGTACTTCTTAAGCATCAGATGAGTAGCATCGCCGCCATCGTCGAGGATCATGTTCGGCTGCCAGCCCTCTTTGTGGATGCACTTATCCAGGCACCACCAAAACTCCTCTTCAGTCTCACCGCGCCACGCGAAGATCGGCACCCCGACTTCAGCCAGTGCTGCTGCCACGGCATTTTGGGTCGAAAAGATGTTGCAGGCTGCCCAGCGAACAGATGCACCCAGTTGAATCAGAGTCTCGATGAGAACCGCCGTTTGTGCATTGACGTGGGTGCAACCCACAATCTTTGCATTCTTCAGAGGCTTGTCCTCGGCCGCACGTTTGCGCAGTGTCATGATTCCCGGCATCTCCTGCTCAGCGATCTCGATCTCCCGGCGCCCGAAGGATGCCTTGCCGATATTCTTGACGCAGAAGTCAGAGCTGCCGCTTGAGTTTATCTGCTTGGCGTCTTTCGGCGAGATCTCGTCCTCGTCGGAGCTGCCAGTGAAGCACGCTAAAATCGGGGAACAACAATTAGATCAATTCAGCCCATTATTATCTACAACTCACCTGAACTAAAGGAGCACGTGGATACATCGGAAAATCGACGAGCCTCAATTCTCGATTTACTCACGGGTGTCTGGTGGTGGGAAGAAAATCATAAGGGTTACGTATGCAGACTTTGAGAGGAATTTAGTGTAATCTAGGTGTACAACAATAACAAATCGCAGAAAAAGCAGAGCACCAACTCACAGCTGGTGGTAATTGGCATCGTTTAGAGTATCGATGATAATTCGTAGCGCCAATTGACGCTGTGTAATCGCGTCTTCAAGACATCACATGCCAATATTTAAGTAAACGAACAAATTAATCAATTCCGCAAATGTGTGCTTTGCATTTGTATCCCAGCCCATTTGCTAACTAACTTGTGTACATTTCCATAGCCGATTTCAATAAACATTCAACACATTCACACTCGCATCTAGATCACATACCGACATACACCTGCACAAATGATTGTGTCTATATGCATAGTATGTGTGTGTTTTGTGTTTGTAAATCATCAATCCATATGCATGTAGAGCTTGTTCTGTATATCATTTAATGCCCTGTTCGCAATCCGAAACTTGGCATATTGGCTTTACGATAATATTCACCCGCACAAACCGATATCAATTATTGTGGTGCACAGCAAATGTAATTGCTTTTTAGTTTACATATAGAACTGATTGAAGTGTATACATACACATACATAAACATGCACATGTAAATTAAAAGTGCCCTCACATAGCGAAAATCTATGTATGTACATATATAAGAGTCTAGCAATGAGCATCGCGCAGTCGACTGCACTCGTTCTCACTTGTTTCTTTTTGTTTGCTCTATTCTAGACACACATTTAACACACACACACACACACACACATGCACATTTATACAAATGCGCTATTCGATAGTTTCATTTGCCAAATATTTTATTATCACGATTTTAATTTTGCATACTTTAATGAGTTAAGGCGAGGACAATTTACTTACCTTATCGGCCAAGCTCAGGTCGGCGAATGTCGTCTCCGGCATTTTACTCATCTTGCAGACACGTTTGGCTGAAAATTATACAATAAATACTGAATATTTACATCGGTGGGGCTATCGACCTTCGATCCAATCACATATAGCCAATGAACAAACTGGTTCTATACACAATATATTTTTTTTTTCAAGTTTGTCAACAATCGCCGTGGTGTTTTGTTTTTACTTTTTGAATTTTTTCAATCAGCTGTTTAAAGCGTGAAGCGTAAATCGCAAAGCATACACGACGAAGCACGTGACCGACTGATCGCTGAGGGAATGCCAGCGTCAATAGCTGTTGCGATCGGGCACTGACTAGAATGGCCTGCCAAAGCTAAAGCTCTGCACTCACCAGTCCGTTCTTATTAAGATCTCGGCACAACTGGACCTTGTGCACTTCACTCTATCTCTGTCTCGCCTTCTTCCTAGTCGTACTCTTCACACTCGCCTGCACTGTTGTCTACGTCACAGTTACACGGTCTCCTTTTCCTACTCCTTTTTCCTTCCTCCTTCGGTTGCTTGCGTCACAGGTACTGGATGTCCCTCTCCTTGTCAGTCTCCCTCTTCACACTCGTCTTCGTCGTTGTCTACGTCACCGTTACTGGGTCAAGTGCGAATGTGGAATGCCGAGTCTCGCGATGCCTTCGTGCGCTCTTGTCTGCCGCGAACAACAAACTGATTCACATCAACTGGTACTGCTTATGTTTATGGGGAGCAGAGCGATCGTACAGAAATAAAGCAATAATACAAATAAAGAACGCAAAGCGAATGCAGCAACTAACCGGGCAGAGAAATTGCTCATACACATACACATACACATACACATACACACACTCACACACACACACATACTCACAGCGGACCTACAGAAATAACATCTTATCTTACTTAAAGCTATTATCGCTCTTCGATGTTGCCTCTTCTCTCGCTCTCTCGCCCTCCATCTCCCCCTCCCTATCTCCTGGCTCTATCTCTCGTTCTCTCTAACTCTCTGATCGGTTAGATGACAGAGGAATCTTCACAATACGAATCGCTAAAACCGCTCGCTTATCAAAACTTGACTTGACTCATATTGTGGCTATGCCAATTATCGAAATCAATCGGGCTCTTGACGTACGCAGATATAAAACCAAAATTAGCTTGGCAAAAGAGATATATTAGACCAATAGTCTTGAATTGTTCAATAATAGTATTTAACTTTATTGCGACTACCTAAAAACACCCACGTAATTGTAGGTCCTTCAGGTAACTTATCCAAGTTTACTGCCAGCGTGAAGTTTTATACATATACATATGTAGAATATAAATTGAACTTAACATTAATATCATCCTATCATTATTCTATACAATGATAGGATGATATTAATGTTAAGTTCAATTTATATTCTACAGTATTTAAACTAATATTAGTTTAAACTAGAGGGATAAGCTTTTTACTCTTATTCATAAATAAAATAAAATAGTTCCTAGGTTTTTGACTCTAATGGCTTGACCATATGTATGTATATTCGTGGTACAATGATTTGTCGGGAAACTCTATATTTTACGTAAGCAATAACTATAATATTTAAGGTGCCTTTGGAGCTAATAATAAATAACTCTCAATACAGATACATGAGACATCCACTCGGGACTGATTATACTGGACTGTAAATATTTTATATTAAATAACATATGTGAATCTAATGTTTTATATATATATATATATGTCTATTGAATCGTGACCAATCGGGAAAAACTGTATTTTTCTTCAGTTATATCAATAGAAGCCCATAAATTGACCTTCGCTATTGGTTTATCAGAACTTTTATATATGTATGTCTATGTTCGTTGTCCATTTGGAACGGGAATCGGAGAAGTGTTTACCTCATACACAGATAGGCAGATAAGTTATTTGGTCTGTCCATAAGGTGAGATAATTCGGAAAATATAGATTTAAGTTATAAATATGACGGTTTTAAACAGTGAGTAGCTGTTGGGATTTCACTTATGATTGATAGGATATAGAACACAACCTACATTTTGCTTAACCTTCAGTGATACAATAATAATGAATTTCGGAGTGATGTGATTTCTTTAGTGGTTCTTTTTTCCAACATTAAACGCCTAGTTATATGCATAGTCCTATAGTTAATATAATTAAAAATACTTATTTAAGTTTCATTAACTTTTTTATATATTCAAATGTGTAATCTATGATTGTATGTATCCTAATTTACTAATCTTGAATGCATGCTTACTTAGAATTAAAAAAAAAAAAAACAAAATTGTTTTTAGCGAATACTTGTTATCTGATTATGTAAGGCCCGGATTATTTAGGGTTGCTCATTAATTTTATTAACGACGTGCCGTTCCGCCATTTTAGCTGTTTATACCCAATGGCTTGACTGCACAAAAATTTAATTAGACGCCCATATACCTTTTAGCATGTTCATAAAATGGTGGGAATTCAATAAAGAGTCCAAAATGAATCATCCACCAGCAAATAACGCTGCGGATGCTGCGCACAACCTATGAAAGACATCCCCCGGTGTGGGGGTTGAGTGCATTGCAAAATGGCCCGCTCAGCCTGAACAGTCGGAAAGGAATGAAGCGGAGATCAAAAAGTCCCTACTAATTTATAGCGTTTTATTGTGTATTTCCTCGAAAAATTCTATGTTAAAGTGCATAGCTACCGTTGATTGTATTCGATAAGTATTTATTATGGGGTAATATTATATACGAATTAAATGAAAGAACCGAATTAAATTTGTGTTTAGCCGCGATTTTACAAAATAATAGAACGATTTGATAGGGGTATACCAAATTGACCTCTGCAGGTTTGTTGATTACGGTAAGCGGTATATCACACTGCTTGCCTCCTAGGATTTTGAATGTTGAAAATCAAAAAACTTGCAATCACTTTTTAGAGTCCATCTCAAGAGATATTAGGGTTAGAGGCTTGACTTTTTTTCGTAGGTCAGTATCACGTTCAGATCGAGTTTGTCTCTAAAAATCGCTAACTACTCCCGTTTTTTATTATCGTTTAAAACCCTTATCGAAAATAATTTATAAAATTTTATATCCTACACCTTTAGAGCTAGTCTTCACATTTTAAAATTCGAATGTATTTTATAAAAATTCGTTTTTTGTTTTTGTGGGGCGTGGATTACCCCCACACCCATATCCAACCCCTTCTAAGCAAATCTGCAAAAGGTGTATTCCAAATACTTTAGCTTTAGGACTTTTTCTTAGCAAATGCACTCATTTCAGTGTTTTTATCACCAAAATTTCAGATAGATGGGGCATGGGGATCCCGTAGTAGATCAGTCTCGACTAGAGCTTTCTTACTTATTATTATTTATTTATTTTATTTTTGTAACTCTACTAAAATAGTATACGATGGAGCTTGGATTTGAAAATTTTAATCATCGATTCTTACATTCATCTGATATAATAGTAATTAATCATCTAGACACTTTCAGTTGAATAATCTTTTTGCAGATTATCCCCAATGACATGCCACTCGCCGCTGAAAGCGGTACGTTTAAGTACGTTCAATGCCATGAGTATACGTTGATAATTATTTTTATCGCGTTTATAGTATAATTTAGTTATATAAACAATTTACTTAAACGAACTAAATTTTCGATTTATTATTATATTATTGATATGACCAAGCCCTGAAGTTTGAGGTAAAAAAAATCTTCATTGCACGCTTTATTATCTGGTTGTATGAAATCACTGTCCTAAAGAGAGTCGAGGAGACTAGGGTTGGCATTCACATTTCATTATGAAAATGCACATGATTAAATTACCAATTAAATTACTAAACTTTCAGCCGATATTCGGAATAAGAGATACCAAAATAGTGTAGGTCTTCATAAAACTAAATAAACTCGGATCAAGAATATATGCGTATGGATATGTTTGAGTCTGGCCTTCTACTGTCACACATTGAACAATACCATTATAATAGTCTGATTTTTATTTTCTTTCAGAATTGCAAAAAAAATAAAATAAAAAAAAAATAAAAATATTTTACAGAACTGAATTCTCCTAAATAGATATGATTCTGAAAGGTTTTTCAAAATGTATATAAATTATATATATATATATATATATATATATATATATATATATATATATATATATATATATATATAAATTAAGTAAAATAAATGTATAAAAAAAGCTATCATAAATTGTAGATGTAAGCGTTAATTTATATCCAAATGGAATTCACTGAGCTTAAATTTTTAGATTGGAATCTACTGAAAAAATTCGTTGAGCTATTACATTTATATAACAAAAACCGTTTGGTTGAACAGTGTTTCACACATACACATGCTTACATATATGTATATATATATATTAAATTGACGACGACTTGTTTTAATAAATCAGTTCAGACAGACCGCTGAATTTTGATCAATATATCAACAGTTTATTCTTATTTCATATACATTTTATCACAGCACCGCAATTCGGCAACAAACCCAATTGCGGCGATTAAGTAGGTAAATAGTAACGCTTGCCAGATGCGTTTAGTTTATTATTATTGAACATTGCTTGTTTGTACTCATATAATTAAAAATAGAAAACATTTTGTTTAATCAAAAACAGTCTGTTTAATTAATTCGCCACTAAAGCCTTAGATTTGAGTCTATTAACATATACGCATTATTTACATTCGTATTTACACAGTGTAAAATTACTTAAATCTACGCCTTTCTATGTACATAAAGCTACTTAATACCATCGATGATATACAATTCACATACATATGACTATGGATATGTAATATATACTAATGAGCTGCTCTCAAATCGTGCCGACCTTATCCATGAGGTACCAGGGCAGGAATACGGAGGCAGCTACAACGGCAATGCACGTGGCACAGAGGGCAATTGTTGTGGACAGGTTTGTGGCCGAGAAGTTATCGTCTTTGTGATCCAGGTCTTCGTTTGGATGTTTCTCAAATTCCAAAACCTCCACATCGAATCGAAATCGAACCTTTGATGATGGCGACTCCTTACGCCACACCAAGTGTCCCGAAGATTCGCGTCGCTCCAGGCTCCATTTGGGATCGTGGACTGCAAAAATGAATTGAAAATTTGTTAGTATACAAGAAAATCGTACACTCCATCCATAAAAAATCCACAAATCCTGAAGATTTGTAATACAAAAAAACAAAGTCGTATTTGCCATAGTATACTCACCTGATCCAGTCATTTCACAATTTCAAAATTTTTGTTGTTTACACTAGAAAATAATCTGAAAGGAAAGACACAATAAAAATCGATTACTATATAGCCAGATTATAAACAACTTGTAATTGTTATTCAGTGAATGTATAGTGCAACAACCTTCAATGAATTTTGCTCTCATGAAAAACAAAACAGAAAACTATATGAAGTACGACTGAATCGAATCAGTATTCTGGACTTGTACTGAATCTAATTGAAAAACATGACAACATGCACAGGTCACCTAGATCACCTAGAAAAGTTTACATGTAAAGTGTCGTTCTATATTTAGACTGCTTATATATATATGTATATACGTGTGTAAATATATAATTTACAAGTAGTCGGCGCATAGCGCGTATAAGGTCCACCCTAATTTACGTTTGGTATCCCGAATTTACATTCACGTGACGCCAGCCCATCATTGATTTTGTTTTGCTCGCTCACGGCAGTCAATAGCTGTGTCAAGGTCTAGGCAACCGTAGAATACTGACAGGTGCGATAATAGACCGAAAACGAATAATTTATGATGACTCACACCAAAATTCTACCACGAGAGTCAATAGTTTCCTAGTACGATATTAATTGAGTTTAAAAGTAAATGTATTTCACTTAATGAATCACCAATCTGTAGATTGTCGATTTTATTTCGACAAAGCGAGCAAATCCAAACTCTAAAGACTACACAATAGTCAACACAACTGGAGACTTTTCTCTATCGCTAGTCTATAACTAAATATATTTTCATTTTGGGATTTACAATTAACGCTATATAATAATTCACCATTTGCCACGGTATTTAATGAGCGTTAATTGTAGATTTGTTACAGCTATATAGGACTAATAGTTTTTAGTGAAATGCCACGCTCAATTTTCATCTGCTGATACTGATAATATGTACTCCAAGTATTTGACTGCAATAGGAAAACATTGTAAATACCCGCTGAGATTCTAGATAGATCCTTTGGTAGCGACAACAGACAACAGGCCAGTCCAGCATATTTATATATGTATATACATACATATGTATATGCAAATAGACCGAAACTAAAAACCAGTCAAGTCAGTAAATCCAGTTTCAATTCATTAATGTATTTTTTTCATTCAAACAAGTTTTCTATATTTGGCTAACTGTAGGACTGCAGCTCTATTAACTGAGCAACTTATTGCTTAATAGAAGTTTGACAAAGTTTAAAGAAATCCGAAATTGACTTGCTATGAAAATTTAAAATAGACAATAACGGAATTTCAATTGTAACAAAAATAGTCTTAACCCTTAGACAAGTCAAGCGATCAATGACCTGATTCTTCAAATACAATGTTATTATCTCAACGAAATGATGCAGAATGTGATGAGCATTGATAATGTACCGAAATTTGATTTATATTGACGTCTAAATTGAAATTGGAACAAAGCGATCAGAAAACAGATGCTCATTGATAGCCTCAATCTCAATGATGTGCATGACGCAAGCCGATCTCAATTGTGGAAGCGAAAGCTTCTTCAGTCACAGTGTCGCAGAAGCATTTGTATAAGTTTTTAATTTAATACCTACAAATATCGCATGACACACTATTGTAGAAGAAAATTGATTATTTTTCTATTATTCATTCAATACATGTATATATAAAATATACCCATAAATAAAATCAATATAATAGAAATAAACGTAAGTCATCTAGCTTTAATTTAAATACAATATAACTCATTCTACTAATAGCGTTAAATAAATAACAATTTATATACATACATGTTTGTATACATACACATTTGTATACAT
Source organism: Drosophila aldrichi (assembly GCA_035045965.1). Taxonomy (NCBI): domain Eukaryota; kingdom Metazoa; phylum Arthropoda; class Insecta; order Diptera; family Drosophilidae; genus Drosophila; species Drosophila aldrichi. Next base: position 1,638,582 of record JAWNOM010000294.1, read on the forward strand.
ATGCATGTATTTATGTATGTGCGTATTTATGTTTGTCCGTATGTCTTTTAACTTGTCGCTGTTACATATATTTTTTAGTCCTTCAGTAGGACAAACTAAATAAATATATATTTATTCAAAATATACGTAAAGTTTTGTAGAGATATATACAAACATATGTACGTACGTATATAACTTGTATTTCTACTTTATAAACACACACGGACATACTTATATATGTACATATGTATATGTATATGCGTCTCCACACATTGACTTTTGGCACTTGATTTGTTTGTGTTTTTCCTTTGTTTAGCGTTGAACAATGCCGGCTTTATTGTTGTTGTCGTTCTACACGTTATTTTGGTTTTTGTTTTTGCTATTTTTTTTTTAGCACATATCGCTCAAAAAACTTTGGCCGATGACAGAACCGTATATAACACAAACATATCCACACACAAGCACACACACATATACATACATACATATGACTGTGCCGCAGTTAACGACAAATAACCACGAATCAAATAAAGCCTCTGGACTTTGAAACGACTGCATGCTCTTGGACATTACGAATGTGCATACATACATACATACATATATACATATGTAAAAGTTCCATGCACCTTTTTTGCCTATTAAAACACATATGTACATACATACATATAGCAGTTAAAATAGTAAGTGCGTAAACACTAACGCGTATACATATTGAAAAAATACCTTTAAAATTTAAAATTTAATATATGTACCATTAAAATAATAATGTGTTTAGAACGGATTGTATCGATTCGTTTGCAACAAACCAATAAACATACATACAAGTAGCTATGTATATACATCTCTGTTTGTATATTATATGAGTAAATACAAACATACATCCATATGTATGTACATACGTACGAGTAGTCATACTTTAAATAGCTTTTGTTGATAACACTCACGAAGAAGGAAACGACGAACGGCAGCTGCAAACTTTGCTTCAATCAATGAACGCGCTGTCCCCCTCCCCAATTTGTATCAGCTGATCGAGCATACGACCGACGAGCACACAGTGAGGCCTCCAGTAAGCTAACCAAACCTGTGGCGTATTAATTGTCGCCAAAATAAAAGCACACTTCCCTATCAATATTCACTAGTTTACTATTTTACTGTATTCGTTTAGTATGCTGTTGTTGGTCATAAAAAAGCTGGAATTCAGCACGAAAATATATGGGGAAGTGAAACACGCGCCAGCCTCATCATTTGATAAGCGTACAAATACCTCTTTAGGGTAATTAATCAATGTACATGTGTATGTAATATATGTATGTGTGTATGCATGCATATGTATGTGTATAGTTTTTGCATATTTACACGCGAACGTGGTTATTCTCTTAAATTGTAGTTTTACCTTTCCCTGTTTACGTTTCCCTAGCATGATTATTCTTACAAGTACAATTTATCTGTATGTATGTACATATGTATGTATGTGTGTACGATTTGCGTAGGTATTCAATGATACATTTGATATTTTCGTCTCTAAATGCTGAGCTTTTCTCTGGAAGCTTAACTTTAAACTCTGAGTGAATATAATTACGTGTACATACGTATGTACATATGTATGTACATATATCAACAACAAAATTTTTGTTCTCAACACAAATGCTTATTGTTCCTAAATATAATTCTTCGTAATTTTTTTAAGTGTATGCATATATGTGTGTATTGATGTGATGTCGTGTATGTATGTACACATATAAAAATGGCGCGACCGTCAAATTATGTTAATCACTAAAGCACAACACGACATTCAAAATAATAATATTATTTTTCATATTGTTATTAGTGCAAATGCATTTCTGATTATTTACGAGTTGTTCATACGTACAAATGTTTTGAATGCATACAAATATACGCAATTGCACACACATACACACACATACACATCTGCACAAATATGAGCTGATGTTTGTTTTCAGTTATTACCGTTGTGATTTTACAACTCGAATATCGACGAAGGCCGAAGCAGTATTCAATAATTCGTCAACAGCTGTTTCACGCACACATGCCCACTCACTCGCTCTCACAGTCAGAGAGTGCAAGGTTTTATTGCAGCTAATTGAAAGGGGGCCGAAGTCAGTCGTCGCCGATGAAGTCGATCTTGGAATTCTGTTCGTGCGAACACGTTGACATGCACTACTTGCCGCGCCCAACTATCGAGGTCTAAGCATAGACACAGACTGTCGCTGCCTCGCTCCATTGTATCTATAGCAGCCGGGCTAGAGCGGCCGAGGCCCCAACGCTAGCTGTGAGCGGACGAGCGAGCAGACGAGTGAGCGCGAGCGAGTAAAAAGAGCGAAGCACCGAAACTAGCTGTTTGGAGGCTCGGCTCCATAGTACAATTCTTTCTACGCTAGCTAGCCAAACCAGCTGGCTCTGCTCACATACACACATATGCACACATACATAAATAAAGGTACACGCTTTGAAAAATGTATGCAAACACTTTGGTACAATTAGTATTGAGCCGTACCAATGTTTATTTGTTTATTTTGTCTGCAGACATAATAAACTATTTTGTGTTTTACGTGACAATTTGGATATTATAATATCAAAAGAAAAGGGAAATTTGATGTACATATATACATACATATGTTACTTTCCGAAGAAGTCATTGTCGAACTATTGCACAATATAGTATGTATATATGTACATACATTCATAGGTATTTATAACTTGATAATAAGGGACATCGAGCCAATTTAGCTCTCTCCCTCGGTCTTTATCCGTATTTATTGACAAAATTATAGAAGCTCTTAGAGAATTTATAAGTGTATATAATTTACAGAGTTACCTCAAATGTTAAATAATACTCTTGCATATACGTATATGCGTCTCACAAAGACCTAGTTAGTATTGAAATCTAAAACGTCAATTAATAACCTGAATATTTTATTATTAATTATCATTAAATAAACACGCAAATTACTCATGTAAAAATCATAGTATATTGTGGATATATGAACAGGGTTTGGCTTGCATAGGCCCTTTTGTGCTTTAAATTGAATCATAGGCAAATTACACAGAACATTTCTTAGCTAAGGATTCCGAGCTTACGAATATGACCATCAAATTGAAACGACTAACTACGAGTATAACTACGAGTATACAAAACGTTTGGATTCTAGCTTTCAGGTGGTGTGTGATAGCCTTATCAAGTGAGCGCATTTATAGAGACGACCAACCATAATCAGGCTGCCAAATTGTGGTAGTCTAAGAGGCCGCAATAAGCCTAATTTTGGGATTCTAGATAAGAAACACTAAATATTTGAGCCTACGCACTATCTAGTAAAAGTATAGCATAGACAAAGACGAAATTCTCCTAATCAGGAGCTTCTCTCCTATTGCTATGGGTAGTGCTGTGTAAATATGCTTGTGTGAATGCTTTTATGATGATTGCGATTATATACATACATACATATGTACATACATACATTCATACGCAGAGGTGTGCATACATAACTACCAGTGCTGCCACCTACGAATCGTAAAAGCTCGACAGAAATATGAATTTAAATCATTTAAAAATATGTAAGAGATATAAAAATTATATATAAGATATTAGAGATGTTTATTCAAATTTAAAATTTCTACAAAATATTACTACTCTAAATACTTTTATACGAATTATCGTCACAATTGTCGTACGGCCATAAGCGGACCTATAACCGGATTCTACTGTAAAATAAAATCCAGGCAAAATATATGGTTAAAAAAATAAAACAATAAAATGTTAATGTTTTGTGGAAAAAAGCTAAACTCTCAGCACTGATGCACACATTCATAATTAGTTTGCACACATGTTTGATTGCGTACACATGTACACTCACACACACATGGAGAGAGGCATGTTTCTGTGTATGTTTACATTTGTATTCTTTCTCTGAAAGACTCGAAAATCTTTTGTCACTTGCTCCGCTATTGTTGTGTCGGGTGCGAGTGGTGTGTGATTATTTTTCCATTCAGCTGCAAGCACTGGACCTGGAGCCCAACGAACCCACAGCCAAGCGAGGCAGTTGATAAATGAGAATCAAATCAGAGGGAAAACAAGTGCCATATATAAATATAGATTTGCTCAGTAATGCTCAGTAATGTCCGAAACATCGACGTCTGGCCGCTCTCATTCCGAAGATCTTTCTAGGTAGCTATTATCACTTCCATTCTTTGAACTATAATCTCAATTTATAGGTCATCCCATATGCTCTGCCAGTAACAACTGTCGCCTGCAAGAGATCTTGAAGACTTGTGCCAACATTCAGTCCCTGGAATCGCTGTCTCCGTGCGCTCATCTGGACCACGACATAAACGACACATACGCCACGGCAGAGAATATGATTACCCCCGATCCGTACTCATTCAATGGATTTATATCGAACAGCACCTGCGGCAGCGAAGATGGCTTCACCGACATCGTTCTCGAGGAGGACAATCGCGTCTCCTTGGCATACGAAAATCTCTGCACCATTCCACGACGACTGGCCGACAAGTTTGCTGCACAGGTCAAGTTCCTCGATCTCAGCTACAACAACTTCCGAAACCTAAAGTTTCTTATGTTCTTCGAGGAACTACACACGCTCATACTTGATCGCAATAGTAATTTAGATGTGAACACCTTCCCCTATATGCTCAACTTGAAAATTTTATGGTGAGTGAGGGAATTACTATACACAGAAAAATATATAAATATATCGATATTCCAGGATAAATAACTGCGATATTTTCAACATAACAGACTGGATTCACCGAATAGAGCGACACTGCCCCGCGCTCGAGCAGCTTTCCTGCATGGGCAATCCAGGCATCCAGACGGCGTTCAAAAATCATGGCCCTGGCTCGCCCACCACCTATGCCCGCGAATATATACTGCAAGTTCTACCCAATCTCAAATTCGTGGATGGTATTTCGCGTTATTCATTCAGCAGCCGTGATCCCAAAACAGGGCTCGACAAGCGATCTCTTCCAGCAGCAGGAGGACCCTCGTCTTCGTGTGTCTCCATGACAGGACAGGGTCACGAAGAGTCGACTAGCGCGTCTGAAAAGCCAAAAACTACCTCGCCCACGCTCAGCTTTAAGGAGTTATTTCGACTCAAGTCTGCCAAAAAGGCAAAGAGTCCGGGTGGCTCTTCGTCCAACTGATATGCACACAAATAACCACTTATATGTATATCTATATATGCATATATATAATACTATGCGGACAATATTTTCCAATGACGAACGAGTCGAGAGCTGCATGCAGTTGTTGTTGTATACATATGTATGTTGTTATAGGCCAGCCTTCGTAGCATATGCTTATCAGTTCTCTTATAATGTTTACATGGAGACAGATATCTTGAATCTATTAATATGCTATAATTACTTGATGGAAATTAATACGTGGAACCGATTTTTAAAGCAACCATTACATTTGTAGCCTAAGTATAATAAAATCTAGCAATGCTTAAATTCGTTTATCAATACAGTGCGTTCCCTACATGAGAAGAGCCTATTGGCTTTAGGCAATGTCAGTGCGTCTGCCAAGCGTTTCAGAGAGTTTTGAAAATTCAATTAGAAATTTGATAATCTTTAGACTGGTATGCCACAGTCAAATAAATGTTAAATCCAGTCAAATTCTCCTACATTCACAAAATTTCGTATGAAAACTATATATCTCCACAATTTTAGAATAAGAATAACTGTGGACATCCTTCACAGGTAAACCGACACAAGATTCTCATTTTATTTTTGATTATTCACCTTAGTTTGTATCGATATCTCAGAGGTATAACTCAATTTTTGCTTATAAATATTGGCACACTTAACCATAAGTTACAGTTAATGTTATCAAGTTGGAAACTTATTTTTAGAAAAAACATACTACACAATCCTGAATGTATTTTTATCAAAAAGCTCTTTGTTAGCTCATGTTTGTCAATTTAACATCAAAGTCATCTTCAATATTTTTCTCTGAATACAATAAACAAATTTTGGTTTCATATACATTCTCCTAGTTTTATTTACGAGCTTACAAGTTTTATAAGGGATCCCTCCAGTTGATAGGGAACACCATAAGAAAGTATAAAATTAAACTTTGATTCATATTGAACTGCAATCATAGTATTAAGAGACATGAAAGTGTATTATTTATGTATGTATGTTAGTGGTAGGTGCTTCAAAAAGTATTCGTCACTTTTAAGCATATTTGGAATAATTTACGTTCTGTCGGGTATTGCACCTATGCTAATCCGATCGGCACTAGCTATCGATTAATTTGACTTGATCTCCAGATTGCCAAAAGCTGAATCCAATGATGCAATCCACTTATCATTATTATCGATCGATGAATGTCTTGCGGTATGCTCCATGGCCTGCTCCAGTGCCCATTGTGCCAGTTTTTGAGACTCTTTGCGCTTCAAGCTGACTGCCTTAGAATTCGCCAGATAGCTGCAGCACAAGAACAAACCATAAAGTGCTCGCAAGTTGTGCGGATTGAGCTTAATGGCCTGCGAGTAATACGTGCGTGCTATTTCAATATTTTCAACGCCACCCTGAAGATATTTATAGTGCGTTAGATATAACCAGAGAAGACGAAAGAGAATGCTCAATTACCATGGTGTACCGGATGTCCGCAAGTCGCTGATGTATTAGATGACTGTGAGGATTATGGAGCAGAACCTCCTCCATACAAAATGCTGCCTTGCCGAACTCACCCTCAGCCAAGTACAAGTTGCATAGTTCCTGCCACGCTTCCTGATCCGACATGAATCTATGACAATCATAATATTCATATAATACTTATTAATTTACAAAAATATTGAAGGTGTTATTATACTTTTTGAGATATGCATTAAGCTCCTTAATTGCATCTAAACGAAGTCCGCGAGCTTTCATTATAGCTATTTTCCTTTTGCGTGGCGCCGCATTTGTCTCATCCTTTTCAATTATGGCATCTAATACTTCGTTGGCGGCGTCGTACTGCTCAAGTGCTTCCAAACGCATCGCCTTGAACTTCATCACACGCAAGCTACCTGGGAACTCGGCACTTAGCTGCTTTGTGCACTTAGTGGCAATGTCAAAGCGTGCGGTGTCCAATGCAGCGACAATCACCTGCTCGAGTATCAAATGTCTCTCGTTGCCTGTTTTGTGGACTTTGTCCTCGAGCACGGCTACCCACAGTTGAACCACATCCTCGCTGTGGCGTCCAGACTCCTCACGCCATTTTCTAAACTGATCCCGCACATCTGAAAGTTCAATTCCACGTAATATTCAATTTAGACTCGTTAATATTGTACATGGAAAATTTAACTTTAGCAAGTGGGTCACGCATATTTAATCAATGAAAATAAAGTATATAAGCTATCTACCAGTTCTGGTATTTGAAATATTTACCTGACCAACTCATTTCTTCATAGTTTAGCGACATTTTTATTCAAACTCTTATAATTTATTAATTGTCAATTTATTAAAAAAAAGTCGAGTCAGAAGGTAATCGATAGGCAGCGATATGATTAAACGATGATTTTACTATAGTTTCGATAGAATTTCAATATACCTTGCCGATGAAATCATTGTCATTCTCGATTTTTAAATTGTATATGTTATTCGAATGTGTGTAATAATATCGTTGATTACAAATAAAAATATTACTAATCTATAATTTTGCTACACAATATTATAGGTGTTTACAATCAATGGTTATATGAACAACTTTGTTCATTGATTTGCTGTGTAACTCTGATTTAACCAAAATGTTCTAAAGTTCGCGACTGCTCAAGATATTGTTATTCTTAATCATGGTTGAATTTAAAATTCGTTTATGGAATATCACTAACGCAGAATATATGTGGGCTGTATTTTTAAAGACAAGGTGGCAATCCTAACAGTGAATGAATATTAGCTCACGTTAACGCCAACACTTGATACGTTTGATTTGCTGCTTCAAAACCGTCAATGAAAGTTTATTAGCTAAAGCAAAGGTGTTCATAACTGGACAATACGATTGAGTATAAAAGTGTGCTGCTGACTTTTCGACAACTGGATTAAATAAGACACACCCCAAGAATGCCGCAAGAGGAGCAGGATGCAAAACAAACCTTTTTGGGGTTTGACTTGAGCACGCAGAAGGTAAAGAGTAAACAATAGTTTATTTATAGATTAAATATTGTTTAATGGCTTGTTTGACTTTGACAACTCCACCTTAGTTTCAAGCTGATAACGCTCTTTGGTGATGGGGCCAAAGACAAAAAGGTTATTGTGAAAGGTCAAATGCAAAACTTGGCATTAGTTGTTATCAATAAGAAATCAGTATGTTCTTATCGCTCAATTTGAGCATTGTTTATATTAAAATGCGTATTTATAAAGTTATTTGCATATGTATGCCAGCTCATCATTTTGCCTACCTACTAGCACATGACATTTGACATGACGCAAGCATTTACAGTTAATTACCCTTCGGGTTGTCCTCTGCCAATGTTTGGTCGTTACTTTTGAGGTGTGTCTGCCGCAGTGAGAATGACAATTTTGCTTGTTTCAGCTAAAGGCCATCCTTTTGAATTCAGAACTGAACGTCGTTGCCACGGCTGAGGTTAAATTCGACAGCGACTTACCGGAGTTTCGAACCACAGGTGGGGCCAACCCAGGCCCCAATAAATTCGAGTAAGTCAAACCCCAATAGACTCGCAGAAGCCTCTCTGTCTAACGAAAATGTACTTTTTTTAGGTACTTTGTTCAGCCGGTGATGTGGGTTAAGGCAATGGACATTGTCTTGGATCGCTTAGTGATGCAGGAGGCAGACTTAAGCACGGTCGTTGCCATTAGTGGATCTGCTCAGCAGCACGGCTCTCTTTATTGGTCCAAGCACGGGATTACGGCTCTACAAAACTTAGATGCCGATAAGTTTTTGCATGCGCAAATCGACGACTCAGCGTTTGTCGTTAACCGAACGCCCATTTGGATGGATGCGTCTACATTGAAGCAATGCTTTGAAATGGAGACGGCAATTGGTGGGCATACCGAGATGGTTCAGAAGACGGGCTCCAAGTGCTACTCGCGCTTCACGGGACCACAAATTCGCAAAATTTACCAGCAACGCACACATGCATATGAGGACGCACGACGTATTTCGTTAGTCAGCAGTTTTCTGGCCTCGCTTTTTTTGGGAAAAGTGGCGTCCATTGACTACGCCGACGGCTCCGGCATGAATCTATTGGATATTCGTAATAAAACGTGGTCAAAAACGTGTCTCAATGCTTGCGCGCCAGATCTGGAGGATCGCCTCGGGGAACCAGTCAGTGGATTTTCCATTCTTGGCAATGTGAGCGACTATTTCGTGCAGCGCTTCTGCTTTCCACCCACATGCAAAGTGGTTGCGTGTACGGGAGACAATCCGTCTGCTTTGGCCGGAATGCTTGTCGACAAGAACTGGCTGAGTATTTCGCTGGGCACCAGCGATACGCTTATGATGAGCTTAGACGAACCTCCCAATCTAGAAGAGGGACATGTCCTATGTCACCCGACTGAATCTCACGAATATATGGGTCTTTTGTGGTAACTAAATAACGATCGACTTAAAGGCTTAGCTCAAAATTGTTTCATAGTTTTAGAAATGGATCACTCGTTCGCGAAGCGTTAAACAAATCTGAGGCTGATAACAACTGGGAAAGATTCAATGAACTGCTAGACTCGACGCCACGAGGCAATTTCGGCAATATGGCACTACACTTCAATGAAATGGAAATTATACCAAAGGCCAAAGGAACGCTGCGCTGGAACAAGGATATGAACGGCAGCTCACACGATGCTGCAAAGGGCGTGCTCAAGTGAGTGCAAAGAAGGAAACCATTTGAAGTGGCAGATTTGAATATTCCATTTGCTCTTTTAACAGATTCAGCTCGCCGCAAATTGAAATTCGTGCTTTAGTCGAGGGTCAAATGCTGCATCATCGAGCTATTGCGGAGGATATGGGCTTCCACTTTGGCAGCCAGACTAATATCCTTGTTACTGGCGGTGCATCCGTCAACAAGTCCATACTACAAGTCATTGCCGATGTCTTCAATGCACCAGTTTACACACAGGTAAATTATAATTCACATTGCTTGAAATGGTATTTTTACGTTTGCTGATTTGTTTTTCAGAATGAAAGTGAGGCAGCCCTTCTAGGTGCCGCATATCGAGCAGCATATGCGTACCATCTACATCACAATAGCAACACAGAGTCTATTAAAAGCTATCGCGACTACATCCTGGGCCAGACCCCAAACCATTTAAAGCTTGTTTGCGAACCAAATAAAGATAGTGGGACCATCTACACGCCGATGCTGCAGAGGTATAGGGACATGGCCCACATCCTAGAGAGCCAATTAACTCATTAAACCAATTCGCAAGGGACGATGACCATGAACTCAACAAGTGGTTGTCCTCTCTTGGTACTTTGCGTCCCAAGGTTTGGATATCTGTCAAGTTTCTCAACTCCACATTCCATTAAGTCTTCATTTTTTATAACGTCATATAAGACTAAAGTGCAATTAACAAAATTTTTCTGTGATTAACCATTTTTATATTGATCGATTAAGCATTCACAAAAATAAAGTTTTACATGTGAAAAATGTGTTTTATTATCGGGCACAAGTTGCTTACTTTTTCCTGCCGCCGCGTTCCTTTACCTGCAGATGCACCGTCGTGCCGCTTAGCAAGTTGTAAAATGCCATGGTATTGCTATCCTTAAAGAACATACCCTGCAAGATAGAAATGGCAAGTGAGACTGCAGCATTTTGTCAGAGCTAAACACGCAAAGCACACTAACCTCGTAGAAGATTTTCTGTTTTGCAGGTGGCATTCCCGTTTCGTCCTGTAACTTGGATTTCAGATTCGCGATCGGATCAGTAAGCGCAAGGGTAATGGCAATCATCTGCCCATTTAGCTTCCATTCCGATTTGTCCGTGTTCGGCACCTGCACCTGTATAGTCACAGGACTCTGAAAACGCAGAATTGAAATAAGTATCGATTTATAATAATATATACGTCTTGTATAGTGATATATACCTTGTGCTGGGCTAGGAACTCTGCTTCGGGTATCAAATTATCCTCGGACCGCATCTTCTTAGTGGGCGGCTCGTCCTCAATAGGCATCAACTCAACTGGAGGCGCTGGGGAAATCTGCTGTGGATTGTTGCCGGGTGGCATGCCCATGTACCCACCAGAGCCACCACCATAAGGTGTCGCTAAAACAAAAAAATATGTTAAATCAGATGTATCGTTAAATTCAAAATGTTTCGCATACGTATCATAGGCGGTCTCTGCATCATCATCACTGGATTAGAGGACTGAGGCATGCCATGTTGCTGCTGCTGATGGTGTTGATGGAGCGACGGCGGCTGTTGCGGTTGATGATGATGGTGCTGGGCGTGGTGGTGCGGCATGCCACCGCCTTGATGATGCTGGGCTTGGCTGTGCTGATGACTGCTGCTGTGCTGGTTCTTGGTAGGTGGCTGCGGTGGTGCTGACAGCGTTGCCTTGTTGCCCACAGGCTTTGGTCCGATTTTTTCTTTCTCTTCATCATGCAACAGTCCTTTGACTTTGTGGATTTGATGTATTTGATCTTCGAGTGTTATATTGGCGCGGGCTGCCCGCGTTGCCGCCTCCACACTGGACGTGTGGCCGTCCCAGGTAACGCGGTCGTCCTTCTTGGTTTCCTCTTCGCCAAGCTTCTTTCCGATGACGGTTTCCTCGTCACCTACGCCGAAAATGTCGGTACGTCGCTCTGCCAATTGTTTCAAACTAGCCTCGATGGCCGTTCCCGCTGCGAATACATTGTCTTGGTTGATCTTTTCCACGGTGTGCTTGTCCCGTTGCTCGACCCAGCGTGGATCCAAGAGGCCAATACGCATATGCTCTGACACCTTGGAAGCTGGAATCTTCTCGCCTGTAATCGGAGATATGAGATACTCGTCTGTGGGCGCTTGCACCGGCTTCGCCTGTGCCGCCTTTGGATCGTATTTCTTGACCACGACCTTGTCGTGAGTAGGGGGCAACATGGGCGCAACTGCCGGCTGCATTTTTGTAGTGGGCGTATCCTCGTCACTAGAGGCCTCGTCCATGTCTTGAACCTGAGTGTTGTCGCGGTTTGTGCTCACGGGCTGTCCATAAGCTGTGGCGTTCTTCATTTGTATGCCCACCCGATTTTCCATTTGCGATAGCTTGACTCCACTGTCCATATGACTAACCAGTGGAGAGTCTTCCTCTTCATCAGACTCGATTTGCATTTCTATGTCGCCTTCCTCCTCCATTAATCGTTCTTCCATCAGCACACGAGCACCAACTTCGTCGGGATTTGTTGGCGGTGGAAAGTTTCCGCTCTCAAAGGGCTGATAGTCTACCGTCTCCACTACGACGAAATCATGCCAGTCGATCTGCGCGTAGGCGACACGTTCACGTTCTACTTTTTCCTCTTCCCGGCGCCGTTGTGCCTCCTGATGTCGCTGCCAATTGGCTCGATATTTGACCTGCTCAAGCACTTGGACCATACTTGCCCGACCAGGAGCACTCTCTGCACGCAACTTGGCCAGTAGATCTTTTGGTGGAATCAGCACTTTAGTGTACTGCTCCAATAGCTTGGTAAAATATTGAAAAAGCGAGTGCTGAGGTCTGAGGAAATCAAATTGAAAATTTCGCTGTTCCCTGCTCATTAGATTCGTGAGAAACTGTCTTCCATTTCGGGCCACAAACTGAGCAGTTAACTTGACGATGTCTCTACAAGATTATTTTTATAGTAGAAATATTAAATTATAGATTATAAATTAACTTACAAGTCTAATGCGGAAATCGAAGGAGGATCAGCGATGAATTCGAACTCGGGTGGCGGCTCCTTTGGTACGAACTGCTGTTCCACCACCTGCTTCAAGAGCTCCTGCTGCCGTTGCTGCGCTGCACTCGTCACAGCCAACTGCTTTATGCCGCTAACAGCCGAACTGCTGTTATCTATTTTAAAAAAGAAAAATTTACAATAAAATTGTACTTTTCATTAACTTTAATAATTACCGTTGCCCTCTCGAAATTCATTAACCTTGTGCCGGTAATACGCATGGTAGGGGTCTCCTCCGTTCAAGAAATTAAATTTCGGATTGCCAAGCTCGTTTTGCCGGATGCGGGCCTCAAACTCCGGTCCATTCCGTGCCACGAAGCTAGCGGTCTTGTCAACAATATCTATTTAGTTAATTATTATTCATTGAGTCTACAGAAAACCTATTTAATGTTTCTAAATAATAAATAATAAATAATAAATAATAATTTATATTGATTGTTTTGTAAAAGGATGCTTCTAACTTCCGGCGGCGGGTATATGATGCCAATGATGGGCCCGGACATCGGCTTGGATTGGTCATTATAGAATTGCTCATTGGCGTTATCCGATTCTAGTAAAGGCATTTTTAATTACTCTTGCCTCAAATTTATCTAATATAATTAATATAAAATTGATAATAAACACACAATTTTCACACTGCTGAATTTAAGTAGGACCGCAGTAGAATTTCACCTAAATACCAAAAATGCTATAAAAATACTGAAGAGCGAATAGAAAATACTAGTTGATTTGGTATATTCTAAAAATTAATGTTAATTATTTTTGGCTTAATATATAATTATTATTTAAGTTTATTATAAGCTTTAAACTTTATTCACTTTTTATTTTTAATGTGAATAGTTATGCAATTTAAGTATATTTAAAATAAATGAAATAATTCTAGTTCTAGCTTTAAGAAATGTATATTAAATATATGTAATTAATTTATGATAATTCTTTAATTCTCTTCTCGAACATTTTACTCTAAGCGTTTCTTTTAAAAATGATTGATAAATGTCAATAAAAAATTTTTATTTCTAAAAGCGGAAGACGATATCTCAGTTGAATAACTTATTGATAAGACAAAATATTCGCGCATTATTTTTGGTAACATTTCTTACTTTATTTATAAGGTGTATTTACCCCACAGAACTTTGAAAAACATAATAAGGAATGTATAGAAGTCTGCTTAGTTCAAATTTTATAAATTATGGATATAAAAATTATTATTAAAAAAAAAAAAAAAAAAAAAAAAATGTTATAACCAGAAATTATGTATATTATTAATAGATTATTTATGTACATACTTATGTACATGTTTTTCTTAATAAAACAGCTCTAGCTTAACTGTGATAATAATATATGTACATGCATATTTACATACATATGTATGTATGTAGATATTGGAAGCTAATGCAACTAATAAAGGCAACAGTATATAGAGTATCAAGTTATTCATATGTATTTGAAATATAAAATTATCGAAGAAAATTAAAATTACCACGTGCGTCAAAACTTTTAAGAATTAAATGTAAAACGCATGTCCCCAGTACACGCTGATCAATAATTGATATATTTTTAAAACATTTTATTATGATTCATTATTTTCTACAGTACTGCTTGCTTACATTGGTAATATCGAAAACCTGTCAAACATTATCGCATATCAGGTTATGCATTTGATCAATTACACAATTGCATAATGTACATATTTGTATATATTTATATATGTATGTATATGTACATACATTAGTATGTACATATGTACATACTAACTCATGAGTGAAGTCTTTGTTGATCTTTGTTACGCATCTTTTGAAAGAGTAATTTGCATTGCTCACTCAATGTACCCATGTACATACATATGTACATATGTATGTTTGTAAATACATATGTATGTATCAATGTATATAAAAATGCATGTATGTATGCACATAAAGAGAGATGTTTGTATTCCATTCATTTACATCATACATGTATACGTGACAGAATGTATGTACATATATATGTACGTTTAACTTTGTCATAGCATGTGTGTATATGTATGTATGTACATATACATATATACATATATTATATGTTTTGATCCGAATTCGAACATTTGAAAGTCCAAAACAAAGAAGAAGGAACAATGAGAAATATGAATAATGCGTACATATGTATGTATGTAGGGGCGTGCGTATGTGATGAAGAATCAAAACAAAATCGAAACTTTTATTTTCCGCTTAGACTTATAAATACCCTATTCTGGAAAGTGGACAATGAATTAATATATCTCTTTTAATAAATCCGAGAGCAAGTCTTAATTTATAAAATAAGATAAAACGGCGTAAATATTGTATTGCCTGTATATTAATGAGATTAAACATTCAACTTATCTGCCAAGTCACTGTCCTTAAATAACCAGTAAGTGACGTCTAGTATGAGAGACGACATACATATGTTACGTAGTATGCAATATTTCTACATATATAAACAAGTGTATAAAATTGATTTATTCAAATATTGATACTTAGTAGTATACGAATCGAATTGAGTATAGAGTAGAGGGTATCTCAAAATTAGCTTTGAGCTAAACCGTTTGCTGCTCCTCTCCGAGAGGCCACAAAACTGACGTTTCAGCTGCGCTCATTCTGATAATGACAAAGCGGAGCTCGGCTCTGCTCTGCTCTGCTCAGCTCAGCTTTGAAGTGTGTTGCGATTTGCATATCAATTCAGTAATGTCTGAATCGCGCTAGAGCTGGCACTACTCGACTGTGTGACTACTGCGAAGATTAATAATTTCTTATCTCTAACCCGTGTAATGAGTGCAATTGCCTATTATATTTTGTTTATTTGGGCATAGAAATAAATAGATCGAATCTTGTTTACGAATTCAGCTTCTGAGAACGTCGTCACATTGTGAAAAACCCAACATTAAAGCACAAAGAAATTGAAAATGACGCGAAATGCTTACCTCTGGCTGCTCAATCTCCTAATATTAGCGGCTTCATCTCCCGGGTCCGGCTATAGCGCTAACGTGCTTGCGTTCCAACAATGTAAGTGTAATTCCAAAACCTGATGCAATTGAACAAAGTTAGTCAAGTATTAAATAAGCTAAATATAGAAAATATATTTTTGTATACCACTAAGTTTAACTTGCGATTTGTTTATCCTGAGTTCAGAAAATTTTGTTGTTGAAATACATGACTTCCACAATAAACATTGCATTCATACAGACATACATGCATACATATGTACATAAATAGTACATATATTCTTACCCTGAAAATTCCATTGCGAGTCGACGACAATAAGCAATAACAAAGTTTCTATTCAGTTAGGGAAGAAGAGGAAGCGCAGTCACAAAGTGATTGCGCGTGTGATTTTCTGTATGAATGTTGATAGGAACTAGAATGTTTGGAAGGTGCTCGTCACTGGGTGGACGGACTCACTAATTATGTCTAATTATAGGCCTAATCTTTATTTATGTACCTACACTATGTGTATGTAAGTACATGTTTCATCTAACCAAATTTCCCAGTGACCAATAAATGAAAGCCCATTGAATGTCACATCATAAATAATATACTATACACAATATAGAATTAAAAGAGTTTTCCATAATTTGTTTAATTTACTTTTATTAATAGACGCTAATTAAGTATATTAATAATCATAATACCAATCTAACATTTATTTAATTTTAACTTTTAATTAACTTACAGCTGATATTAGTTTACGGAAGGATGTGAGGGATTACCTCAATGCTA
Organism: Drosophila aldrichi; assembly: GCA_035045965.1. NCBI lineage: Eukaryota > Metazoa > Arthropoda > Insecta > Diptera > Drosophilidae > Drosophila > Drosophila aldrichi. The sequence goes on from JAWNOM010000294.1 coordinate 1,655,172, forward strand.
TATCGCCGGCTGAATGGACGGAATTTCTAGCATCTGGAGTTGATTCAATAAACAGACAAAAAAGGTTACGTATTTCAATTGATGGAATGTTTTGAATTTTGGCGAAAAATATATCATATATTATTCAGAACAATCTTTAAGAAGATTATCGGTTTTGTGGATAACAAAGCTCTTGAAAATACCCATATTTATCTGCCTCTGCAGTCCATTGTGACCTAAAGATTAAATTAACTAACTGCTTTCTATTTAGGCTGGAGGACACTCTATTAAGCTCCGACATCACGGTAAAAAATGGCACTCTCTCACACGCCCAGCTGCTGGACACTCTACCGAATGAACAGTCCAAGCTCGACAGTGAAATCGCCCTCAAAATCCTAAAGGGAAGTCTGTTCATGTACAACAGCAAGTGCCTGCCCAGAGGCATCAGCGGAGACGAGTGCCGGACCTTCCTGGCTACAAAGCCCCTGCCCGAAGCAAGCGCCCTGAGCGTCGAGTGCAACCGTTTGGTGAACAGTCCACGCACGGGTCACCACGCCTTTAGGCGCCTGCTCCCGCGCCACTACAAGAATGGCTTCCATGAGGTGAGCATTGCGGGAATATATTAAACGATAAATTAAATCTTGTTTGCCTTGGCAGATGTTTGGAGAGGATAAGCTGCCTGGTGCCTGGTCCATAAGCATGGCGCTGTATGATCCCAGTACTGGTGCACGAAGAACCCCTAGCGCTGATGACAGTGAGCACTCGAATTTGGTTCTTGTCCAGTTCGCGCAATTTGTGGAGCACGACATGAGCAAGCCCGTGTCCCAGTCGATGAGTAAGAATCCCCATTCCGGAAACCGGAGAAGAGAGTCGCAGTGCGATTGCTTATCTCTTTTAACTCTCCAGGCAATGGATATCCGATTGAATGCTGCAACAGAAACCAGAACAACCTACAGCCCCGCTTCCACCATCCACTATGCGCGCCGATTCTCTACAATGACAAAAACAATTGGCCCAATTGCCTGAACTATGTGAGAAGCGCGCTTGCTGTGGGCGAGAGGTGCACCTTTGGAGCTGCCGAGCAGGTAGGTGCAGTTATTCTCTGAGAGACCCGTTCCTGAACTAATCCTCATCCTCCCTATTAACATAGTTGAACCAAGCTACTGGAAACCTGGATCTGTCACAGCTCTATGGCATCACTGACGTCACCGAGCGCCAAATGCGAACGTTGACTAACGGCGCCCTGAAGTCCACCTCGAACGGAAGCCTGTTGCCAATGTCGCCGGACGATGAGGATCACAGATTTTGCGCTTGGGACAGCAGTGCCAATGCGACGACCTGCTTCATCGCGGGTGACTCACGTGTCAACAGCAGCCCCCTCTCCATTCTGGTCTACACGATTTTCATGAGGAACCACAATCGCATTGCTGCGGAGCTACTGTCCCAGCACAAGAACTGGAGCGATGAGCAGCTCTTCCAGGCAGCCAAGGCCATAAATATCGACATTTATCGGCGTATCGTTGTGAGGGAGTGGCTACCCGAAGTACTGGGCAATGAGGCGGCCGCTGAAGTGCTTGCCACGCCCCCAGCATCTGCTGACGAGAGACTCTCGGAGGTGTCCAATGAGTTCGCAGTGGCTGCCATTCGTTTCTACTTCTCAATGCTTCCCAATGTATTCCATAACTTGGCCGCCACGAACGAAGTTGTCTCATCTAATAAGTAAGACAGTCTAATCATTTTTGATAATATTCTTTACAGCTTTTATAGTTTTTCCCGGAGTGAAAGCTGTATATTAATTTCATATAATATTCATAAAGATGTATATTCACTTTATATAACATTCTTAAAATTACTAGAGTCGAGGCCTTTGGAATTTATCCAACTGATATACCAATAACTTGAAAATTTTACATCCGAACTGTTAAATACTTCTTAAGAAAAGCCATTATACTTTCTATTGTTTCATATGCTATTCCTTAAAGTATCCACATGAATGAATGAGTTTATGGGTTTTTTTTTCGTGAACGTATATTATGTATTATCCAAACTAAAATTCTTATTTGTAATTTTCTGTTAGCAATGTTCTTCCGCTTACCAATCTTTTTGAGCTGAAAAATGAAATATACAGACCCCAACTACAATATACTTCCAAGAAACTGAACGAAATATTGCTGAGTCTGCTGCACGAGCGAGCCATGAAAATGGATCCCTTCTACGTGGGTGCTGTAAGTATTTCCAGCAATCAGAGTTAATACTCTCCTTGCAGAGTATGCAGTTGTTAAATATATTGATTTATTTTTACTTAAATAGACGATAAACATTAATCAATCTTCATTGCAGATTGTTTGGCATGAACCGACAAAGCCAACGCATACCGATATTTTAGCATTTGACATTCAGAGAGGACGAGACCATGGACTACAGCCTTACTACAAATACTTGGAAGCCTGCGGCAATAATAAAAACATTGCGGGTTGGACAGATTTCGAAGCCGTCATCCCAAAAAAAGTGAGTGAAAGAATAAGCTAAGAATAGTCTCGGTAAGATATGTATTCTCCAATGGAACATTCATTCTTCAAATGAAAATATGTACTTTCAAATTCAATTAAAATAATTGGTGTTTAATTTGCTAGTTCTGATAATGGAATAAAAATCAAATAGAAGTTGATTACGAAGATACAAGCTTCAATCATGTGGGAATATATTTTTTTCAAGTCTAAAACTATTTTAAGTATAAGTTTACTTTTATTTTGTTTTTTTTTTTTCTCTCTCTCTCTCTCTCATAATTTTCTCATATAAATTTGATCAACTGAAATTTTAGATCGTAGATAAACTGAGGAGTGTATACCGAAGCTGGAGAGATGTGGATCTTTTAATCGGTGGAATTTCAGAGCAGACTGTTGACGGAACTGTTGGGCCAACCTTTAAATGTATTCTGGGTAAGGCAAAGACTGATAGCGATAGAAAATGTACTTTGAAACCATTGTGCGAATCCAAATCTTTTAGCTGAGCAATTCTCGAAAATACACCAGCGTCATCAGCAGCGGAAATCGCCAACTGACGACACTTTGCTGAGGGCATACAGCTCCATAAACGGAACGAAGCTGTTGTGCCTAAACTCTGATATGGTGTCTGTGCCCCGAAACATATTCCGACTGCAGTCCAACAGGTGAGTGCTACCACATCTACAGCTCTTGCACAATACCAACGCAAATCACAGCTCACATGTCGGCAAGAGTCGCTATCAAAAATGACATGACGGAAGACAGTGAGTCACAATGCAGTGAAAAAGTTGATTTGCTTTTAATATGAGTTTAAGGACTCGAGCGATAAGCGGCCCCTTTGTAATTACATTCGTTCAATTGTTGACTACTTTCATTTACAGCAATCCCCTGGTTAAATGTAACGATATTGTATAACTCAACGTCGACTGACTGGAGAGCTGCGAGTCCAAATATGAATTCAATTTAACCCAAGACGAATTTCTATGATGTTCCTAAATGTAAGCCATAACTCATCATACAGAGCTAATTGTTAAATACTAGATATATATTCAATAAATCTTATAACTCCACTGAAGCCTTTCGTTTTAATAATACTATATATGTACATGTAGTTCTAATTTAATATGTTATCAATCCTTACTCCAAATTTTTTATCTATCTATATACTTCAATTCAAATTTTGCTGCTTGACATATATGTATGTAAAGTATATCTATCATATTTATATGTATAGTATATCTCTCTTTTTGATTATAATATATATGCACAAAAAGAATATGGACTTATTCACGGACTGACAGAGCATATTAGTTTTATAGAAGTCTGTCTTGCTATATGTCTGCCCATAAGAAGTGAAAAAATTCTGTGGACCTACCGTGTAAAAAGTGGGCAAAGTCGTGTTATTTCCTATTATCTCCAGGTCAATAAAATAGTATTTAGTGCATTAAGTATTAAGTAAAAATTATTGAATTAAATATATTTAGGTATATAAACACAATATTTAGTAGAATTTATTATATTTTTATGGTAAGCTATTCAGACTATTCTAAGTCTATTCAGTTTGTCGCAAAATATGCATATTAATTACTTAAAGCTCTTGTGTTTTCAAATTAAAAAGTCTCCATTTGGAACAGAATGCTCTATTGCTAAAAATACGCAAAAAGTCAGATAAATTGATATGATGATGATGATCAACGGATAGCAAAACCAGTATACTCTTTTCAATCTGCGAACGAGTATAATTATGACTAGCAAAGAGTTAAAGTCTTATTTAAACAGCGTTAGTATTATTATTTGATCAAATGAAATACTTTATTGTATTATGAAAGTATTAAGTTGCTTAGTCGACAGTGCACTTGAAAGTTATCAACGTTTTCTGTTGTCTGAAATCCCCCTTGGATATGAGATTTTGCTAGTTTAAAATAATGATTTATTTACATATACAAAATGCGGAGTTCTGGACCCAAAAGTTTTCGCAAATCAAAACAAAATACAAATTTTTATTACTTTCGTTTAGCAGAAATTTAGATTGCTGATGTAAATATTCAATTTGATTTTTGAATAATTTCCTTATTTATTCAAACCGTTCTACAAGACTATAAAATGTGTTTTATACAAGTAGTGGGAATGTAATGAGCTGATAAAAAGAACAAATAGAGCGTTGCTGCTGGTTTTTTAGCTGTTCAATGAATTGAAGCCTTATTATATAAAAATATGTATATGAATATACATATGCATATGTATGTGTGTTGATAGCATTTGAGCATTCAGCATATACATAGCAGTGAGAGTACGTAGCAGCACAAACAGAAACAATAATACATGCAATGAAAACAAAAACAAACAGGTAGATAAAAGGTTCTTTCATACAGTGAGATAAGACCAACTGAAACAATTTCGAGCAATCAATTAATAGTCGGTGTGTGTGGAGGAGAGCTGAACTGAACTGAACTGATATCGCTCCATTGGCACATTGGCCCATTGCCATTGGCAGTTAGTTCAAGTTTGATTCGCGGCGTATCGAGAGTGGAAGTTTCTACAAGAGTAGTGCAGTATCTGAAAATCTCGCCAAAGGTAACGGCAACCATTGCTCATCTCGCGTGCATGTATTGTAGTTGTTGCATGAGGAATTCGCTAACCGATTGATAACAAGAAAACATGCCAGATATACTACATAAATCAAGATCTGAATGATAAAGAAAGCGTGCAGGCCAGCGATTGTGCTCATGATGTCACGAGAATAGTCCGTTTTCGAGAAGCCCCAAAAATCAACTGATTCGTAATCAGAGACTGAAATTATATTGATTTGCGTATAATAGCTGGACTTATGTAACGGGCATTAAATAAAAGATTGCTTCATACGACAAGAATTTCCAAACGTAATGCGATAAACGGAAAATTGTGGCATTGTCAAAAAGGTGCAAAAGCAAAACCAAAACCAAAACCAAACGAACGAAAGCAAGCGCTCAATTCTGTGTTTATCTAATCAGCGCAACAGTCACCACATTCACGAGTCCGCAGGTGTATTCTGCGAACTATATTGAATGCACATGTGTGTGTATTTATATATATTATGCTCACACAGACAGCGATTTTATATATATAATCACATTTATATATATAAGTAGTGCCCATATTGATATTTATAAACTAAAATGTACTCAATTGAAATCTCAGTCGCGCGGTCTTCAATATACGCCTCGCAATGGTCAAACCCAGTAACAGGACCCTGAAATATTTTCGACCCATAGTGGTGAGGCGTAGGTGAATATTTCGAAAGCCCAAAAACTTACTGATCGATCGAATTGGTTAGGATAAATTGCGGAATCCCCCTCATGTTAAAAATGAAAACTGCGCTTGACTCGATTGGTGACCATAGCTGAACAAACCATATCTTTTACAAAAAATATATAATATAATTTTAAAATTTCCTGAAGAGTAAAAAGTCGTTAGAACCGGTGTAAAAAGAAATATTTAGTTTACAGTTTTACCGAGAGTGATATTAAATTTTAATTAGTGAATAATAAAGTTTTCTTTATTTTTAAGCTCATATATGCAGAGGAAGTTAAAATTGGTCTATCTATACAAATTTATGTATATAAGTTGAAAAACAATGTTCTCAATTGTTTATTTGTTTTTCTAATTAGTGTAAATTTTTAAATATTTTCTAAAACAATTACTCAATAATAAACAAGTCCATTAAATGTATTATTTATGAAAAAGTTTAAAATTAGGTTTTTCTAATCAAAATCAAATTTTCAACTGATAAAGAAATAGACATATGTATGTGTAATATATTCAGTTGAAAATAATCAAGATTATACATGTCACATTTAGATTGATTTATTGATAAATACTCTGAGAAAACTTCTAATTACCTTCAAAAAGTTTGCCTACTATAGGCGGCAATATTCGACGTGTCAATGCCCTTGCCCTCACACTGCTCCCACCTGTTGTAAATACTACGTCAAATTTTGTAGCGATTTATTCTAAAACCAAGAAAACACAAAATTGATACTCAATCAAAAGTTCAAATTCCCTATTTAGGTATATTTATGGTATGATCGATCTGAAAATAGGCATCAGACCAGCTCTTTTCCTTTCAAGTATAGGTAACTGGCAGGAGAAGAAAACGATCAGCACAACGAGCTAAATCGATCTAGCCATATCATCATGCACGCAAATGTCTCGTATGCTAGAGACTTCCAATTCTAAATTTATATTTATGTATACCGTACACAGTACGACTTTATCACTTTTTCTTGATAACGTATTCTCTTTTTGCATTATCAATGAGAGTCGATAAATTGAGATTTTTTGAAGAAATGCTGGAGGTTTCTTTGAGTCGGATATTGAAATCGGCACAAAACACTCACAGAGTAATTAGCTTAGAATACTATTGACTTTGATTATAGTACGAGTTAAGAAACTATGTGTCTGTCATATAAGTTATACATTCCTTGATAGACTTATATGAGCTCATGGGACCATATAAATAGTTGCATACCGTAAGATCATTAATAGTTTTACGCTTATGTGTATGTATATGTAGGTGTATGCTTTAAATTTTTATTTCATTTGTATTTATTAGTAGTATGCTGCGAAACGGGTATAATAATGGAGCTCATTCCAGTGATAAGTTCACTGAAGGCTACGAGAACGACGATAGCAAGCCGACATATGCCTTGGATCATTTGGTCACCTTTAAATTGAAAAATGAGGCTGAAGTGAAGCAGCCGAAGGAGAAAATGAAATTGTTGATTGAGTTGGATAAGACGGGGGGCATTTGGCCCCATAAGATGTACATGTGCTTCAATGGCCAGTGGCTGCTGATGCTCAACAAGGACATGAAAGAGATCGAAAACTTTCCGGGTAGTCTAATAACGGAGCCAACAGCCTTTATAAGTGATGATCCACTGGAGACATACAATAATATTTTGATATTCTCAGTGCCGGGAATTTCGCTGGGCAATACTGAAATGCACATATTTCAGGTGAGTTATCAATTGAGTGAAATACCCGTTCGTCCTTATAACTGTAACTTGTAGGTTACTGATGTGAGTGCGGTGCACTTGGTGGAAGATCTGCGCAAGCTAAGCAGTGGCTCACCCGTCACCGTGGACCGCAACAAGACACCCATACGCTTGCCCAAGCCCGAACGGCCCGGCAATCAACAGGCGAAGGATCAATACGGCATCGCAGCAGCCGTCGCAGGAATTGCCGCTGAGAAGAATGCTCAGGATCGCGAGCAAACCGATCGAGATGTCCAAGTGATCAATCACTGCTTGTATGTACCACTGTGATTAGTATTAACTGAAAAGTTGACAGTTAGCTGATCCTCAACGAAGATCACGGATACTACTTTTTCAGTACCGTTCCTTAGAGATTCTCTGAGAGTATTCAAAAACTACTATTTTCTAACTTACTTAGTTCTCTAACTTACTTCCGTTATATTGCTTCATCTACTATTCCATTTATTTCATTAATACAGCGAGGACGTGGAGCGTTTCATTGCGAGGTTACACTATGCAGCTGAGGCACTGCTTGAGTTGGAGTCTCGGAAGAATCAGCATAACCCTCATGGGGAAGGCCTGCTGGTCTTACGATCACGTCCGCCCATCGAAACCGAATTCTATGATATTCTAGCGAAGATCAAGTTGGCACTTAACTTTGCAGTCAAACTGCAGAACCATTTTAGCAAGGCCGCTGACCCAATTCACAATGTGTTCATATCCCTGCAAACGATTGTGAACGTCTGCAATGATGTGTACGCCGGAACTCATCTGCCGGAGAGCGTTGTTAATCCTCTGCTACGCCGAGAAACGATTGGTTATCTGAATGCCACACTGGACTCCAATGAGAAGACTCTCTGGCTTAGTCTGGGCCCGAATTGGACAGTACCGAAAGATCAATTCAAGGACCACGTAGGGAAATACCATCCCATTTTCTATGACGACTGGTCGCCAGACTGGGTGGTGGATGAGCCCGTAGCGTATTTAGCACCTGTGCTCAAGAAGACGCCAACATCCTCGCCAGTGGGCGTTCCTCTAAGTCCAACAAGCAACCGCACTTGGCTCAGTCGCCTTCAGAGCCGCAACGTAAATATCGCTGAGGTCGCTTATAATAAGACGGCTACCAATGATAAGGAACTAAATGTTGCGAAGGGCGAATACTTGGAGGTAAGTTGTTATCTTCTTCTACAATATGATTAAGTGTGTAAGAATGTTAAGTATTTCTATTTGGCATATGCAGGTCATTGACGACTCCAAAAACTGGTGGAAGGCACGGAATTCTTCAGGGAACATTGGCTACGTACCGCACACCGTCTTAATCCCTTACAATTTTGATCCCGTACTTAATAGGAACATGCGCGACAATGAGTCGCTGGCCTCTGAACCTATGGAGAATGGAGATGTGGAGGTAAAGAATCCAATTTACCGCAACACGATGGCAATGTACGTGCCAAATGGAGACCGTGAGTCACAGCAACCGGTGGGAAATGCGAAAAACATGCCTCGATCCTACTCCATGCCCAATGTGCCGATTCCTCCACCGATGCCACCGGCAAGCGATAGTCAAACACCGACTCCGAGTGGAACTCTCAAACGAAACATGGCCGCTGCTGGAACCCTCGCAGGTGTGTTCTAAGAGAACTTTCCTATTCTTAGCTCAATATATAATGCTGAAAATATAATACCATGGTCTTCAAACAGCAATGCGTGCTCGTAACGACTGCGATGCCGATGATGAGGCTTACCTTATGCAGAGCGATGTTAACGACGAACTGAAGGTCTTGCTCCAACAGAGACAGCAGCGCAGGGATCTGGAAATCCTGAAGACACCCGAGATATATATTACACAGAACTCCACACCCAAGGAAGTGGAGGAATGGTTACGCGGCAAAGGCTTTTCCGACAATATTGTCAAGCGACTGCACACGCTAAGCGGCGAGGAAATCTTTGCGCTCTCTCCTCACACCATCGAGAGTTACTTTGGGCAACGCGAAAGTCGTCGACTCATATCACAGATTGTGCTACAAAAGAACTTCTGCGAGGTACAGTTGCTTTCCCGATATTCACAATTAAACTCTATTTATAACACCAATTTTTTTCAGTACAAAACAATTCGATCATCCGAGTTGTCAGCGAAGCTAGCACGTGCCAGGCAAAAGGCTGACCAAGCAAACACCGATCCTAATGAGGTCTTCTAGACGTTTCTTTGTTACTCTATGTTGACTTTTGCATTGGAGGTTGATTTGAACATTTCGAATCAAATGAACTACGATTATGAGGTACTAAAATACTTATGTATAGTCCGCGTATTCAACAGAAACCTTTAAATTCTTTCACTATTTATAATGTTTTGTTCATTTATTTTAATATATACATATCTGTACATACTATACAATATGAAAATAAAAAGTGTAAATTAAATAATTGAGTTTCCCGGGATTATTGAAACACCATACAAAACTTTATTTGCACTGAGCATTCATTTCCTATAAAATATGTGTGCTTATTTATTATTTATCAACTGTAATTTTTTAGGTACTTCAGATATGTGTTGTACTTGCGTACTTTATCATGTCCAACTACATATATTAGTGGAATCTGGCGAAACCCACATATTTAATTACCCCATTGGCGAACTAAACACATTAAATGAGTTTTAGCGCTGCTAATGGTCACACTGTTCAAAATTTTGTATTCAAGGCCGTATGACAAGATTTTCAAATTGTGAAAATGTGCAAACATACAACATAAATGCGTTGTTCTAACTATGTACGGTATACAGTGGCGGAGGCAGAATTTATTAGTTGGGTACATGAGGGGTGCCCCAAATTTCAAAATGCATGGTAGATTCAACAAATGCAATAGCCAGAAGGAAAAGTCGAAGAATGGAAATCGTCTATGAAATACTTATGTTTAATTCCATACGTAATTTACTATATATAAACCTTTTTTAACTAAAATAGAAATTACTTAATATGCATGAAGTATATTTAATTCAATGATACAATTCTTAGTCTCAGCCCATTTGTATGCATGAGACGATTTAGGATACTCCTCTTTTGCAATTTGAATATAAATTAATTGCAGTACACGAATTTTTAGATATTTAGACTGAAGTCAGAGCATGAGATAAAGATATGGGTACTTCAGATTATAATATAGATAGAGAGGTAGATATATATCTAAAATACCTAATACCGACTGTAAGAAAGATAGAAATGTTCTCATATAGATAGAAAGATAGATGACATCAGCAGTCGTGTTTTGATGTTAAGAAACATTCGAAGGTTTTTATGAAGTTTTCTAATTAATAACAAGGGACGATTCTTCAAGATAAGACTTTTATGTAATTTATATCTAATGAAAATCAAATCGATTTTTGCAACTTTTGACTTTTGATACAACCTCATCATTGTCATCATCATTATCATCATATCAGCTTTGTGGTTTCCTACATTTAAAGATAAGAAATATTTATAGCCCAGTTATTATTGGAATTTTATAAAATTTCACTTGTTGGCCTCTTCATACAAGATGGGAAAATTTAGTGCCTAGGCTAAATATTACTAATAGAGTATTATTATAAAATGAAAAACAAAGGCATTCAATGTCGAATAATGGGGGATTAAGAGTACTCGTTCACACAGTGGTCGAGTATATTGGTTGTGTAAAATTTGAAGTTTGGAATATATTGACTTAGATCAAAAATATATTTTGAATATATCTACGATTATTAGAGACCCCATTAGTACCGAGGATTATATACATACGTATATACTTTATTCTTAAATAATTAATTCTCTTAGGAAGCAGCAAATCGTATAACAATTATATTTTTTCAATGCTTTAAGAATAAAGCCTCAGCAGACTTTTGCTTAAAGATTCAAAAGTTTTTGGACTGTAATTGAGTAGTCTGCAGTCGGTAACGCCCGACCATTCTTACTAGTTTTTATATTAATCTCTATAATATGTTTAGTAATATTTCCTGTATTTTTTTGACTGACACGAAGCCCCTAGAGCCCCCGCTCAGTCTACCACTGATGCTTGGAGATATGTACATATGTGTATCGTTATGTTAAAGCGTAAAATAAATTATTATAGTAATTACTAAGCACAGCGGTAAACGTAGAGCAAACTTTTTTGTAAACTGCGTTCTACTTGTAGAAATGAGATGTGAGTGTACCATATCGTCAATCATGTTTCTATACCAGTATGCAAACAATAAGACATTGTGAAAGGTTGCAATATTATGTTGTGTTGAAAATGTTTAATTAATGAAAACAATTGTCCAATTTTCAACGTCACGCAAACGCAACTCCAGTTTGCGTAACATGTTCAAAAGAAAAGCTTTCTAGGTCACAGATGGCGATACCGATGCCGATGCCTATTCCATACGACATTTGTCGCATTACAACAGCCGCACTCCAAAAAGGTCGATGGGGTTACGTACATATGTGTATGTGTGTGAGTGTATGAGTGTGTGCGTGTGTGTACATGTCCAACTTCGTATTTCATATGCGAGCATACCTTAATGCTATACAAATGGCTTTTGGCCCAGATTGTGAAGCACTGCTCTGCGGGTCCTAGCCAAAAAGTGACAACCGGCCAATAGACTGAAATTGCATAGATTGCAAGTATCAAGCATAAAAACCTACTGCTGAACGTATTAAGTAGCGCCAGCAATGTCTGTTGTTGTTCCTCCCGTCCCTGAGCCGCCATCGTCGCGACGTATGGCTATAAATTAGAGCAGAGCGAAAAAATTTAAGCAAGCTTCTTCGCAGTCGACGTCGACGTCGCCGTCTAAGCCTGAGCCTGCGTCTGCACCCGCCTTCCCCAGTCAATGCTTTACGCCTGCGCCTGCGCCTGCAGCGCTACCAACTGCAAACTGGCTTTAAGCAAACGCTCAGGCGCTGTGCAGCTCCGTTGCTCAGTTGCTCAGTTTCTCAGTTGCTCAGTTGCTGCGGCAGTCCATGTCGATTCGTTATAAAAGCCCAAAAATCAACGGCTGGCCAGTTAGTTTGCCGCCGACAGCAACTTGGGTACTTGGTTTTGGTCGAAAGAGATTTGCCCAACGGATCGTAATCTAATCCAGCTGTCGACTAAGAGCTTGGTGCTCACCTATGAGCAGGTGTTGAGTGGTGTTGTGTGGCCAATTAAGCTGCAAATTTGTTATATCAAATTTAACCAAATCGAATTAAATCAAAATATTTCTTGCCAATATCAATATACGATACCTAACATATGCCCAACTGAGCGTGCAATTCACGAATCAGATTTGGTAATTTTCGAATAGCAAATACTGGGTGCTCGTAGACCTATATTTAAGGTGTTGCATATCGCGAGTAATTAAAAGTGAAAGATATATAACTGTTTCAAAAAAAATAAAAAACAAATTGCTGAAGAGAGTGAGAGAGAGGGAGAATAGAAGTTCAGCATGGTAAGTAGCAGAATTTAAGGTTATATACATATATATATAAATAAATAATAATTATTAAGTTTTAATGAGTCAATTATCCACATGCTTCAAATATTTCTAAATAAATATATATCAAAATATTTTAAGTAAGTTATTGGAAAAATAGATTGTCTATAAATTAAATTAAATTAAAAGTAATATTTTCTATTAAGGTTAGGGAATTTTTTTATACTTTTAATTTTATAAAAAAAATAAATTAATTGTAATAATTATAAAATTAATTAAACGAATTTGTATGTGTATATATTTTCATTTACACAATTTTTTTTAATGAGTCTCGAATCTTTTTCCAAAATACCCACACTAAACGATAAACTGGCTTCTGTGCGTTTTCTGGCAAATACAAAATTTGCAATTAATAAGATAAGAAGGCTTTTATGTCGCCTTGATGCTGACCACATTATGGTCGGACACATTGCACTTTCGCAAGTGACTTGAACTGCTTTGAGTGTGTGAAATAAATGAAAAATGAAAAAAAATGAAAAATGTGTACTCGTTTGCTGTTTATGCATATATAATTTGAGATTATTTGTTAATCTAACTCTAACTATGCACACCAGTTTATGTTGGCCGCCTTTAATGGCTTATTTAAAAACAAATTACAGACTATTGTTTATGCGATACCAGCCCAAGTCTTAGCCGTACACTAAAAAACACACACATAGCTTTGAAAGTAACATAATAATTGTAATTGTTTTGAAAATTGCATTTGTGTGTGTTTTTTCTTAGTATTAAAGGTAAAGTATTGTAATTAATTTAAGGTAGCAACCGAATGACCTTCATAGTTGAATTCGTTTTCGTTTTTGTGGTGCTTTTGTATGACTGTCCTGAATTGAGGGGCATTAAACTATCGCAAAATGGATCTTCAAACTCCCTTTTATGAGTACCCCCGCCCCTCGCACCCCTCACACCTCTCACACCTATCCCCATCTTTATTAATAGATCAAACGATTTGGTGCATGGCCGCAAATTGACGCCATCTGATTGGATACGCCCCATTGTTCAGCATCGGCTCTAGGCAAGCCAGTATTGTAAATATTTTCAATACTAATCAATGCAGACAGTCAACAACTCTTGGCAGCAACCATAAATTATTTACTGCCATTATATACAGGCATATTTGAATTTTTCAAGTGGGGCCAAAGCTAAAGCTAAATGTCGGTTACACTGCCATTGTTTTGGTTTTGTATGTGAGCCATTTGCATAGAAGGCGGCTTTAACACTCAGTAGAACTCTGAACTGCCTTCGAGGCATGTGGCCTAGCCAGGCGTTAAGTCCGGTGGCTGCAGGCCGCTTATACACATATACTTTCTCTTAATCGCCAATTAGCTCTCTCTCTCTCTCTCTCTCTCTCTCTGGGCTGGTGGAGTCTCGGAGCCAGTTACGCAATTTACTCAATTATGATGATTTATGTATATACAAACATCATTATCTTCGACTTAGTGTGTGTGTGTGTGTTGGTTTGTTTATTTATGCGCGAGTATAACCACAATTTGACGTCTTGCCATTCACTTGCCGATTACATTCAGTTCAGTTCACTGACTATATACATACATACTTACATATATTCGAACCAGCACCAAAACCAAAACCCAAAACCCAGAAGTCAAATATGCAAATGCAGCATAAGCCTATGGACGTCTTATGTCTTGTATCCATCCACACTTGCTCCGAACCTCATTTAGACTAAGTGATTAATAAACAGATGCTCCCATTAGCTACCCACACTCATATGCACCATAAATATTACATGTGATTAGTTCGCTTTTTTTCTTTATTTCAAATCACGTCACGTCACGTCATCTCGGGGCGTAGGAAACAATGGCATTGCTCTGCTATTGGGCAAAACTCCCACAAATTCGAGCCGAAGATTAGATAGAGATTGTGTTCGAAAACTCAGAGTTACATTATTTCTGATGCATTGTTTTTCTGGTTTTCAATCATTTGGCTATGCTGTCGGCAATAATTGTTGAAGTACATATCTGTACATATAAATATACATATATGTATATATACTTTAATGCTCGCCGACATAAGCCATACGCGTACCTTTCCCATTCCGTTCCACATGTCCACTTATCTCGACATGAACCTTAAATGGATTTATTCGAACACAAATACACATTGTCTGCACAAATTTGGAAAATCAAAAGTTCATAAAAACAACTAAATGCCCATGACCGACTAGGTAATACCCAGATCTCTGCGATATACAGTTAATCGTGCTAAGCACTGAAATCCAGTACTTTTATTACATGTTTAATTTAATAGTCTATAAAAGCACCTAGATAATAAAATTAGTGAATAATATAACTATATAATAATAACTGTCTCAAAAGCAAAGTTGAAAGTTAACTTGAATTAATTTTCATAGTGCCTAAGAAAAGAGCTTCTGAGTACATGGGTTTATGCAATGCCACTCTAACAGTCCGTGAGCACAATCTATTCCATTTAAGCAATAAACTCGTTTATACCCTCGTCTACTATAGAATGACAATCGGGAAAGATATTTAATAGGGAGTTGAAGATATGGCGGATATATGTATCTACACCGAGATTTCTTTCAGTACTTTAGAGCAGAAGATTAAAAATTCGATAATTAAATTAGTACTGACCTTCCCTATCAACAATCCCAAACTATTACACTTACGATACTCTACAATCCTCCTTGCCAATCAATAGAACTGGTGTCTTCTTTAATATCACAGTTTGAAAATTAAAGCTTTAAAACAAGAGAATTTTAGTGCAACGAAACGGCAAAAAATTTAGCTATAGACAAGCATTAAAGGGAGTATTAGAAACTATAATAATTCGGATCAAAAATGAGACGATTGACATTCTATAGACCTTCCTGACCCCTATACTAAAAAATTCACTTTTTTTCACTTTTGTGACCGTATATTGATATAACCTATATCAAGTATGACCGACATAATCTCTCATACTTATTTCAAAAAAAAAAAAAAAAAAAAAAAAAAAAAAAAAAACAGATACACTCACTACAAATGGATATTATCCGATTTGAGACGTGGCCGTTAGCAGATTAGTTTACAGGTAAATGGACTGATGATTTTTAATAAGAGCGACGGAATGATTCAACTTAGACGTTCAGATTACACAAAACAAATGTAATATATTCACCTCATGAACGAGTATAAAAGGTTTATCAAATTGCGCTCGAGAATTCGCCAGCTAACCCAAATAATTCATTAAGTTAATATAATATAATTTAATATATATGTATGTATATATATAAATAATTTCAACATTAATTACCCGAGCATGACGTAGAATGTGATTTTAACAAATGAAGCCATTCAAAAATACTTATATATTTTATAAGAGTTGACGTTAATACAGTTAAATAATAATGGAACTTCTGAACATAAAAAGAAAAAATTCTAACAAAAATCTCGAAGAGAAAATGTAAAAGTTTGGTAGAGTGAAATTGTATGAATATTGCGGAAAAAAAATTAGAAATAAAATTTTAAAATTTTAAAAATTTAATAAAAACAATAAAATAATTTGTCGATGTCAACTAAAAGAATAGAAAAATTCAGATATATGTAATTCAAAATAATTATAAAACAATTGTATATTCTAGTTTTCCTCATTTTGAGCTGCTTTAAATCATACTTCAAAAATATAAGAGAAGACATTTTTTTTTTATCTCTTCTCTTCCTCTTCCTCTTTCATATCTCTTATCGAATAGAAATAATGATTTGATCAACTCCTCAACAATAAGTGTATGGAATAAAAGATATCTCTCTTTTTCTCCGTCTCTGTTTAAGATAAATATGGAGAAAATCACACGCAATTTGTATTGAAATAATTATGGATGGCGACAATGACGTGATTCACATCAAAAAGAGTCTAGCGACCTCAAAATCTTGAATGCCGAAAGAAAGCGAATGACACTTTAATTTAACCAGTTTCGGTTTCATTTGCGCTGCGAATCGTTAGTTGATGCAACTACTCAAGCAACTTGTACACTTTCAAAGTCAAGGTCTATAGCAACAGTTACAGCAGCAGCAGCAACAACAACAACAACAACAAAAGCGGCAGCACAAGCGCTTAAGTCAGTGGCAGACATTACGGCTAACAGCCGACGGCTAACGGTTAAAAGCAAACCGCATCTGGCCATAATTTAAGCCAATTACAACTTCATCTTTCAGACGGAGGCTTGTTGTTAGCTTCGCCCGATGCGAGGGGCGATGGGGGCGGCGGCAGCTGAGGCGAATCGCGTGCGACATTTGAATGGAGTTGTAGAAATTCACACATTGTTTCGCACACTCTACACACAGCCAGCGTAATTATGACGGTGTCGAGCATGTTGCACAGACTTCGTGCTTTACTCATTACGCAGCTGTTAACTGTAGATTGCCAACGGGGACAATAATAATCATATCAGTTTTTCAAATCCCAATGCTAAAGAGACAGTTTCCAGTGGATAAACAAACAATACCCTGTACTCTGTTCCTTATGCTACACGCAATTATAAATGTAGCATCTTAAAGAAGAGAAGCTAAAAAATCAGAATTAAAATTTAAGTAATAACTGACTGAATAAATCATTTCATGATAGTGATACTTAAATCTCTGCAAAGAAGATCAACAGTAATATAAATTAGGTAGTCCCATAAATAACAAGTAAGAAAGCTCTAGTCTAGCTCTTTTTTGCTTACAAAAGAAACACACTCAAATTCAAGAATATATATACTTTATGGGGTCTGTCACGTCTCCTTCTGCCTGTTACACACATTTCAACAAAACCATTATACCCTGATTTCCCATTTTCAATGGGTTCAGGGTATACAAATTATTTATATACATATTATTGTATCAAACAAACGGGTTCCCCTAACTGGATATATGTATTTATATGAAATAAGAACTTCTTCTGTTTCTCACACCAATTAGCTCTATAACCATTGAGTAGTTTACCTATGACAATACATTCAGATCAATCAAAAAACTGCAATGAATTTGTTAAGACTCCCAAAATACATACAAATTTTTGACTTATATTTTCATTATTAAATAATTGTTATTTTCGTTATTATATTATTAATTATTTTTCATTATAAGATATTTAATGCACGCAACAAAATTGGTAAATTATAATAGACCAAATCTCCTGTTAACTATATTATTACTATATTATTAGATAAAGCGAAGTTGCCTAGTTTTTTTTTCCAACGCGCTAAAAGGTCTACATGTGACTTAATTTATACCCCTTAATATATACTGCTTGATGTAATGGTTTTACATATCCGTTGGCTGACTTTAATCGTCAAACCATGATTATTATTAACGTTTGTTTTTTGTTTCTCGCGTGTCTCTTGTTATTGTCGCCTGACAATTTTTTGCTCGCTCTCTTCCGTTATAAAGACAACGCTGTTGGATCTGCTCTGGTTGGCATTGTCAGTGCCGTCGCTGTCGTAGGGGCCGGAACCGTGCCGGATACGGCAATTGCGTTAAGAGCATCATAATTACCTTGATTTTAATTGGCGCTGAAACATGTTACGGCCAAAACTCAACCAAGCAGTAGCTCATGGGAAACACAATTATTATAGCCAAGCAAGGGATTGAACTATGTACCAGTAATACTGTTGTACCACTAAACTAAAGTGATGTGATTGTGGAAAAAGGCAATTATGGCATTTTTGGAATATCAAAGTTTAAAGTGAATGCGACCTATTAATAACTTTCAATTAGATTTATTTTTGTAACTCGTAACAATATACACATTATAATGTATTCAAATATTCATACATATACAGTGACAATCCCCCAATTTACCCGAGCAAAAACAATATTGAAACCGGACAGTATTGAAACCGGCTCTTGGCAAATGCTAAATATCGATGTTTGTTTGTACTTTAAATTTGTTAAATATTTACAGGTTTATGGAGAAAAGTAGATGGTCATAAAATAAATTAATATGCATTTTGAATAATTAAATACTTGTTGCAAAAACAAGTCTCAGGCGTTCCAGCAGAATTTGTTGATGCGAAAGTAACAGTAAATTGAACAAAATAAAACTTCCAGGGAATTGCCTAAATATTAGCTTCCATAATTTGTAGCACCTATTCCATTAGCTGATTCAATTGTCTCGGCTTCGTAACTAATTAAAAGTGAAGCAGGCGTACTACGGACCAGCTTTAAAGTCGAAATCGTGATATGTCACTCGGAATGGCGAAAGGCATTGCACTACCTTGGGACTGACGCTAGAACGATAGCCCCTCTATGCAAGCTGGCGATGACTTTTAAGCCCACTACGTATGGTGGCTTATACTCTTTCTGTACAGCCAAAATACAAACATATGAGCGTAAATAATTACATACCAGTTTTTGGCGTCTGTACTTAAAAGCTCTTTCGAGTCAGCTATCATAATAAAGGAAAATTATGATTGACATCAACTCAATCCAAACATCCACGCATGGAAGCATACATAAATACTCCATCTATATTTTTAAGGCTAACGACTGCAACTGGCCGTATTTCAATTTCCTCTGCAACCAGTTACCACCAACTGCCTAAAGTGGCCAAAAAACCGCCAAGAATCAATTTGTTTGTAGCATCTAAATTTACGACGACAAAGGCAACTGATAATTGCATTGGCCATTAATTAATTAATGGATTTTTACGGCCAAAATGCGACCACTCGCGCCCAAAAAGTTCATAAATTGCTAATCACCCCATCGAGTTAGTGTATTATGCTATACTACGCGATATACTGAGTGTTTTAAGCTCATGTGACTTTTAGCCAACTGCTGGCTGGGTCTGGTTGGTCACAAGACTTTTTCGATACAAAACATGCTCATGCGTGTCTATGTGAATGTAGATGAATATTTTTTGTGCACTATGCACACACACACACTCACACAGAGAGTTATTATGTTTGTGTGGGCACTCGATGTGCCACTCTACTTATTGGCATCAATTATACGAAAAGCTGTCATGTTGTTGCATAAAATATGTCTGTGCCTTCGATTTCGCTTGCAGAAAAGCGAAAAAGCAAATATTTTGTAATTATTTTTCGCAGATCTCAGAAGAAGCAAAATACTTACACAACATACATACATGTATGTATAAGCTGACGCTTCGAATACCAGAGCAGATCACAACAGCAGATCAGAGCAGAGCTGCGACCCAATCCGCGGCGCTGCTTTAAGGTGCTGCTGGATAGTCTTGGTGCTCGGTTGGCTTTGGGACACTTTCACTATAAATGGCAATTTCAATTAGTGCTTGTTACTTACATAGGTCTATCGGCATGCCTGTCCATTGTCGATTGGTGGGCAGAGCACGTTTACATGCCTCGGACCGCCAGAAAGATACTGACAGATATGTACGTCTATATATATCCATTATGGAGCACTGGCGAGCAGGCGCAGCACTGCGGGCTGCTCTATAAGGCTGGGGCCAGTCTGGGCCAGCCATCAATAAATCAATCATTTTGTATCGAATTTCTTTATCGTCTTGCGCAGAGCTATTTTACACTTTAATGATCACCAAATTTCTTTGGCGACGCGAACGACTCCGAGCTCGATTTTAATTAGAAGTCGTTAAAGTTGTAAAAATTTGCTCGCATTTACCCAATACGGACAGAAATCGTCAGCTATATGTTGGCCCACTTAAAATGCATGTATTCCCAATAAAATATGCGAGAATTTCTGGCCCATACACTTGGGAATGTAAGCTGCAACAGGCAATTCGTTCATTAAAATTCATTATTAACCAATTTGAAATACATACTCGAGTCCATCGCCTACTTACATATATCTCTTTTTACCCATAATATCTCAAATATTCCTACAGTGGATATATACCATACTATCATATATCAAGTCAATCATATAAATATTGAAATTTCAATTTGTTAACGTATTTCAAATTTATAATTTCTAATAGTTATGAATGGGATTTGCTAGTTTCGGTACACTACCTCTGCGATGTGAACCGAAAGGGTGAGCTGTCGTTAAGTATTTGCGAAAATATCAATGATTAACCTTGAACAATGACTGTTGCTTGCCAACTGCCTTGTTAATCCAGTTTAAATTAGAATTCAAAATCGTGTGTCTACCCGTTTTTGTTATTTTTTTTCTAATTTGATATGCCCGATGTTGGAGATTGTTGGGCTACATGGACGTAAGAGCGCTGCATTGTTGCTGTTAATTGAGGCACGAGGCTGACCCAACTAGGAAGCCGACCCGGCCAGAGCCTGTTGCCGTATCGCCAAGACTCATTGCAGCTTTTCATGTTGAACTGCAGCCGTCCGTTCGATCCCATTGTCTTAGCCATTGTTCTGCTTGGCATGCAATTAAAACATGCTATACTATAGTAGTATCTGTTTGTGTTAGCTTTTGTCACGGAACCCGCGGCGGCGCATTGGTGGCTAATATCTGCGCATTTGCATGCAGCTGGCATTTGGCACAAATGTCTGACTTTAGGCTCGGAGTCGTGGTAGCTCGCTTGCCAGATAAATGAGTCTATATGTAAGCCCGAGGTTAGAGAGCTGCAAAAACAAAGTTCATTGTGTTCAAGTAACTAATAGAGACCAGCGATTCAGCTTGCTTACATAAGTAGACTGCAAATTGGTCAAATGAGCATTATCATAATAAAACAATTATGAGACTTTTCACGCTAGCTCAGTTCACAGTACATGGCTGCACATTGTATATAATAAAATATTTACAGAAATATACTTATAAGTACTACGAATACATTCTCGTATGCTCGCTATAAATTCGACAAATATTGCCTCCAAATGTTTGTTCGAATGTCGCAATGCAAATAAATAATACAGAGACAGAACTCAAACCGTAAAGGTGATGAAACCAGTTCTGACCATAACAGCAGGAGCCTGTAGATCGATTTTGAATGGCTGCAGTCAACTTTTCCCTAGCTGCACTAATACTTGGCTGACATGCAAAGTAGCAGTACATGTCTCGGTTGCCATTAAATCGAAACGGATTTCACAATGTCAATAGAGTGCAGACATCCAAAGCCAGCAAGACTTCAAATAAATGGTAATCAAATGTCTGTATTCCTTTACGATATAGACATATATAAATTGTTATATCAATAAACCTATATAAAACAAATATACATATAAATATATTTAGATTTAGTTTTAATAGTTTAATAACAACAATTGTACTTTTCATTTCAGGGTGGCTTGCAGCGAATTATGCTCCTACTTGGCCTTTTGGCTCTTGTCTATGAGGCAGTTGGACTTAAAGTGTCCTCTGGCTATCATATCGTACATAATGATCATCTGCAGCCCCGAGGAGGCAACTTCCATGGATTTGGGTATCTTCAAGGCGCACCAAGTCAGTTTTTGCTAGGGTAAGAGCCTTTGTGGCATTTGTACACCCAACTATGAACTTTGAACACTGACACCGTTTGCTTATCTCCAGAAATGCGCTACCCACAGGACTGGCGGATACTTCACCCGCACCACAAAATCCCTTCCTCTCAATTGTGAACACCCCCCGAGCGCCTCCGATGCCGGGGCGAGTCACATGTGCGAGTCCTCCAGCTGTGTGTGAGAAGTCGGCCTATCGCACGATGGATGGCTCGTGCAATCACTTGGAACGTCCAGGACTTGGCGTTCCCAATACAAAGTAGGACTTGCATCTACAATTCGTTTACATCACTCTTAATGCACTCATCGAATTTCTTATTTGTAAGATACGGACGTCTCTTATCGCCCAAGTACGCCGATGGAATCTCAGCACCAACTCGTTCCGTCACGGGCGATGAACTGCCCAGTGCACGTCTGGTATCTCTGGTGGCGTTTGGCGAGCAGGATGTACCCGATCCGCAGTTCACGCTGCACAATATGCAATGGGGCCAGATAATAACACACGACATGAGCATGCAAGCTGGCGGAACCCAATCAAGTAAGATTCCAACTATATCCCAACTATATGCCAATGCCCTAATTACCAATGCTCACTGCCATAGAGAAACATCCGACGCGTTGCTGCACCGATGATGGACGCCTGGTTGGCTTAGACGTTGCCCATAAGACCTGCTTTGCTATAATAGTGCCGCCGCACGATCCGGCGTACTCCCAAGTGGGTACGGAATGCCTGAACTTTGTTCGCACACTCACAGACCGTGATTCCAACTGCCAATACACCGGTGGACCGGCCGAGCAGCTCACAGTAGTCACTGCCTACATGGACCTGTCGCTGGTCTACGGCAACTCCATACAGCAGAACAGCGACATCCGTGAATTCCAAGGTGGTCGCATGATTGTGGAGGAGCGCAATGGAGCCAAGTGGCTGCCTTTGTCACGCAACGTCACAGGGGACTGCGACGCTGTTGATCCCAATGAGGTCTGCTACAGAGCTGGCGACGTGCGCGTCAATCAGAACCCGGGACTTGCCATCCTACAAACCGTGCTGCTGCGTGAGCATAACCGCATTGCCGATGCTCTCGCAGCGCTGAATCCGCACTTCGATGATCGCACGCTATTCCAGGAGGCCCGCAAAATTAACATTGCCCAGTACCAACACATTAGCTACTACGAATGGCTCCCCATCTTCCTGGGTGGCGAAAATATGTTGAAGAATCGCATTATCTACAAAGCACCCGGCGGTAGCTACGTGAATGACTACGATGCCAACATCGATCCCAGCGTATTAAACGAACACGCCACGGCTGCCTTCAGATATTTCCATTCCCAGATCGAGGGCAGACTGGAGTAAGTACAATTACATTTTTGGCCTGTAGGGATCGCAGCGTGAATGACTATGTATTATAATTGTTCTTATATGTAGTCTTCTGTCCGAGCTACGATCAGTGCTTGGCTCATTGACGCTCAGTGATTGGTTTAATCGCCCTGGCATTCTCGAGGTCGGCGACAACTTTGACTCCCTTACCAGAGGTCATGCGACTCAGCCCGAAGAGCTGACAGACATTAACTTTGACAGACAGGTATATAAATATGGATGATACTATGGTATTGATAATATTTATTACAACTCCTATTTCTTAGATTAAGCATTTCTTATTTAGACGTAATATGCCTTTTGGATCCGATCTGCGATCACTGGATATTCAGCGCAATCGAGATCACGGACTTGCATCTTACAATGATATGAGAGAATTTTGTGGCCTAAAGCGCGCCAGCTCATGGGAAGAGTTTGGCGATTTGATCAGCCCTCAAATAATTGCTACGCTCAAGTCTCTCTATGCGAGTCATGAGGACGTGGACTTGACAGTCGGTGGTTCTTTGGAGGCACATGTGGCCGGTGCCTTAGCCGGTCCCACGTTCCTCTGCATTCTGACAGAACAGTTCTATAGAACTCGAGTAGGCGATCGTTTCTTCTATGAAAATGGCGACAAAATTACCGGTTTTACTCCAGGTACTAAAATATTTAGCAATGCATATGCTTATTATATTTATTACACTTGTTAACCGTATACTTTTATAATTAGATCAATTAGCGGAGCTGCGAAAGGCGAGCATGGCACGTTTACTATGCGACAACGGCAACAATATTGCTTCGATGCAACCCGAAGCATTTAAAACGGTTTCTGGATCGTGAGTATAACAGCAGTAAATTGTTAAACAATTATCTGTCATGATTATCTTAACAGGAACCCTGTTGTGCCATGCTCAAGTATCCCGCAAGTTGACCTCACAAAGTGGATCGACCAGAATGTACAGCCCCCATCAGACCATTCTATTCTGTTTGGAAAGAAATGATCACTTTCACTTTCTGCACATGAACCTATCATTAACTAGTTCAAAATATAATAACATATAGTTTAATCAGGTTAAAAAGTTATAAAACAAACTCAACAAACTCCATGTATTATATTTCCCCTTTTTATGTACATATATAAATAAATCATGCCAATGAACAAAAATGCTTAAATTATTATCGATCAAAAGATTTCGTATGTTCTCCCAACAATATGGATAGATATTTATTCCCAACGAGGCTGCTGACAATGTATTATCCACAATAGATTCAACATTCTGGTGCATTATCTATTGTCAGCTCTTTTATTTTATCATTTTACCATTTTATTGTAATAAATATATATACATATGATAAACAAATCAGATTTATTTGTAGAAATTTTTATCATAAAATACATATAAATGTAAAATGAACAAAACAAATGCAAATGTGATGTTTTGTTTAAACTTGTATGTTCTTTTCATTGTTTTCGCTTTTATTTAAACAAATTCAAAAATTTTCTACAATAACCGTATTATAAAGGGGAAATGAAATCATCAAACAATGTTTATGAACCCATCCATATTACTTTCCCTCAAATTATAAGCTGACGTCACTTTCTGAACCATTGCCTCTATAGAAAAAATTATATATGTATATATATATGTACATACATATATCAATAATCTCAAATAAGAATACACTTAGAAACAAATGGGAATATCCATACGAGCTTATAGCTGTATGAACAAATTGTGAGCAACCATTAAAATATATTCTTCTAGATCTTTGGAAAAAGAAATCCCCCATTTATGGGAACATGACAGACTGTATCCCAGTAAACAAAGCCCGGCGAGGCGATACCCTCGAACGATCTGTGTAAAAATGACTGCAAGTCCTGAATCTCATTCGATTTAGATTATCTAAGCTATTTGATATTAGCCTTGTATTTATGAAAAGAGTGATTGGAATGTGAATCAAGGGTTCAGAGTATCTCTAGTCAGATACTACCAACTAGAGCTCTCTTATTTATTTTTATTTACTTTTATCGTATGAATATATTTGGAGTGGATTTCGAGGAGTGGAAATGGCTAAAATAAGTGGGCTTTTTGATCTGCGTTCTTCAACATCGTTATTCTCCAAGGACTGTGCATTGGTTACCGGTTCTTGTTCTTCAATACTCTGTTCATTTTTGTTGGTTGTGGTGGCTTCAGAACTGTCTTCGGTGCTCACCGGTGTAGTAGCCTGAGGATTGCCTGATTCACCTTCGTCAAACAATGTTTGTGTTAGATAGACCAGTGATTCGTTGATATCGTTGATTTCGTTAATATCGTTAATATCGTTGATTTCGTTAATATCGTTGATATCGTTTTGATCATCAGTATGGTCATCGTTGTGACTTTCAAGTGTATTCGATTCATTATCAATAGAATTGTCTGTAGGTTGATCTTGTAGGGGTCCCCGGTGGTGCCCTGGATGATGATGGCCAGGATGATGATGGCCGGGATGATGATGGCCAGGATGATGATGGCCGGGATGATGATGGCCAGGATGATGATGGCCAGGATGATGATGGTCAGGATGATGATGGCCGGGATGATGATGGCCAGGATGTTGATGGCCAGGATGCTGATGGCCAGGATGATGATGGCCAGGATGTTGATGGCCAGGATGATGATGGCCGGGATGATGATGGCCAGGATGTTGATGGCCAGGATGATTATGTCCTGGATGTCCTGGATGTCCTGGATGACCTGGATGTCCTGAATTTCCTGTATGACCTGGATGTCCTGGATGTCCGGGAAAACCTGGAAGTCCTGGACGTCCTGGACGGCCAGGCTTATGATGACCTGGGTTTGAGTGCGCTGGGTAACCTGGATAACCTGGATACCCTGGTCGACCCGGATGGCCTGGAAGTCCGGGAAATCCTGGAACTACTGTTTGAACACTTTTATGATGCTTACCCTTATGTGGGAGTGGAACAGGAATAGGTATTATTATAGGAGGCTGATGTGGATACGGAGGTGGAGGTGCTGGCCAGTGCTTGTCACCAGGATAACCTGGCGGCCCAACAGGACCGCGTGGTCCTGGCAACCCAAAGTGTCCTTTATCTCCCTTTGATCCTTTGTCTCCCTTAACACCGGGGTAACCTGGTCTTCCCGGCGATCCTGCATAAAGGTATAAAATAATAATACAAATTCAAGCAGATTAAAGACAATGCTCACCTGAAGGACCCGGAGGTCCCGGCACACCCGGTGGTCCTGGAGGACCCGGCGGACAAAAACATTGCTGTGGCGGATGCGGATGCGGATGCGGATAATATGATGATGGCAGTTTGTATACTACATTGGGTGCTGAGGGTGGCGCTGGAGCAGGAGACTGAATAGTGGAAACGAATCGCCCCGTTTCCTGCTCAGTGCTCTTTGTAGACACCGTGCCGACAATGTTGGCAGCGATTATCCCTAAAACAAGATTTGACTCTATTAATTTATCTTAATCAATTGTAATCGATTCCTGTTGCTTACCACAGCAGAAGTAGATTAATGTGATCACCGTCATGGCGAATAGACAAATGCTGTCTTTACCCGATGAATCGAACACTTTTATATTGATCCAAAGAATGTGTGCAAGCGCATTCAATATGCAAATGCTAAAAACTTACTTTCAATCATCCAGATTCTATGGGACCGTTATTGATCACATCTACTGAGAAATCTATCTATTCTTTGGGTTTCTTTACTCTTTATATTTTGATGAAATTAATAATGACTCGAATATAAATCTCATTGACTTTCTATGGCTAGCGCCTGTCATGTTCGATATTCTTCTTTCGTCACGCCATTACGACTACCGTAAAACCTATAAAGAATTTTGCAAAGTTGGCGCGCGTCGGCATATGGTTGGCCCACATCCGCGCATATCAATGGAATTCAAATGCTAAAGAAGCAGCAAGGTCAGAGCGAAAGTTAATACTTCTTCGGTCTTTGTGCTCATGTTACGCAATATTCAAATGTATATCAGCTCCAGTTCATCCGCGCATATTTTTCTGCCGCTCTGATGTTATTCGATTTAGCTTTTATACTCTTAAACATTATCTCTAAAATCAACTAAACTAGGTCAATTGTTAGGTATAAAATGCCTAATATCAGCTTTCCTCATTTTAGACTCATTGATTTGCCATTCGCATGAATTAGCATCTAGTCTATAAACAAATATGTTTTCTGCAAATATTTTAGCTAAATGGCTCATTTAGAATCGCAGACTGCTCCGCTGAACCGAAAAGAAATATTGAGGTTTATTGATCACTTATGTGGTGTATAATAAATAACTCGAAAGAAAGCTCCATCAATTTCTACAAAATAATTATTTTTGCCATGGTATAGTAGTTTTGTGCAAATGTATGCATCCGACAGAAAGAGGAGTGGCAGACCCCATAATGTATATACATATATTCTCGATCAGGGTGACGAGCTGATTCGATATTCATATTTACTGTGTAGGTCCATGTAAATAATACCATATATATTGTAAATATTGTATTGTAAACGTGAAACAAAAAATTTATTTCGTATAATACTTGGCTTTCACATATCCTTCAAATATCGACCTTTTCACCTCTACGGAGTCCTGATGCTCGCTTAAATTTTATTTTCAATTTTTATAAAATTAACAACCCATAAAATACTTTGTAATTTTAAATTTTATTTAAACATAAATATTTGTTATGAATCTGAAATCATTTTATTTAACAAAGTAATATTTAAAGACTTCCCACTAAATAAGTCTGATGGCTAACCAGTTTAGTTAACTAGTTGGGGAGTTAGGTCTTGCCATTTAGTAAGATCAAGTTGAGGAATATCGTTGCAGCTTATCAATATATTGCTGAAAGTGCACAAGAAAGAGTGTTAATTCCGCATTCAATAAACGTGAGCAGATTGCGACTTACCGAATATTGGGGAAAATGAAAACATTCGGCTGGATGTAATGTAAGCTTTGCACATTATTGCAGAACAGGGAAGCCAAGCTTACTTTCCGTATCTCCGCCAGTTGACCTATACAAACATTGACTAGCATTAAGGAAGAGTCCGATTATTGTACTTAATGTTTACACTCACTGCGTGAGAAGCCACTGAGATGATTTTCGCGTTCAAAGAAGAAACGATCGCCTCGACGAGTGTTTTGGAACTGTTTTCCGACCACGCACAGCAATGTGGGGCCAAACAATGTGCCGGGTACGTGGAATTCGAGAGTACCACCCACACTCAGCTCGACATCGTCTGGGGAGGCATACAGCTTGCGCAACAAATTAATTTTCTGCAAAAAGAACAAAATTGTCAGGCTTTGGTTTACATTAAGTTATATTGCGTGCAATGTGCCCCACCTCTCTGGGTATTTCGGTGGCGAATTCCGACCACTCATGGGCTCGTCGCAGGCCACAGAACTCACGAAGATCATTGTAGGAAGGAAGTCCGAAATCGCGGGCACGTTGGATATCCAACGACTTGAGGTCGGATCCGAACTCCTCGAACACTTTGCGATTAAAGTAGTGCTTGATCTCGCGATCGATATTTGGGTCGGCCCGTTTTTGCAGTTGCGTTGCCATGCCACGAACCAAATCAGCGAAATTGTAGTTCGAGGATAGCAAACGAATGGTCTCAGGAGTCTCAAAGAAGTCGCTGAGCCGTAAAGTCTGATTAGCATAGCGATCAGGCGAAACCATTCTGCGATTGAGTAGAAAGTTAATCTATGACACGTAAATACACAAAATATTATCACTTACGAGAACCAGCCGGCTATCTGAGTGTGCGAATAACGGAAGGCAGCAGCCGAATACTCAGCGTAGGGATTGGGGTTAACACTCTCGTCATAGTCGTTCACATAGTCAGTTGAATACTCTGAGTAGGGGTAAGTCAGGCCATTCATATTCGTGTAAGCGCTGCCCAAGACGGCCACCAGGTAATCGTAGTATGTGATCTTCTGATACTGCCCAATATTGATCTTGCGGGCTTCCTGGTACAAGCGCTCATCGTTGTAGTGGGGATTCAGCAGGGCCAACTGCTCCGCCAGTCGGTTGTGCTCCCGCACCATAATCGTATGCAGTACGGCAATCGTCGGCGTGAATCGATTGCGTGTGTCGGGCATGGTGTAGCACACACTATTAATGCCACATTCACCCTCATGGTTCTGCGTCACGGGCAACCACTGCTGCCCGTTGGCGTATGCTGTTCGGAGCTGACCGCCCTTGAAGAGGCGCACCCTTTGATTTTGCGCCGGCGAATTGCCGTAGACTGATGACAGATCCAAGTAGGCCGTGACCACAGACAGCTTCTCGCTGTAGGGCAGCCCGCTCTTAGGACAGATGCCGTCCGCATCGGATAGGGCGCGTGCAAAGCTGAGACATGACTTGCCCGTATTGTAGGCGATGGGTCCACCCGCCGCTAGTGTTATGGGCTGACACTGCGGATGACGCGACTCGGCGCAACAGTCTCTGGGCGCTCCCTTCGTGGACAACTGGCTGATGTCGTGGGCGACGAACTGGCCGAACTGCATAGAAGCCACCGTGCGAAACTTGTCCATCACTGTTTTCTCGCCGTACAGTGAGAGCGAGAGCAGACGTGCGTTGGGCACCGTCTGTCCACTCTGAACGTACGCGGGCCGCAGGAGACGCTTATACCGGGAGGTGGCGATGCCGAACTCGGGATACAGCAAGTTATTGCAGGACCCGTCAATGCTGCGATAGTGCAGGTTTTTCGTATCATTCAAACAGTTCAGGGGAGGAACACCACATTTGATGGGCTGCTGCGCTGGCTTATCATGCTCGCCCGAGCTTATCCAACTGCTGAGTCCTGGACTGATGCTATTCTTGGGCAAAACGCTCTTCAGCAGGTCGTCTAAGCCATCATACAGTTCGCTGTTTCGCTTATGTCTGCCTGCGCTATCCACCTCTGCTTTCGAAGAATCAAGATCCAACGACTCCAAGTGACGAAATGGGCAACCAGCCGGTTGATCCTTCGCTATTGACGGGCTGATCACCAGCAAAAGTAACCCGGCGACCGTAGTAATTACTCTCATTGTTATCGAAGTGAGCTAACTCTGATGCGCTTTCATCACTGACACCGCATATATACGCCCGCTAGCGATCAAGATTTTCTTTCTTTTCGCACGATCATCGAGCCGTGACAGTCGTGATTTGATAGAATATTATCTTCCGCATAGCGCAGCATAACACGCACGTGCCAAATTCTTAGTTTGATGCCAAAGATTAAGAAATTGCTTAGCTTTCAGATTTAAAGATAATCAGTACTTGGAAGCTCAGCCACCATTCATTTCGTGTCGCTTACGCTTTGTAATGTCAGCAAAGAAGTATGTATTATTATATATATACATATGTGCTACAAGATTTGCCAAGTTTTATTTACATTAATTCACAAATTCACACAGTATTACGTAGATATGCAGAGCCCATTGAAAGTTTTATTATCAACTGTATTCAAGTCGAAATAAATTTTGATAAACTGCCGATATCATTTCAAGACGGACAACATTAAATTTACATTTATACCAATAACTACCCAACAGAAAGAATAATAAAACAACAGTGCTCTCGAGAATGCCAGATAAAGGGATACAATGAACGCTAAGCAGAACTACATACTTATTAAATATCATTATAAAGCGAGATAAAAAAATAACAAAATAAAAACCATTTTTAAAACGCTGTTGAACGCGATTGGTTTGTTCCTAATAGAAAAAAAAAAAATTTTTGTTGATATGATTTTTTATTTCAACTTTGGTAGATTGCATCTTCTGAGCTCCGACTAGTTCAGAACACCGACTTATATACACGTGTTAAAAATATCTTTAATATTTGTACAAATTTTGATACTCCTACATTTGGGTTTCTATAGTAAAAAACTAACCCAAAATCGGCATAAAATCGGCATATAAAATGTACTAAAAAAGGTAAAATTTGCGTTCATCTGCATGCATGCACAAAAAGTTTTGTTAACATTTTTTATATTTTGTTTATTACATAGTCAAATTTACTATAAATAATTAAAATTAAATCATTTTTAATAGAAATACTTCAAACTTCTCAGACTAAAACATGAGTTTTATGACTAAAATCACATTAATCATGTTCTAAATGTTAAAACACTGAAGCGAAATTACTTGGAAGGATCTCACTATTATGAGATATATGTATATTATATATTTCAGCCGCGTACATTTTGGTACGCGGGACTTATGAGAAGAAGATTGTAAACTATTCAGTTTTTTGGTATAATGTTCGATGATGATTGCACCATAGGTAGATTCAAGGAAACAAGAGTCGGTTTGTTACGATTCTTAGGTTTGAATTCATGCACAACTACATGAGGTGGCCAGAATTTAGGATCACATATGGCTGTAAAACATTCCACCGGCACATTAATCTTAAATGAAGCAATTTCTCGCGGAGTTGCGAAACTAAACTTTGATATAAAAACATTGGCTGAAATCTTGCTAGAAATAAAAGCAGATACTGCCTCACATGTAGTATCAGATGAAAGCCTAGATAAAAATACTTGCTTTCGAGGAGAGACGACGGATAAGGTGATGCCCGGAGTGGCTGACTTATTGTGAGTCTTTGTTTTAGCAACAATTGAAGTAGTATCCAAATTTGGAACAGGGGCTTGAGTTTCAACAGAAGCATCAATAGGACAAACAGATTTTGGACCAGGTGAAGGAGGATCTAGTGAATTAGGAGCCGGTGACAAAACAGAAGCACAAGGTGAGGAAGGAGCAAGCGAATTAGGTGATGGTGCTATTACGGAAGGAGTTAGCGACAACGTAGGATTCTCCAATTGAGAGAGAGGACTTTCAAAGCCATACTGATTTAATATTTCTTCAGCAGCAGCCATGTCACTGGATAGCTGCATAGAAATCTTCTTCAGTTTTAAAAATTGAGCTCTCACAGCACTATACATTTTAGAAAAGTTGATCTGTTTTTCCAAGCAAAGCTGACAAGACCAGCGTACGCGTCCACTACCAGTTTTAGTATTGGACATAATCTTGTCATATTCACGCCCAGTAAGACCTGCACACTTAGTATGCATCATGTTATCGCACAACCAGCAATATATAAATTGCTCTTGTGCAGAATCAACTGCCTGCCTGAAAATGCAAGATTTTTTGCAGCAACTCATATTGGCAATTGGGATCAAACTCAAATATTTTGAAAGCGAGTCCAACAACAAACAGCCGTTAGGGAGCGCAATGAAAGGACACAGCGAGAGAGTATACTCACAGCACGAAAATCAAAAATTCGAGAGAGGCAAATACAACAACAGTAGATAGTGAGAGCAATTATGCACACACTCACACTGACAAACTTATTAAGAGTGAAATGGGGAGATCGCCAACAAATAGAAAAACTAAAGCAAAAATGCAAAATAATGCTGCACCAAACTTCACAAATTCAAAAAAAAAAAAAAAAACAATTATCAAAAAACACAGCGAATCACGGATCAAACCCTGCACAGGAATTTGTATATGGATATTTGCAATAATCAACCGAACCGCAATTATGTGAAATTTAATAAGACTATTTAACTAAGAAGAGAATATTTGCAGAGCACAAAAGTAAACACGTCTGTTAACTCTCACTGAGAACTCTATCTAGCTTCGTTTTACTCAAATATGAATACCAAATCAATACTGCTACATACATAAATGATCTACATACATACATGATCTACATACATACATAAATGATCTTTTGTAGTTTTTTCATCCCTCGTTTAGGCAGAAAGACAGACGAAATGAGAGAGTGTGAGATTGACAGGGATGCTTACAGTGTTAAATCGGATTAGATTATTGATCATTATTGATTAAATTATTGATACATTGATCAAGGTATATGTACATACATATATATATAATTATTAGATGGCATAGTCAGCAATTTCTTGTGTTCCACAGTCCTTTTAAGAACAAGGACTTCTGCATAGTCTACCATAATATCCATCCAAACATACGTATTTTCAGTACTCTAGAGGAAGCCTGAAAATGACTAAACTGGCAACACTTATTACAGTCTCATGCATTCGTATGCATTCGTTCGTAAGCGTATAAATGTGTGTACTTATGCTGTTTCTTGCGTAAGTAGAAAATAGGCCAAGAAATATTGGGATAGTTGCTCAAAAGGTTCAGGAGATCTCGTAGACGAGCATTCTCGTTTAGAGATAGCATTTTTCGATCCCCCCTCCAGGTTAAGGATGGTCTATGAAGTTAGTTCTATGAGCCTACATCCGGTAAATTGTTGGACGAGGATTCCGTAAACTTTTGTAGGGCATTATGAAGGCACAGATAACTAGTATTCTTCTCCTCACCTCACCTCCTTTTGAGTTGGCTGTCCTTAGTTTAGTATTTAACCAACGAAATTATTTACTCTTGAAAAAACCGCGAAGTAGAAATTAGTGTGACCAAATCAAGCAAATTAAATATAGGCTTGTATATGCTATATGCGATACAATTAAATAAATTATGGTTAGTTTTTACTGATTGTTTCGTTTATTTGAGTTATTATGCATTCAGCATTGCAGCACAGCATAGGCTCAATTTAACAACAAATATTTTCAGAATACCTCATATATTTTCTTTGGCTGTAGTGCAACACTATAATAGGTCTTTACCAGCACTATAGCAATTAATAAAAAAAAAAAAAATATTGTGGAAAACAGTAAATTGTATTAACCAATAACAATATGAAGAGGAAAACAAGTGAAATATGGTGCTTCTTTAGGGCAGTTGATGACACCTTCGCCTTATGTAACATATGCAAAGCCAAGCTATCGTACAAAACGACAACAACAAACTTAAGCAAACACATGAACAGAATGCATCCCAATGCAAATGCTACTGGATCTCCACAGAATCGAAAGTATAAAATCTTGCCTCAGTCAAATGACCGCCACCGAGGTAAACCTCGGAATCCGACACAGGAGCTAATAATACTGAAATTCATAAAGAAAAATCCCGTTCTGCTGCAAAATCCATCTTGGGAGACTCGTAACTCATATGAATCACTTTGGGAGCAACTCACGTCCGAGCTCAATTCTAGCGGGCCGCCGCAAAAAGACGCCGCTACATGGAAAAAGGTGAGAGGTGGATGCCTTATTGCCTTACCGCATTGTTCCTCTAATTGCTATGTATTATTGGTAATCGGCAGGCATTGAAGGACTGGAAGAGATTCATAATCAAGAAAGTGGAGAAAAACGAAATGCACAATATCCCTCTAGCCACTGGTCTGAGCTCCGCTGAGGAAACTATAGCCAGCTTATGTCGTTTGAACGATGATGTCAGTCAAATTATAATGAATGCGTCTGAGGATGATTTACAGGATAATTCGAATGCGACATTCGAAATGGAAGATGTGGAAGATGTTGTGCCCGAGGAGGAGGACCATAGTGCATTGCAAGATGTGTCGGGATTCGCCTATGAGCCAGAAGACACAAAGGCTGAAATTGATATCGACATTGATCCGCTTTTCTTGCAGAGTGGCAAGAGCGCCAAATATGGAAGTCAAGCAATTAAAAAGGAACTGGAGTCAATAAGTAAAAGGATAAGTGCAATTAACGATGTTGCTTGTAGCACGCAAATAGCGCTCAATGAATTTTGCAATCTGTATAAACAGAAATTAATAGAAAATAAGAGGCACCACTCAGTCATGGAGCAATTAATGACGGAAAAAATAGAATTAAAAAAGAAACTCCTTGAAATCGAGCAACGAAAATTGTCACTTAAATAATAAGTATTATACAAATCACTTACTAATATAATTTGGTTAGGATATATATTTAAGTAAGAGTTAATGTGAATTCTATTATACACCTTTAAATAAGTAGTTTATAGTTGAAGAAATTGTAATTATTTACTATCAATTTATTTGAGCTTTTCACAATTTGTTCACGGAACCTTTTTTCGGTCAAATGATGTAAATTTGTATGATATATAAAATCTAATCTATTGATGATTGTATCGTTCGATTTATTAAATACTTGTAAAGAATTTTTATTAAACTTCCCTAACGTAATTCTTTTAAAATGCACATCAAAGCCAAAGAAAGAATGATAAGCATTTGGAAACTCCGGTTTATCATCACTGACCTAGGTATGTGGAAACATTTTGAACATTCTTATCGATGTGTGTAATCGATAGTTTGAACGTCGGTATTTAATGTAGATGTGGCCTGTGGATGATGTGGACTCTATTGAACTTCTTCTTCCCAACTTAGCCATTCATGGTGACTGACAAGTCATGATAATTTTTTATAAAACAAATAGTTATTCGCAATGGACGATTCGTTTTTCGGATTTGATACAACTACATGTATACCGGTGAGAATTTAAAAAAGAACAATGTAGAATGAAGTATCTAGCAAACAGATATCAAGCGAAGATTCTTTTTTCTTTACAAACGCAATCGTCTGGAAAAAGAAAAAAAATCACCTAATTTGCCACCATGCTTTTTTTCATTAAATAAATCCAAATTTGCTAAGAACAATAAAAATATTTATTATCTTATGTAGGATGATCTGGGCGGCGACGGACAAATCGCGGAGCCCCCGGAAGAAGAGTATGACGCCCTCAACGACGAGACGTTCGGCTCTGCCATAAACGGCGACTGGGAGGAAGCCCACGAAACGCTTGTCCTACTTGGCGGCAACGGCGAAAAAGCTGGCAAAAACTTTACAGATCATGACTCTAGCGGTAACGATGCTTTGCTTAATCGGCAACAGCAATTGCCGCTGCGTGGGTTTCAGAGCGGCAGCATCGACGACCTAGACTTGGAATTAAATTTATCATCAATAAAATTAGACGATGTAGATTTAAGTACGTTCGGTGAAAGCGATGGAAGCAATCGCATTAAGTTGGACTCTGGCGTTTGGACTACCCAACCCCCCTTCCCCTTGCCCACCAATCATAATCTTTTTCGAGACCACTTTCGCAGCGCATTTAAGCCCCAGCCGCAGGCAGACGCATCCGCAGCCGTAATGGCAATCACGCAAATAAAGCCACTGCAGGAGGCGAACGCCAATTTTGGGATACCGCCGATGCCAACAGCGGCGACAGCTAAAATCACAACACTCGAAGACATTGAACGTAATCTGATCATACAACAGGCAGTGCCAAAACAACAGCAACAACAGCAGCCTCCACAGCCTCTGCCCCAACAGGATTTGAATTTAACCAATCGGCAGCATTTGGTATCAACACCAACATTAGCCCAACAACAACTACAAAAACAACCGCCGCAACACAAGGGTAAATAACATTTCATAAATAATGATTTGTTTAAAGAAAACAAATTGCAATTAGAACACTAATATTAGTGAGCGTAAACTTCGGCAATAGTAAATTATTTTGTGTTATATTTCTTATATTTCATATACATATAATATATAAACATGTATTGACGAAGTTTAGATTACATACTAGTGTAATAACTGCAATTTTCATCTTTATCCAAGGTAATCTAAGCTACAAGTTGCTTATATGCTAGGCGTCAATAATCCAGCAACTGTATATCATATAAATATCTTACATCAACAGTAATTGTGTTAATCAGTTAAAAGCCGAATTGAATCTGAATTGAAATTAAAAAAGAACTATTTGTTATTTCAGCACCTCCCGGATTCTTAAACACGCCCCAAACGCCGCCGCCAAGGCCAAATGTAGGTTTTCACGGTCCGCACCAAATGGGCGCATCCAGTGCAGGGCCGGGTTTGATGCCCACGCCGCAGCCACAGCATCAACAGCTAAATGGAATCAGTGGGAATCGTGCGCCGCCAGGATTTATGTATCCTAGTGGCCTAGCTTCGAACCTGCCGCAGCATCCACTATTGCAACAGCATGTTTTGCCGCCCAATTTTCCTCGTCCACTGCCAAATCCACATCTGCCCACGGCGCTCAACAACTTTGCCATGCATCCCAGCTTCAATGCGATGCGCGCCGTTGGCATGCATCCGGCGGCCTACATGCAGCCTGTGCTGCCGCCCCGCCTGCCACCACACAATCTGCTCAATCAGCAGCCCAACTCGATGTATAACATGTTTAACATGCGACTGGTGCAGGAAATTCAGCAGAACCATCCGCTGCTGCAGAACGCGGCAGCGGCTCGCCAGCAGCAGCAGCTCAGTCGACCCGGCGACCGCCAAAAGCAGCAGCAGCTGCTTCCGCAACAGATGCAGCAGCTACAACAGCAGCAGCAACAGCACATGAATCGTTACGGCGGCAACCTGCCTCAGGAGGAGTTCGACGAATACGCCAATCTGATGAGTACGCGCGACAAGCATTGGCTGATTGGCATCCAGCTGTCACAGCTGAACACGGAAACTCCGTACATTGACGACTACTATTACACGGTTTATAAGGAGCGGAAGAACGGGCAGATTCGTCACAGTCAGGCACACAAGGACAACCAGCTGAATCATCCACTGACGCAGCCGCGAGGTCATGCGCAGCTTATTCTGGTTCAGTTGGGCAACAAAAATGGCTCTCGCAACGGGCAGCAGCATCGCGAAAGACGAAACTCGGACAACACGAGCAGCAGCAACACAAGCGGCATCACAAACAGTGGCAACAACAGCAACATTCTCCCTGGATATTTGTTTTCTCCCCTGAAGTTTGAGAACTCTCTGGGCAAGTTGCAGTACGGAAGTGTGACGGCGCCCCGCAAGATTATTGATGCTGAGATCATGGGCAGCGACAGCAAAACAACGGACAATGCTGGGTCCGCATCGTCAACTGCTAAGCAGAGCTCCGATAAAAACAATGAGGGCCAACCCGAGGTGGTGCTTGTGCCGAGCAGCATGCGGAAATCGCGACACATCTTGCTGCACATAGAGACCCTATATAGGTATCTGCTCAAGTTGGAGGACCTGGAGAGTCCGGAGGTAATGGCAACCATTATATTGAAGAAGAAGAAGGAGAGCGAACGCATTGCCGCTGTGGAGCAACTCGAGATGGCGAATAAAACGCCCGAAGAGCGAGCGGCTGAGGCAAATAATCCACAAAGCATGAATCCAGCGCTAAAGAACAAATTCAACTATGAAATTGAGCCGCGCGATGTTTTAGTGAGTAAGCTGAAAGCCGGCCTCACTTTCAATAAGGTTGTATTGATGATGAACGTGCGCAAGGGCAAGGTAATTGATATGCATGTTTGTAATTATGTGACGCATATTCTTATAGCTTGAATTTCTTCACTATTCAGATACTATTACGCCGCATAATGCCATTTATTGCTGATCAACCGATACGTTGGATAGTGTGGAGCGGAGTGTTCTGCTCACTGCAAAATGTCGTTAAGAAGGATCGAGAAGATGTGGACGGTTGTCTCTTTGCGCTTTATCCGGAATTCAAGAATCAAATACACGAAGCGAATTTAGATACAATTATCACCATTTCAACTGCGTTCACCATGAACGATAAAAAGATGTCGGGCATTTTCTGTAGTCGCGTAAGTTTTGTCTACTACTTGATATGTGTGTCATGCTACCATGCTCGCAATGATTGCTACATATTTCATCATTATTTTAGTTTGGCATTCTGTCGCTGGTCGGATTGATACTACGCGTAGAGGCGATCTACGTTTCAAACACCGACTCAACGCTTACGGAGGAGAGCCGACAAAAGTGGCGTGAGTTTCTTGCGCAGGTTGCATCCTGTCTAAATCGCACCATTCAGAATCAAACCATCTCAGCGGCTATCGAGTCAGATGCGATTCAACCATTGATGAATCACTTTGCGCGTTTCAAGGACTTGAAACTAGATGCGCTTCTAGCTTTAATTACACAAGCTAAACATCAAATTAATTAAACGCAGGCATTATTCCTTTTTTGAATTAATTTTGGGATGAGAAAGTCATAATTGAAAATAACAAAAACTCCCATGTATGAGGTCTGACATTAATATCTTATTCAGCAGTTAATATATACATATATGTTTGAAATATGCATTGTGTTGTATTGTTTAATTTTACATATACATTTTGAGAAACGCGCACAATTTGTAAAAGAAATTCATTCACACACACACACACACACATACATGTACATATATCACCAGCAGAGCTCATACATATAATGCAACGCGAAACAAAATATTAAAGTACTCGTACAAAATTAGTTAACCATGTAAGCAACTGCAAAAACAACAACAAACAAAAACAACAATTAACGTTCTTTTCATCAAACGTATTTGTTCACTTCAAATAATCAAAATACTTTGTTATGGCATTAAAAAATATTTTACTCATTGTATATATGCCATTCTGTATTTAATGGTGAATGATTGTCGACAACAATATTTTATTGAGATCTGTTAAATTGTTTACTTGGCTGATTTGCATAAGTTACATTTGTGAGTAATTCAAAATTGCCTATAATTAAAATAATTCAAATTTAAAATATATATAAATATTTATTGTACTTTTGACAATTTAATGAATTCATTTTAATTTGTTCCACTCTTTCATTATTTATGTCAAATTTTTATTAGTAACTTTTTATACAATTTTGGTACTTTGTAAATATCAGGCTTGAAATGCATTGGAAGATGTATTTTTTGTTTTTTATTTTATTTAATTATTTTTTTTTTTTTAATGAATTAAATTAAGGTAAACCCCTTAAAACACAATGTAAAGTTGTCTCACAAGCATACAATTTTATATATTATAATATATACATAAAAGTTTCTATTACAACAAATATTCAAAATTGTGATACATTTTGTGTATTTAAAAGAGCCTAAAATGTAAGCAGAATTGTAACAATATACAATTGCTCATTTTTGTTTTTTAGAAATATATACATACATAATGAAAAGCAACAACAAAACGAAAAAAAAACACGGACTAAATTTGTTTTCAACCTCCGTCGTTCTCTTAACTGACAAATCGTTTTAGATCATTTATATTTGTATCTATTTCAATAATTTAAACACGATTATCGATTTTTGTGTATTTTTCGTGTCATACTTTAAGTTTTATTTACTTTAATTACGTGCTTCTCTATTCAGTTTTATAGCTCGATATATTTTACAGCAGAAAAAGAAACATTTTTAGGTCGGCTTTTCACAATTAAATTACAGATTAAGTGGATGATATATTGCATATGATACAATAAGTACGATACATGTTTGTGTATACTGATGTATTTATAGCACCATAATGTTTAAAGAATACATTTTTTAACGTTTATAAGAACACAAAAGAAATCAAGCAGATCAAAGCAAATAATGTACTTGGCGTGAAATATTATTAAGAAAACAAAAATCTTATCATTTGTCACATTAAATAAATAAATATTTCTATTAAATATTTTCATTAATATTTTGATTTCACAACGAACATTGAGAGAATTTTATAAATTGTCTTTACAATTCAATATTTTAAACATTTCCATGAATTGTTAATTAGAATTATACGAAATTAAATGAACTTTCCTATGAACCCGGTAAAGTATTTAATATGCTTTGGAAATCTATAAATAATACGGCTCGGAAAATCGAGCAAACTTTATCATCTACAGAGGTTGAGCTTTACTCAGCTAAGTATATGTGTATTACGATTGAACGCATGCCAAGACATACCTAGAAAATATAGGATCCACTCAAAATATGCAATTTTGTGCTGTAGTCAAAAATTTTATATATTCGCTCCTATGCTCTATAGAATATACGTTTTTACACTCGAGAGAATATTGGTTTCGTGCAGAGCTCGTCCGATCATTTTACTTGAATATGTATATGGAATTCATATTCGATGATACTTTCGTTTTATAAAAAACTTAGATTTTCTGATACCTCCTCCTGTAGAAGAGGCCTTTTATACCTTATCAGACTTGTGTTGCTCCCAAAATATCACAATTGCGTTATATGGATTCCGCGTTTATTAAACAAAACAAAAAAAGTCCTCTAGAGTCATGGCAAATCGGAAATGACATACATATGTACATATGTATATGTGTATGTGCTATAAAATAAAGTTTATAGGCGTCAATAAGTTTTGCTGGTAGACCAGCCTCCATCTCAAGTCGTTAAGTGTCATAATGCTGTAATTAATGAGACGTTTTCTTTGAGTCGGCTGCAACGCTTTTACCTGCTAAAATCCATTGTGCTAATCT
Organism: Drosophila aldrichi; assembly: GCA_035045965.1. Lineage (NCBI taxonomy): Eukaryota > Metazoa > Arthropoda > Insecta > Diptera > Drosophilidae > Drosophila > Drosophila aldrichi. The sequence continues at coordinate 1,697,015 of JAWNOM010000294.1, forward strand.
ATCTACGGTTAGCTAGGAGCTATCTACGCATCATTTACTTTGCTAGGAGTCGAAGAGTATCAAGTCTTCTCCACCTTCATCACCCCAAAAATGGAACTCAACTCGTCATCATCGACGCCACAACTATTTTCGCCTCTAATTGGAGATAACAGCGGCATTTGTCGCGACAATGGTGGCAATAATGGCGCCCAATTCGCGCGCGCCCTGCCGCCAGTTGCTGCTTGGAAATCAAAGTTGTGCATATGAGTATCCGTGTCTGTTTTGTCCTGCTTGTCCTTATGAGCGCGCACACACACACACACCACACACAAACACAGTGTATGTCTCTGGATACTTGGCCAAGCTCTAGGTCGTACTATTCACTCGCACCCACTGTCGCGCCATCCGCACAGTGGGACGGGGTGAATCGTCGCCACAAGTGCTAGCCGTATCTAGCTGTGGCTGCTGTATGCTCAGTCTGAGCCCGTCTGTGTGTGTGTGTGTGTGGCTCACTTCATTGAGAAAAAAGAATATGCCGACAAGTTGTCGTCGCTCTGGTCGCCGCTGGCGCTAGCGCTGACGCTTTCGTTGCTGTCCGCAGTCAGCGTCGACATCGTCGATTCCGAGCTTCGAAACAACTTCCGAAGCTGTCGACACTTGTTACGCACTCTGGCGTCTTATAAAACATAAACCGTTAGCATAACCAAATTCGAATCGTTGCAAATTGTGGATTGAACTTGGAAATTTGCGAAAATCATATTACTCATTAACGATGCTATCTGCAATAGCATATTTACGATCTTAAAAAGCTTAGTAGGTCAGTTCATATTCAGATGAATCATTTATATACTCCTAGCCTTATCATTTTTATGAGATTCCAGCATGATAAGCCTTACAATACTAGGCCATCATTATAAAAGTATGTAGATTAAATTAATGAGCTTTAAGCGATGGATTTTAGCTATTACATTCCATTTATAATTATACTTATAAGTACAAATAATTTCTTCGATTGGCAAAGTGTGATTTTGTGATCGGTTATTGTTTTGAAATTTTTCCAAAAGTAAGTCGTCTATTTGTGGCATGATTAAGTCCCTGACGCGGCGACATTCTTCTTTGTCGCGTCTCACCGAATTGTCGAGCACAGTGGTGCAAAGAGGCAAAGTATGATGACCAAGCTATCCCTGCAGAGGGCATAGAAAAGAACCTTATTTAGGCAGATGCACTCTTGAATTATAATCGTACATGTCTTAAGCAACGACAGCTAATTAGCGTAAAATATATCCGAGGCTCAGGTCAAGCATCTTAGCGCGCACTGCTCCACGGTTAGCAGTCGACACATGGAGCTTATGGAAGGGCTTTTTGCCAATGCGACGCCAAGGATGGACGCGGGCATTTCTCTCTTTAGGGGGTTTGTCGTTATGACTGTGTTATTGTTGCTGTTATTATGCCCTGAACCCATTAAAAATCCGATGACAGGGTATATTGTTTCTATTAAAGTGCACGCAACTGAGCCAATGGGGCATGTTTGAACCCCCGTGCAAATAAATTCTTGACCATCTATCTGAAAAGGATGTTTCTTATATGTATATTTTATATTAAATACATTTCTTTTTAGATTCATAATTTTAAGATCATATTTGGAAACTGTATGGATATTTGTTATAAACATAGATTTGCTTAGGCTATATTGAGATACATATTTTCTTCTATTCGCATTCCTATATACATATATGTATGTACATACATAAGCATGCTCATCCTAACGGGGTGTGTATATCGTGTGTATGCCAGCTATAATATTCGGAATGACAGATGTTCAGTGAGGGTATCTCCGAGTCGGGCAATCGCCCGCAATCGCCACGCCGCTCTCTTGTTGTTGCTGTTGTTATGGCTGGCGTTGTTTAGTTGACTTCGGCCGCCAGTCGCCGTCTGTGTTACCGTCGCCAACGCGGTTGCCGCCAATGTTGCTGGAGCCGGCAGACCGGCAGCCAACATTCGACAACTAAACTGGGCGCAGATACAGATACAGTATAGGTTTAAGATTCAACACCATGGGGACCAGAAGCGAAGTGTCGCCAGCTAGTACAAATTTATTTTCTATTGCTCAGCTCAGTTTTTGAGGAGTATCCCATTCTAATACGCTTCCATGCTTTGATTTCAATTCATTTTGCGTGCTATTCGGTCAGCTCCATGACTAACCCATTGCCTATCAATATAGAACCAAATATACATACATACATATAAATATGTTAAATGTTTACATAGTCATTAAAATAATTCATCCAATCATAAGTAATATATTAAAACATCAGTTTATTTAATAAATAACATGTAAATAATAATATGTAAACACATAAGTTTATTTAATAAATAATATATCTTTTAGTTATTCATCTTATCATTAAAAGTGTCACAGAAATGTTTGAAATACAGGGAAACAAAACTCCGAGTTTATTTCAATCTAACACTAAAAAGAAAAGAAAAAAAAACAACAACAAAATAAAACAACTTTGATTAATATTAATATTAATAAACACAATCCGATCTTTGAATTAAAAACTATTTATTAAGATTAGATTATATTTTGAAAAAGTTATCAAAAATAAGTAAAAGTTACGTAGAAACAAAACAACACAACTATACTTAAAAATAGAGTTTATTTAAGATGAGAATCATTAAATCAGAAATTACTCACAAAATTTTCCAACTAAACAATTGTAACATTCAGTAATTTACGAAATTTTATCCTCAAATTGTTTACATCATATATAAATATATTTCACTCTGTTTAGTAGGCAATTAAAAAAAAAAATAAGTAAATTTACTTTAACAAATTAAAAAAAAAAAAATAAATAAATAAAATAAAAAATTTAAATACATATTCTTGAATCCAAAATTCGGATTTATGTATATAGATAAGGGATAATAATAATAGAGATAATAATAAATAGATATATAGATAATAATAAATATACAAAATTCAATACGAAAAATATATATTACAGTAATATATTTCAATTTTTGGTAAAAAAAAAATAACTGTAAAAAAAAACCTCAAGTAAATATGTGACAATGAGTCAGAAATCAGGACGTTTTGGCTGCGGCGACGGCGCCTTGTTGAACGCTTCTTTTGACGCCGTCTGCGTCAGCCTGCAGAATGCTTTGCGCAGTTGTCCCAAGTGCGCACTGGCCGAGGCATATAAAAGGATAAACGCGTACAGGACTGGCATTTAGTTCGCACGGAATCATGCGGCAGGACACAGCAGTCCCTTGTGCGCCGACTAAACGATATATCCCTTCGCTACCAATCGCAAACGCAAACGCAATCGCAATCGCAGTCTAGGCAAACGAGTCTCACAAAACTTTCCGTTGAGAACCTAAAGTTTCAAAATATCGCGGTTCCAAGATGATGTACGACAAATAGTACAGTGAAGCATCGAATGAACGCATTAATGCACTTGCTTACAAACTAATCAAATATTGAAAACTCGAAACTTCAAAAGTGTGTTTGGTTAATTTGGTAAGTGAAACTTAGGGCGATAAAACACATAGCAGACTCTAATTAATGTGCAAGCTCATATATAAATAAATAAAAACATCGCGTTTGGTGCGACCGAGTAAATAACAATAGGTGATAATCCTATTTACTCAAATTCCTAATTATACTAGTGTCCATTTCTAACTATAATAATTCCACTATGATTTTTGTATATACAAATCTTTGACATTTGATGTATGGCGTGGTCCCCTTTCAATATCAATCATCAATTCAATCAATATTTTCAAAATATTTCTAAAATTCTCAAACACTTTAAAACTTTGAATACTGTTAAAGTAAGATTTCTTACATTAAGTTTTGTATATCTCCATCACTTATTAAAATAAAGTTAGAATATTTTAATACGATCTAAAAATAAATAACTGTATTCAAAAATTTACGCCTAAAAGTCATACACCTATCAATTTATTTTGATATATGACAGATTTGACATGACAAATTTTATTTGAGTAATACATATTAATATTTTTAGAACTTGAAGCAGTTTACAAAAGTAAAATATCTGTAAAATATTATTAGATCTCTATCAAAGACATTTAAAGATATCGTTTTTCTTCAGTTATATACAAATAATTATTTAATTTATAGAAGACGTCTGCTGTCATAAAATTTCTAAGCACTACTAAAATAATAATTTGCTAAAAAATTTATGAATCTTATGTGGAGATCTACAATAACTTAAAGCTTTTTCTCGTGATATATATATATATTTTCAATAAGGCCAGTCTACTCTAATACCATCTAAGAAAATTGAATTTTTTTGGTGGTCGACAACAAGCTATGGGTCATTGTTTGGTATAGTTTGTATGTTTATATGTTTGTATATAGATGATATTCGAGGGTCAACATGTCAAGTTGTTCAATTATGGAAACTGTTTGTTAGATAATTCTAAATTTATCATGCCCCATGGGCACATCCTTAAAAATGTATGTCTGGTTTTTTCATTCCTACGTATTGATGACGATTAAGGCATTGCCCTCCTGTAAGCTCGTGAGTTACTATTAAGATATTTTAGATCCTCATGAGTACTAACGGATCGGATTGATCGACTTATGAAGAAGCACACTCTGTGTTGATTCATATTTGTGTTCAACACTTCGCTTGCCCGTCTCTATCTCCAAGCTGCACGAGTGGAATCTTGAAATCCGAGACGAAGTAAGCAGTGTACCCTGTGCAGGAGTATGCTAACGATGATAAATATGATTATGATGATAATGACGTTGTGACAGCTAAAGCAGGTTTGTACCTCTTACTATGACTCTGATTCTGACTCTGACCGCAATGGATACGGCGACTGCGACTGCAACTGCGAATGCAACCGCGAGTGCTTCCCTCGACCCGTCTCGTCTCTGTTGCTCGTCCCTTCTCTTTAATGGGTTTTTAACAAGTTTGCTTTGACTGAAGTGCGCTGATGATATCTTATTAGCTTTAGCCTCCTAATTGTGCTCATCTCAAGGAAGATGCCCAATTGTGCATCACGCGTCTTCGACCACCCATGGAAATCGAATTGCGTGTGGATATGGGATGCTTGATGTCTACAGAAAGATATATTTTTAAATATATGTTATATATATATTTAACTCGATCTGCAGAAGATATGGCCCTTTATTATACACATTCATGATTTTAATAAAAAGTCTATGGCTTTAATATCCACTCCGACGGATGGGCAGCCTACTAATTTCTAACTATAAAAAGCCCACAAATAATGGATTTTTAAGCTGGGAAACGGATTTTTAGTAACAGTAGACCTTATCCAAATATGTAGATATATCCCCTAAATATTTTTATTCTTGTATTACAACTTGATTCTATTATACAAATTTCGACTCTCGACCACCTATAAAACAATGTTTTGTATATTTAGGAGAATTAAAAAAAAAATAAAAAATCCAAGTAAGGTAAGTATAGAAATAGTTCTATATATTATATAAATATGTTGTTAATATTGTAATTCATCGCATCCTGAACAACTTCTTGAAACTCTTAGGTATTATATTCTGCTGCCAGGTGAGTCAGTCTTCGTCTTCCGCTGACATCCCACAGTCATCGAGACCCTGCGGTTCCGACCTGTTATTATCGTAATGACAGCAGCCTATTTGCTTTTATGTTTTCAAGTCGTCCAAGCCCAAAACAATTATCTCTGCTGGAGCTGGCCAACACGCTCTCCAATACTTTTTTTATCTCTCTTGGAACTCAACCTTCTCTCTTTCTCGGTCTCTCAATCTTCCTATCTCTCTATTTATGTATGTATGTATGTGTGTATGTGTCTCTGTATGTAGAGGTGCACCGATCACCTGAAAGACTCGAGCGAAGTAATATATTCTTGATCGGAACTCTAATTGACATCATGCGATTATGCTGAAAATTTTTGCATTGTTCTGTATTTGCTCACAACAAGTGAAAATTAGTCATTTTTTTCTTAAGAAGATTTATTTTTGATTATAGCAATTAAATTTTAAAACAAATCGACATTCCTTAAATAAATAAGTTAAATTTAAATATTGCAATATAAGCTTAATTATTGCAGTTAGTTTAATATATATTATATTTTTATTGTATATAAATTATTTACATTTTGGTTAATTTAACATTTTAATGTCATGTTCATGTTGAAGTGCATTTTGCTGTCGAAATAACGCAACTTAAATTCGCGCGCAGCCAACTTCAAGTGAGTAAAAAATTGCGTACGGCCAACTTCAAGTGAGTGGCAAGTGCGTTTGTGTTAGTGCGGCGGGCGTCACTGTATGCGAGAGAGAGAGCGTCGACAAACTCACCACACATTCGTCAGATACTAAAACACACATATGCATGCTGTCTCAAAACGCAAGAAACTTTCGTTGTGAGCGGACGTACTTTTTTTCGGTTGCTATCCGAACATTTTTTTGTTACGCGGGCGTAACCAACAAATAAATGCAAAATACATAGTCCAGCGGCAGTTGCTTCTTCACAGCGTTCGCGTTCTATGCTGATCTAGACAATATTTTGTTTTGGACATATTTCTTAGCTCTCTCCTATATTCGAGCATTGTGCAAGCGAAAAGTGAAATGAAAGGTTGAGTGCATTAAGTGACGAGCAAACACAAATTCGTCGCCGTCGCCGTCACCATTACCGTTCACATGTGTAAGCCGAATCAAAATATATATTCAAGTGGAATAACGGCACACAAAAAGTGCGATGTAAGAAATATTGATCAATAAACAAAAAGAGGTGTGCATACGTAACTCACACTTACCATTGAAATATGCGTGACGACTGCTAACGAACGTAACGTAACGCAACATTCATAAATACATATGTACGTACATACGTACATAGCAAATACTTACGTACTTCCATAGATTGATCAATGCTTCAAGCAAACGATAATGCGTGGATACGTTGTGGCCAAACATACATACATATTTACATACTATATTCACTACAAACCACCATACAGATATACATAAGTATGTACATGTATGTTAAATATTATTGTGTATTATTAATGTGTGTTCTATAAACTACGATACTATTTAGTTCTTTAGAGATGGATATTCTATGTGTATATATGTATGTGCATATATATTGAATATATTGTGTTCATTCAGTCTTAGAATAAATTATCTTTTATGCTGTAGAGCAAGAAATATTTTGTTTTTATTATGCCATTGTGATTTTTCTCTAGCCCGAATTCTATTCTGTTATGCTTATGTTTGGGTGTAAACAATCTTATATAATAAGATGATGGAGCACTAAACAAATAAATTGTCTAGTCCGACACAATATGTAATATTAGAAATATGAGAAAATATTTAGTTCTGCGATAATCGCATAATTTGCAAGCAAATTAAAAAATATTCATAACTTCGCCTTATCTGACATCGAACATTAAACAATCTTCTAAGCCATACGAATTGAATAACATCGTTCCCTCCATCAGATATAAATTCCAGTTCCTTCGAAAACCAAAACAATACTCTTAATGAAAGAGATATGAGGGTATAATGTACATGTATATGTATACGTATGCGTGCATGTATGTATGTATGTTTGTATTTATGTAAACAGTAGGCCAACAAATAATGCTGACAACTCGATTAGTGCTTACGAAAAATAATAAATCAATATCGAAACCGCGTATTTTGAATCGAAACTGATTTCAGTAGTGAAGAATAATTACGATTTAATATTAATAATATTCGCAATGTGAATTGCTAAATAAATGTGAATGAAACCCTCATACATATCAACAAATTACAATACACCAACATAATCAACGTAAAATTGGTGTGATTTATACAATAAGCCTAATAAGGATATAATGGAATAATAGCCACATCAATGAAGTAAGTATATACAGACATATATTTTTTAAATTTAATATTTTGTTTATTTCATCAGTATAATATAAGAATGTAAATAATAGATTATAGTTTAATTACTATATATTAATACATAGCTCAAATCTTGATCAGTTTGTTTTCTAAAATTAATACTGCCATAAAGGTGACTTGGATTGAATAAAAATGATTATAAGTAGATCAGAATGCACAATATAATAAGACTAATTAGCGGAAAACTGTAAAATTGGAAAATATGAAATATGAGTATGAAGTTTTCTAGGCATAACACATTATTTCATATGCATATGTAAACATACCCGAAATGATTTTTTCAAGATATTTTTTAATCACATTCTACGTGTTAAAAACAAAATGAATAATACCTCTCCCCTGTAATTTCGCTTGATTAATATACCAATACTGCTCGACTTCATTGTAACATTTTGCCGGCGCCATTGCAATTTACTTATAAACAACCATATTTTACCTACATACATGAATAGCATCCATCAGCATTGATGATAGCGCCGTCAGCAGGTGTATGCGCATATATGTATGTATGTATTTCACAGATGTGCATTGTTATGTGCCAGCGATTTTCCACGAACTAATGCGGGCATAAATACATACATACATTCATACATCCGTACGTATAAAGAATAAAAAAATATATGTATGTATATACATATATATATGTAGACACATATTTAAAGAGGCATTTACCCATTGTTTTTAGCAATATGCCCGGACATCCTTGCTCCTCCGCTGCTCCACGTTGCGCATACTTCTATTGCCAATACTAGATTTTTATACTTGTTGAATTTTCAAAAGAATTCGGAAATGTGTTATTTCTTTACCACCTATAGACACACTCACACGTACATGTATACACACATGCATACATATATACAATATATTTATACACACATACACATACATGCATACGCACACACATACACTGAACCGATGCTCTCTTGTGCACTTGCTCTGTGCTCTCGCTCGTTCGAATTCACCTCAAATTTTTGATTCTTCCAACTTGTCAAACCGGCTGACAAAACGACCGAACGAGCGACCGACCGACCGACGCGTCGGTCTATAGTATCGTTGTTGTGTTGTTGTTGTAGTTTCTGGCGCTGTCGTTGTTTCGTGTCTGTCTGATATAAGTTTATATTGGTGGCGCCATTGCGACGACGCCGCCGCCGACATCGTTACTATTATTTCTTTTATTACGTTTACGTCAGTGGCGCCCACTGTGGCGCCTGTGCCTCATTGAGTCTCGTCTCGTCTCGTCGCGCTGTTACCCTGCCTTTGCCTTTGCTTTTGCTTTTGCCTCTGGCTGGCACGCAAGCGAGCAAGTAAATTCAATACGTTTCTGTGTGTGTGTGTATGTATGCATATGAACATTTGTACGTATGTACATACATATGTACATATATGTATGTATGCATGCATATAGGAACGTGTGCGTTGTTTCTGTTTTGTAGATGTGTGTGAGTGTGTGTGTGTGTTCGGCTGAGCGTGTAGTCGTGCCGTCAAGTCGGCGGCGCCACTGTTGTCGTCGCGATAAGGAGCACAAGAAATGCCAGCGAGCCAGTCAGCCAGCAACAAAATGGTCGTAGGGGCCACAGTTTTGTATTTGATGTTAACTTACAGCGGTTGCTGTCAACGCTAGCGCCAGCGTCAGCGCCAGGCAGTGATGCTGCGCAGTCCGACGCCGCCGCTGGGATCGGCATATTACTCATGCGCCTTGGATTCGCTACTTGTGCGGCGCGTTTGTGCTTTTTAAGCTCTGATAACAGCTAATCACATACACATACAATACTCGAATGTATGTATGTATGTATGTATGTATGTGCATGTGTATGCATACATACGAGTACGAGTAGTGTGCATGCACATGTGTATGACATAATTTACATATGTACATGTGTGTATATACATATGTACATACATCATGCAATTGTTTATATGTTTGTATGTACGCACATGCATTTTCAAAAAAGCATACATATGTACATGTACACATACATACATGTATGCACACATGTCTATTTCAACAATATGCATATGTATGTATGCATGTATGCAGGTGGTCAATGCCTTCAATTTAAGGTAGTATTCTAGAGTACCTGGCAACGAACCGGAAGCTCTCTTATGGGTATGTATGTATGTATGTATGTGTGTAAATAAATGACTTACATACATACATACATATGTGTGTGTGTGTAGAGGCACAGCGCTTAACCCCAGATAAGTTTTTCGTTTATTCATTTTATTTTAGTTTTTATACTCGCTCACGAAATGAAAAAAAAAAAGTAGATTAGATTTTTTGCATTATCCGATTTGTAAAGCATTTGGCCGCTATGAAAGATTGAGACTTTAATTTGGAAAATGTTTACATATACAGTGCCCCAAAAATATCTTCATACCGAAGAAACTTTCTTTCTTTAGGGATGGACTTAACTTGTATGTATGTATGTACATATGTATACATAAATAAGAAAATAAATAAAATTTAAGTATTAAACTATATTTTAATAAGAAATCATAAAATGCTTCAATTATACATACATATGTATGTATATACATATATTTTAAAATGGGAATTTGATATAAATTCGTGAATAAATGTTATAAGTAAAGCTTTAAGATATTTATATTTAGAATACGATTTTGACATGGGGAGATGTAAAATTCTTTCTAGAGTTTAAACCATATTTCATTGAACCAATTCCGAAAATTTTTAATTTTGCAGCTGAATATGCAATATTCAATATTCAATAATAGCACATATTTAGAAAAATTTAGAACCTATAAATGCTAAAGACTTGTCTTAAATATATGTACATCCATATGTATTTATATAGCATGTAGCCGTTTTATACAATTTTGATATTTGTTTTATTTTGGATACCGGCTTCAAATCTTATCAAATTTCTTTGATCTACGTCAATTCCAAGTATACTTACAAACATACATACATACGTATATGTATGTGTGTATAAGTGGGAATGATTTCGCTCTTTTAACGAAATGTCAAATATTCATTAGAATATGTATGTACATATGTACATATGTATGTATGTAGATCATATAAGAACTAAAAGTTTTTTCAAGTGACATTAAGTATTGTATTAAACAAATCGTTTGGCCAATTAGCAAACGCACGTGGCAAGCAACGCGGAGCAGCGAATGGCACTCTTACTATACATACATGTGCACACATACATATGCATGTATACATGTATGTATGTCTATGAACATGTGTATATGCACACATGCAGGCATTCAAGCATATTCTAAGCAGAATATGCGATTGAATTGAATCTTTATTTACTAGATTGTAATTGTGGATTTGAAGCTATTTTATTTATTTGTTAGACATTAGAGTTAATGTAGTATTAAAACAAAACTCAAGAGCTGGAAAATGAATTAATATTTTTTTTTAATTTGAAAATTAGATTTATTTAGTTTTCTTAAATATTTTCATCATGAGTATAAATTCGCTAATGGAAGGATTTGATCTTAATATATTTCTCGATTGATAGAAAAAACATATTGTTTGTCTTATTTTGGTGTATACATATTTACATTCTTTATAAAAAAAAAAAAAATAATAATAATAATAAAAAATAGTTTAGATTTGATTTAATCATATCTTTACGTCTAATCTTGAAGCTGTTTTGTATCCCAAGTCGAATATTTTGAAAGGACAATGATAAAAAACTAAAAGAACACTACCGAATTCGAATTCAGCGAATTAAAACGATTAGAAATATAAGCTTAAATTAAAAGTCTTAAGAATATGTATATTACGTATTTCCATAATTTTCGGTAGATCGAAAATATACTGCTGCTCTTAATTTGTAAAGTGAACCAATATTAATGGAATTATTTTCTCCAAATTTTGAATTTTTTGCAGAGTGCATATCAAAGCAATCGAAACACCACCAAAATCATATCATAGCTAAAAGTCTCTCGAGTGATACAAAGGAATTCGACTTTACCGCCAAGCCAAGCCTAGTCAATACGTATAATAATAACTATATGTATTTATTGTACATATGCAATCATAGATGCATATGAGTTAACGTTAACTGTAATTGGAAGGAAGTAAGAGTTAGCCCGAATCCTAGCCCACCGCACATATCACAAAGCAATCGAGTCGTCGACCGAGTCAAGCCTTATGAGTGCGTCTGAATAAAGTTGATTAACTCAAATAATGCACATTCGATAATATCGATGTTACCAAAAGAATTGATGTCCCTCCATGATATTCCAAAGCGAAAAGAAAAAAAAACTATGGCGTTATGCGTCAAGAAACAATCCGGCTACGTGCGATGCGGATGGGATACCGACACCCATGCAGCAACAACAGCCGCTGCACCCTCCACATCAACGCCACCCTCAGAGCTGCGGCAGCTTCTGCTGCTGCTACGCGGATCAGTCCCCGCTGATGATGATGCGGCAGCCGAACAGCCCGTCCCCACCACCGTACAGTTCAATACCCTCCATAGACTGCTCAGGCTCCTATCGCCCCACCCACAACCACCCCCAGATGCAGCTGAGGTGCCAGCCAAATGGGCAAGAAGACATTTCCGTGTCCGCCTCGGCGAGCGAAGAATCGAACTATTCCTATATAAAAGATGGCTGCAGCTACGCAAGCTCTGGCGCCGGCATGTTGGTCGACGAAAACAGGTTCTGTCCGGAGTGGGCTCTACCGATGTCGGCGGCAGTGCCGATGCAGGTGCAGGTGCCGGTATCGATGGCGGTGCCAATGCCGATGCCGATGCCGGCTTGTTCCAATGCACATTCAACGACAGCCGCGGCGACCTTTGCCACGACAGCGGCGAAGATGTTTCGCAACTGCTGTGGCGGCGGCGGAGACAGCAGCAGCGGGACGACGACAGACTCCGGCAACAGATTCTTTTCGAAAGCGAACACGGTGCAGAGCAAACGCCACAGTCAGAGCCGACAGCGCACAGCCTCATCCACACCCACCTGCCCAATGCATACCCAGTCGCGTACATTGTCCCCAGCTGGAGCCGGGTCAATGTCAGCGACAGCCTCGCGTCAAGAGACGGTGCACCAAAACTTCGATGCATTGCTGAAGAAGCTCAAGAGCAAACAGGTAGCCGATCTACTCCAGGCCGTAAGAAGTCGCGTGGATCCGCCTCACAAACGCGACCCGCCAGACACGTCGAGCTATCTGCAGTGCATCCTCATCAAGTGCAGCTTGCCCATCGACAAGGGGCAGCATGTGACCACGTGCCAGCTTTTTCTTTGGTCCGACCTCATGGATGCCGGCGAGCTAAGACGTCTGCCCACTTGCCCAAGTGCTCGGGACTCCGTCTATATCTGCTGCAATCCACTGCACTGGTATCGGATAAACTATCCAATCGATTCAGGTAGGCCAATACATCTACATATATGAATATATTTATGAATTGTATTGAACTATAAATCCCTGAAATAAAACTGAACATCAGGAAAAACAATAATCTTTAAATTAGTATGTAGAAGAAGTCCTTATAACATGGAAATTTGAATCTGACGCGATTGTAAAGAAATGTATTCCAATTAAATGAATGGTTCCAATATTCGAAAACTAACTAACTAACAGCCCTTAAAGCAATATCCTTGGAAAATGATAAGTTTCTTGTGTATTGATTATATTATATAATATGTATATAGACTAGTTTAATCTTGACTTATGTACATATGTATATCTTATAAACATGACGTTAATATTTGATTTGAGTCGTGCTGTATACGTGAAATACTCACGAAGTTGATTTTGTAACGGGGTTAAATTGTTCAACCCTTTGAAGCGAAAGTATTCCTGCCTCGAGAGGAAAGACAATTCTCTGCAAGTATGTATTTCTATATGTATCTACATACATACATATGTACTTGTTTACATGTATGTATATGATGTATGCCAGATCGACCGACACAACAGCCTCGAAATGCGTAAATTTAGAATTGTAGAACTTGGCGCCAGGAAATAAAACTATCACACAAAATGCCACTAATTTTACGGCAAGCCTGAAATAGCAAAGTTCTCTGAATTATTGGTTTCTCGTACTATTACAAAAGCCTAAATACAATTACATATATATATTTAGGATTCAGTGGATCTTCTAGTCCTGAATTATTCTATGATATACATATGTAAATATAGCAAGTAATTTAAACAAATTCAATTTTAATATGTATATCTGACATCTTATACATACATAAACATACATTTTGTTTTATATGTTAAATATTTACATATATTCGTTACATTTCTGATGAGCGATAAGAATCTAGGTAATATTTGAGACTAGAAATGAGTTGGTTAGTTGGATTACAGATAGATCGGGTTATTTAATAATACAAACAGGCTAAAACATAATGAAAACCGGTTACAATTTAATGTAGTTTTTGTATAACTAGATTCGGAGGTATCTGCTCGTTGAAGATGATTTATTTGATTATTTTTTGCGAGCTGTCTCAGCGTTTTGTTATCCGAAAAATACCCTATTATTAGCCGCTCATTCCGTTTTGTCGATGCAGTGGGTGCATACATACACACATACATATGTATGTATACATAGCGATGCTCAGATATTTATATTCAGATGCATGTACATATGTACATATATCGTCTTCGTAACATAAAACCAATTACTGTTAATAGCAAATACTTTTTGTTTCGAGCAACAACCGTTTGCTTCTTCTTCCAATTGCCTTTAATGTGCATGTTAAAAAAAAAGCGTGGACCTCCCTGATGCACGACGGCGAAGGTAAACAGGCTCTTGGAGGCATGGCAGAATGGATCGTGCTGTGTTTACCTGTTCGACTGTTCCGAGACTCGCAGCAGCAGCATCAGCGCACTTCGCTTGTGTTTCGTCTGTTGTCGGTGAATCAACTTCCCGATACCAAACGGGGACAGGTTTTTTTTAATGATGGCGCCGAGCACATTGAACAAGACGATAATGTTATTCCCTCCACATCAGGAAAAAAAAAAAAAAAAAACGAAAAAAAAGAGAACACGATTCCTGGAATTGTAGCGAAAGCGACTCGGCCAGAATCGGGATCGGGATGTATTAAGGAATTTGTATGTATGTATACAGATCGCTGTTCCTTCGTCTTCACAAAGGAATTCTCATAAAATGAAAACTTATTTTGCAGCAGTTCAAACATGGTAAATGTCCAAGTTGCGACCCTAATTATTTAAAGCAAAAGCAAATGCTCCAGTCGGGAGTATCCGGCTAGCAGAGACCCTAAATCATTCAATTATTTTAGGAACCTTTTCTATGGATTAATCTAAACTACAAAAAACTCGACATAAAATGTTCGTATTATTATTTGAATTTAGATTTCTTACTTAAGTCATAAAGAAGAAGAATCGTTAGGCGTGAGGAGTCTTTCTGAAGTAGCTAAAGCTAGAGCGTTTGTAACTTAAGGTAATGCATTTTAATTAGGTTATCTCATTTTTTACGGCTATCAATTTTAAGACAAACATTGAACCAATAATTGTTTAGTGTTTTTACATACTTATATGACAATTACTTTTAATTTGAGTCACAACCGTTAAATAGAGGGATCTAATAGTGTGTGTTTATGTGGAAATTATTGGACGAAAATGTTGAACACAATTATTTTGAATGAATAAATATTCATTAGAATAATTTTTTTTTTAATCATACCTGAAAATGAAAATATTGAAATTTAATACTCACAAAGTTCTTTTTCCAATTTATTAAATGAACTGGACTTTCATACCAAAAACTTTCTAAAGGAGGTACAGAAATACCCTTTTTCTATTTATAACTTTAATTTTACATCGTAAATTTTGAATGTCATATCTTTTCATATACATATTTCATATGCCAGATTTATATTTCGTAGATTTCGTAAAGTTATTAACATCGGGCTAAGGGTATCTCTTAGCCTGTGAAACCCAAGCGTTAGATCACTTCTACTTGTTCCCCTTAAATTTTGAGGAATCGATTCAATCAACCAAAAACAAAAAGAAAACAAATACATATGTATGTTTATATATGTATGTATGTATTGAGGTAAAGTCACTTGATTTTTTGATGGAGCTCAGCGATCGGATATGCTGCGCTGCGTCGTTGGGGCGATAAAGGCAACGTTGGAATTTTACTGCTCCCTTTTTCTTTGACTTTGGCTTTGCCTTTGGTTTTGGCTTTGTCGCTGGCTTTGGCGCTTGGCGTTGGCTCTGGCGTTTCATAAGGTTTTTAAGAATCTATCGATTCACGCGACGGCGACGCCGCGGCGTCAGCGTGGCAGCAGCAGCAGCAGCAGCCAAACGTAATCAGGTTAAACTGGTACTGGGGCTAACTAAGTCGACGGCGCCGTTGCTGTTGTTGTTGCTGTAGCTGTCGCTGTCGTCGTTGCCGTCGCCGTCGCTGCTGCTGCTGCTGGCAGTACTGCTGACGTTTGCAGCGCCAGCTTCCTCCGCTCCCAGCGGTAAGCGCCGCACATCAAACGATTTGTGCGCCAATAAAATGTCCCCCAGTGCTGCTGGCTGATATGCAAACATTATTTATTTTATTTATTTATTTTTATTTCGCCGCGCTGATGTTTGGCCTGGCTGCGCTCAAGTTTGTTGCTGTTTTATACCCTGTTCACAGAAGATGCAAAGAGGGTATTTATGTGCACACAGCTCTTTGCAGATAGATCCATAGATTGGCATGAACTCTGCAAATCTCTGAGTTAATATTAAACAGGGAGGCGTAGATTGAAGTGTAACACATATATTTATAAATATATATTCTATATATGTATGTATGATTTATTTAGCTAATGCCATTCCACCTACAGGGTATCTCTTAGTGGTTCCCTCTTGAGCGCCTTCCACTTGTTTTCTTTTCTGATCTTGCTTCTTTTTTTGTTTCGGTCTCGCTTTGCTTTGGCTTTGTTGGATGTGTTGTATGTGTTTATGTGTGTACCAGCGTGCATATGTGTGTATGTATTCTCGAATACTAATATTGTACTATTTTTGTGAAGCATGATCTCATCGCACAGCTTGTCTTAAACACGCGCATTTCAACCCGTCGTAGTCTTGGGTAATTCTCCAAACTGCTTACATTTATTAATATACGAAACTCTCTATATGTACATATTTATTGGTCCTTTATTGATTAATAAAGAATCTAGACGACTTATATTTGCGATACCAAGGATCTGTCCAAGATTGACAAGCCTCATGCATAGGAATCATTTGAAGATCTGAATCTCTGAAACGGTTCTATAGCAAAATGTCTTATAGCAAGCGTTTTGTAACGTCTCTAAAATTGTTGATTACTGCTTTGTATTTTTAATAAGTTTTGTTAATTGTCATTTTGAAGAATAATTAACATGGTATGGGTTTCAAGGCTCAGACAAATTTAATTCATCACTCATAGAGTTTCATAGCATTTGCTTATGTATGTATGTAATATATATGTATGTAAAAAAAGATCATATACTCATTATATTTACAATTAATAATAATAATAATACATATTTCTTTTTTATAAAATGCAATTACATATTATTAGATAAGAAAGATCGAATAAAAAATATAGATATTACATAATTCATTTTATTTCATGTTTTTATGTAATTAATATAGTATCTATAAGTCGACTAGACTACTTTTACTTATTATTAATTTCTCGTAAACTATCCGATTGTAGAACCAGTAGACCCAACCAGCTGTGTTGGGTCCTCTTCAAGATTTCTAATAAAGTGGATAATGCATTTGCTTCTAAGTTTTACTAAAACCGGCTTTGGGCCATTTCACTGTTCTATACCGACTAATATTTAACGAGTACGAAAGTCATTCATGGCTTTAATATTATACATACATATGTACATATCTTAATATATATAAGTCAATTTATGATTCAAGCAATTTACTATTAATTCTTCTAAATATATTCTGTGTATTTACATGTAAATTATGTAATGTCATTAGTTAACATAAGTCTTACGCTCAAAATCCAAAATTGGAACCCGTAATATTGATCATAGGACGTGAAAATTAAGTACATCTTGATTTACACCATATTAATTAAAAAACGATAAGGTCAAAATATTTAAAGGATAACGATTAAAAATATTTATCCAAACAAGTAAGAAAGCTCTAGTCGAGACTGCCCGACTAGGAAATCCCCAATAATTCTCCGCGTGTTTTTTCTTACAAAAAACACACACACACATACATAGGCACATATAGGCACGCACGCATGGGCTGCAGTGTGGGCTTCTCATGGAAACTTAATTGTTTAATAACTTTTTTTGTGGACGTACGTTCTTCATGAAACTTTAAGATTATGATTATATCATTACTATGCGTGTATATGCCGAAACTCAAGTCTCTAGTATTTGAAATACGCCTTTTACATAAGTGTGGGTGAGGGGGTGGATATAGGGGCGGGGGGTGAATTATAACAAAAACCGAAATTCTATAAAGTGCATATGAGTCTACATTTAAAATTTGGAGACTCCAGCTCAAAAGATGTAGGAGATATAATTTTATAACTGGCTTTCGATAAGGTTTTTCATCGATAAAAAAATAATCGGACGAGTTATCGATTTCTAGTGATAAACTTGATATGCGCGCGCTATATACGGACATTTTAAAAAAAAGTTGAGGTCTCTAGCTATTGTAGCTTCGGAAATCGACGCGTTCATACATACGGACAGACGGACAGACGGACAGACGGACGGACGGACAGACGGACAGACGGACATGGCTAAATCGATTCAGTTTGTCGCCCTGATCAAGAATATATATACTTTGTGGGGTCTGCCACGCCTCCTTCTCCCTGTTACATACTTTTAACAAAACCATTATACCCTGATTTCCCATTTTCAATGGGTTCAGGGTATAAAAATACTACCATCTTCAGTATATAAATACTTAACAGCTAATAGTATTTAGATTTCTTCAATACCTTCAATAAGTGAACTAAAAAGGCTTAATGATTTACTTGGGTTTTTTGTTTCACTTTCAGAGTCCGCACCCCCGCCGTATCAGCGATCAAAAATGCTGAGACTGAGAGATCAAGGTATGTTAATGGTTTTTGGTGGCTATGGCACTGAACTGAACTGATCAGAAATCGGCAATTCTAGATACCGAGGAAAACACTCAAAACAACAACGAAAGCTCGTCGATGACCGCGTGGGCCGTGCAGAGCAATAGCAACAACAACAGCAACAGCATCATCAAACAATCGGAGTCCCAGTTGTATGTGCCGAGTCTTGAGTCTTTTACCACTGATGGAAAAGGTGAGTTTGCTTGTGGCCATGCTGCAGTCGGAACGTGGCCTCCTCTTCTTCTCTTTCTCTCATCTTCGGCGCTGCTTTATTACGAATTCGGCTAAACAGCAAGCACCTCTCGACGTGTGTGTGTGTGTGTGTTTGTAAGACACAACATTCACACATACACATACACTCGCATACTCATGCCTGCTTCTATAGATATAAAAATATACACACATGCGCGCACATAAATGTGTTTATGCACATACTATAGGGTGTGCGTGTGTGTGTGTGTGCTTGTGTGGTGAGAATGTGTGAGAGAGTACGGCAGCAGTCGCGTGCGTGTGTTTGAGCACGCCGGCCGAGCCAAGCAGTCAAGTTGTTCATGGCGCCAGTTTGCCGCGTCAGGTCGTCACTTTCTATATTGATATTAACTTTTAAACCAAAACAGCAAAAACAACACGAAAATAAATAATGAGCGAAAAACAAATACAAACAGTGCGAGGCGAATGCGAAAAAGCGAGCTGTCGACGCCAGCGCCGACTGCGACGACAGCAGCAAAAATCTTTGGCGCTTGCTTACGAAAACTTTGTAGAGCAGCGCGGGCGCGGCTACACAGTGCAAACACTGGAACTGTGACTGTGGCTGTGGCTGTGGCTGTGCTGGGGCTATGGCGAATGGTGGCTGGTTATCGCCTCTGCCAGCTACTCAGCGGGTAGCGGGTAGCGGGTAGCGGGTGATCGGCGGCAGTGGCGTTATGACTATGATATCATTCATGGAGCTGCCGCCAACGCCGCCGTCGAACTGGACAATATTTATTTCTCTCTCTTTTTTCTTTCTTTATGGCATTTTCGAATAAAAGCTTTTGCATTCGAATGAGCCGTTAGCTTAACAGTGCTAAAAATAGAGCCAGAGCCTGCATTCAGCAAATTGAATCAATTTGGTCTATAGGCATGCGGCTCTCTTTGCATGCGAATGCTTAATTAATTGAAATTCAAAAGCTACGCGGCTCCTTGAAGGCCCTATCAGAAAATCAGATTTAACCCATGTTCATCATTACATCTATGAGCGTACATCTGAGTGTACATTTTTATATAAATATGTTTGAATGTATGTACATATGTATGTTTGAATGTATGTACATATGTATGTATGTAGGAGTGTATGTATGTATGTATGTACATGTAGATAATTGTTCACATGGTCGGGACTTGTTGATAAATTAAGACTTCAAATTGAATATACTATGTATGTATGTACATATGTATGTATGTTTATGTATTTGCACAAATACTGTTACCTATGCTAAAAAGTATACCTGTTGAAAACAAACAAAGGTAGAATTCGGAAAAAAATAACCTCAGTTAGCCTCTTGATAGACTGATGAAGACATAAAAATTTAAATGCGTGTCAAATTGGTAAAGTCGATTAATTTTGAGATCAAGAAGAATCACAGTTGGTCTTCTTAACAAAATTTACATCATACATATGTATGTATATGTATGTATGTAATAGCCTCACTATTTATTAAAATATTTACTATATTTCGATTTTTTTTATGTGTTGGGTCTGATTTATTGTATTTTAAACAATTTAGTTTTAGTTCACATTAATCACAAAAATAAAGATTATTAAATGTAAAAGAATTTTAATAAATAAAGTATACATATGTATGTATTGTACGTATGTAACTTCATAAATTTCATTTACTGTTAATATATGTATATACATATATTTTTTTGGAATTTACAACTATATCTTTCCATTTCCTTATTGACTTTTCTATTTCTATTTCTATGAACTACTAATTTTCAATTCTTAGCCCTAAAATCTTAGCTTACCTATAATTGAATGTAACTGTATATTGTAATAGTTTTCTTCTTGGCATTCTATTCGAAATAAAAAGTGGACATCTTTGGGCATTTGTATGAATATTTGTTTGAGTGTATGTAAATATATCTGTATGTAATTGCGAAAAAGCAGAGCTGGCACTAACGACAACACATTTAATGCAGAAATTTGAGAACTTCTCGATATGTTGCAATCGCAAGTCATTCTTAGATAAGTTTCTCCACTCAGGCAACTGAGCTTGATCTTCCATCTAATCCTAACCGAGAACTGATAATCCAAATTAATAAGCCAATAATAGTAAGGGGGGAAAGATGTTGCCACCTCAGCGTGCATAAGTATACTAATGCATATGTATGTATGTGCGTGTGTATACATACATACATATGTGCACTTACAATACCGACATGTGTGGCCGGCCACTAACAAACTTATACTGCGCGCACACGCACGTAAATATACATATGTATGTGTGTGTGTGTGTGTGTATGCACATAGATAGCATTTAAAACAATCTAAATTTAAAGATGATGTAGTAGCCAGTCGGTTCGCACTTCTGTTTGTAATTATGTAGTTATGTACGATTGTGTGCATACATACATATGTACATACATATGTATATGTACATAGCACATTGACTGAAAAATACAAAACAACAACGCCCAGGCGGCGCTAGAGATCCCAAAGAGCCAAAGACATGAAAAAATTCCCCCCATCGATGGCGTGTGCCAGAGCAGGCGCCAAAGAAGTGGCAAAATAGCAAAACTGCATAGGCTATAAATTGTATACCCTATATTAAATGAATACGCAGTGGCTCACAGCATACAGCAGCTCATCGCGATTCTGTTCAAAATGGGAGCATTTAAATAACTTAATCATATGAATAATTAACGAAATACATTTCGAATTCATAATGTGAGGTGTGCATACAAAATTTATATTTATATAGTAGTTTAGGAGAAAAAGTCTCATTCCTTTTCTAGTTCATATTAGATAGGTAGTTGATTTAACGATATTTGTCCGCAGAATTCCCTCTTTGTAGTTTCCGTGTTCTCGATTAAAATCGATAAAAACCCATTTACGTATTAAAATGCCACTAAAGTTAAAAATAGAATATATCGATATAGTATATTTCGAATTTTTAATACTGCTTAGCCGTGGAATACTACAGCCTTGTCTATCAGGGAAGTCTGTCTAAAAGAAAAGTTATTCAATAATTCAGTCAGAAGTTATAGAAGAAAGGCGCAGACGCTGCATAAATTACGCAGTTAGCAGAGCACGTCTGCAAGACCTAGGGTATATAATAGTAGTGCTTTCCCGACTAGAGCACCCTTATTTGTTTGCTTTGGCAGTTTGCCTTAGTCGGAAAATACTTTTTAGTGTCAATGACGAGTCAGGTCAACATAGTCGACATAGCCGGGAACAAAGTCGACCCGATTGTGTAAAAGTCGCAATAGGCAATGGACGGGACCAAAGCTCTTTGTCCTCCAGCAGACCGCTAATATGCACAGACATATTATATTCTAGGTTTAGCTTAAAATGTATATAGTCGTATATACAAACTTATTTATACATATATGATAGATATATGTCGGTTATCCCTTTGGGCGGGTAAAATGTTATATTCCTCACTTTTATAGTAAGAACTACCAAATTGAGAGATTCCTTCTTAATTGAATCCACATTATATATAAATTACACTATAATTAGTCAGCGACTTTTTCTAATGATTTTCATTATTTTTGAATTTAAGATCACAGCGCGAATAATAATGCCTGGTGCCAAATCGCCTATTGGGAACTATCGCAGCGCGTTGGAGAGCTATTTCACGCCAGGAGGTTGGCAGTTAATATCCACACAGATGGACCAGTGGACTGTGCCGGAGAGAACATGTGCCTACGTGAAGTTTGTGGGAAGCAAACATCGTCGGATGCAGTCCAAAAGACACGTCAAAAGATCGGTCTGGGTAAGCTCGACCTGCGGACTCCTGGTTGAACGAGTGTATTTAATTTAAGATTGCTATCCTCATAGGCGTGACCCTAAGTTTGGAGTGTGGGGACGTATGGATCTACAATCGAAGCAATGTGCCGATATTTGTGGACTCGCCAACGCTTGCCGAGCGCTTGGACCGGGTGTGTAAAGTGATGCCTGGCTATTGTCTCAAAGCCTTCGAAACACACAGGTACAGTTGGTGCACATAGATTTATGTAAATTGCGTGTTCTTAACTCGTTATCTTGTTCCGCAGGGCTCAATGGCTGGCCGACAAGCAGATGGAGCAGACCCATTTAGGGCCAATCGATCGGTTTAGTATGAAGATCAGCTTCGCCAAGGGCTGGGGTAACATGTACCGTCGACAGGATATTATGTGCTGTCCCTGCTGGCTTGAAGTGCACTTCACCCATCTGCGGTGACATTGCCAGTCGCCGGCTGGTGCTTATAGCTTCGCGGCAGCGACAGCAGCAGCAGCAACAGCAGCAGCAACAGCAAAAGTGTTACGTTTACCGGGGATAGTCAGCACTAGCCCGATGGGCAGCAAGCCCTATGTGTACTACCGGTAGCAACAGCAGCTTCAGTTAGTTTAGAAGATGCGCACGAGACTGGGCTATGTAAGCATGTACATTAAGAAGACTCCGAGCAGCAATTGGCGCAAGGAGTTCGAAATTGCAGCAAGCGGGCTAGCAAGCAACTAATCATAAGGGGCAACAATGGACTGCAAATTATATACTTTAAAGAGTTAAACTTAATAATGAGAAGTGTTTCAATTAATTGCTAAATGCCACATCGAAATTAACTTATGTATAAAGCATGCGCAGCGACGGAGCTAGGAGTGTTAAATTCAAATAGTTATTGATTGTTGAACATAGTAAAATTAAAATCCTGTGATTCACTCTACATGTACATTTGCATATGTATTAAGTATGTATGAATGCAATGAGCGAAAACGTCAAATGTATGTACAAACACTAAATACGTGTACATATCTTACTTTAAATTGTATATACAGATGTACTTAACAAAAAGGTAGGCAATGTAGGCGGATGTAGTCGTTACAGCAAGGGCAGTGCATACAACTTCAATGATTTCCTAAATAGTCACTCCAAGAATTATTATTTCACATTTTTCTTTTTGGGGAACTTACAAAAGTACAAATTATGTTAGCCAGATTTTGTTTGTATTCGTTTTTATAATTTGTGAAAAGTTTCAGTGTATTTGGTCTTTGGTAGTTAACATACATACGTACATATGTACTGTTAGAAAACACCGTGGTCAAACGGTCTGATATTTTTGTTCAATCCGAATGGCAACTATTTAACTTTCGGCGAATTTTGTAAATGATATAATTCGCGTTTTAGTTTTTCATCCAGCCCGAACCCTAAACTCAGTTGCCTTTCAATCTGAAGGAAATGCAAGTTTGAGTAAGACGAAAGGGTTTGCGCAATATAATAGTCAAAAGAATTGTATGAAGTTGTTGTAATGCAAGGGGAGATGCCTAAATTCGATTACCCCTGTATATAATGTTGTGGTACCGACTCCCCCCACGAACTACAAACTATGAACCATCAGAAATTACCTACGCATACATACATACATATGTGAACCTGTACATTTTAATTCCAAAAATTTATTATTATAACTATACGCCCTTTTATGAAACCCATAAGTACGTACATACGTATGAGTACATAGTAAAAACTAATTTTAAAAAACAGCTTGGACTTGGGTCATTTTGAGTGTATTATGTATGCATCTGCTGATGTACGTTCATACATACATGCTTAGGTATGTATGGATGTATGTTCGATTGATCATACTGACAGCATTTTCAAAATGATCAAACATTAATTGAGCGTTAATAGTTGTAGTTGTACTGTTAAGTTTTAAGAAATATTTTGTAATAAAATTTAAACTTATATACAGATTTTGATTTTTCACTGTCATCTTTGTATTTTGCTATCCACTCAATGTTACTCAATGCCATAATTAATATTATAAGAGTTTGTAATTCGTTTTATTTAAATGTATTATTTATATTATTTACTATTTCAATATTTAAGTGCTTGAAAGTATCCTTTTTAGCACAGTCACAAATATTAAAATTATGAAAACAGATATTGCCTGTTCAATCTTGCGACCCAAGCTAAAACTATTCACTTTCAATATTTTATGTAGTATATATCTTTCTGTTCGGTTGTCACACCCCAATGGGTTGGGAATATAACAAAGTTACATCGACGGCTGATACTGTCAACAAATACATGTATGTATGTATACATATATAAAACACCAAACATCGAGGGTTTTAGCTATTTTGGTTGATTAAAGTTGATTGAGACCTTTACATGAATTTTAGCCGCTGAAATATATTGTACGAGATCACTGCTAAAAGGCTTTGTAGGTTGCGCCAAAAGCAGTTTTAAATGTAACTTAAAAGTTCTGTTGGGACGTCACATTTTCGGCCTCTGATCTGTTTTATGACCTAAACCACTAACCATGTGTGGTGTCATTCCACTCATTCGTGCTGTCCAGTCTATGTGTTATATGGTAAGTAATTGCAGTTTGGCATACAATTTTGTATTATGCTGAATTTCTATTTTTGAAATGAATTAAACTGCTGCTAGCATCAGAAATAATAAACAAACAAGTAAGAAGGCTCTAGTCGAGTCTGCTCGACTAGGGGATACACTGAACCCTCCAAGCTGATATTCTAATCATTCCGCACTTCTTTTATGCACACATACATATATACACATGCATCCACACGCACGCATAAGCGCGCGCTCTGTTAACTGCGCAGTAAGCAGCGACTGCGCTTGGGCTGCGCTGCTGTGTGGGCAATATTATGAGATTTCATTTGTTGAATAATTTCGTTTGTAGACATAGGATCTTAATGAAACTTTCAGAACGTAATTATTATGTGATGTAAATGTGTGTACATTCCAAAGCACAAGTCTCTAGTATTTGAAATACGTTTTTTATGGATTGGGGGCGAAGGGGGCGTGGTATCCAAAATCTGTAAATGACAAAATGTGTGTATTTTGCAAATGTATATACACAGTAAATCTGAAGTCTCTATTTCTAATAGTGTTCAAATTAGGCTGAAAAATCCTTATAAATTTATTGAATATCCTCGATAAAAAACATATCGAAAGATTTATCGAAAAAATTTGATAAACTTGTACTGCGTATGGTACACACGAGTCTACATACAAAATTTCTCTAGCTCTTATAACTTCTGAGATCTAGGCGTTCATACGGACGGACGGACAGACGGACAGGGCTAAATCAACTCAGCTCGTCACCCTGATCAAGAATATATATACTTTATGGGGTCTGCCACGCCTCCTTTTGCCTGTTACATACTTTTCACAAAACCATTATACCCTGATTTCCCATTTTCAATGGGTTCAGGGTATAAAAATTAAAGACGGCGTAGTTCCTAAAAGCCTATATACCAGGATAATCTATCTGAATCTTCCAGAGATGAATGGCAGAACCTAAAAAATATAAAACGCCATAACATTGCTTGATTTAAGAATATAAATAAAACTATTATTAGCACCACTGTTTAACGTTTCTTCATTTTCAAATAGATCACCTTGTGTTGATTTTCGAAAATGTGACGTCAGTCTAACTGTTATTGTTGAAACTGTTAGTGTCTAGTTAACAGTTCGCTTTGCACAACCTATCATTGTTTAATGTCGCTCAATCGCGGGTTAGTGGCAAGCACTGTTAAAAAACACATTCAAACGTGGTGGCAACTGAATAAAGCTGCGTAAGGACGCCGATCGCTTCTAGCAGACGCTAATAGAAGATTACTACACCAAAAGGTACATAAATACATACATCCATAC
Organism: Drosophila aldrichi; assembly: GCA_035045965.1. Classification (NCBI taxonomy): domain Eukaryota; kingdom Metazoa; phylum Arthropoda; class Insecta; order Diptera; family Drosophilidae; genus Drosophila; species Drosophila aldrichi. The sequence continues at coordinate 1,723,848 of JAWNOM010000294.1, forward strand.
ATACATACATACATATATATTTATATATCGTATTATATACACACATACATACATATGTTTTGAATACGCACAAAATGCAGAAGATAATTCATTGAGGGCTCTATCGGAATCCTAATATCTACATACATGTACATATGTATATGTGTGTATATGTATGTTAATATGTTTGTGTATGTGTCGAAAAAGTGTATAAATATGTATGTATATTATTTCACAATTCAACAGGAATTGACGCCGTTTCTCCGATTCGCCATAAAAAATTCATTTTGGCCAATTTGCATTTGTGTAGGAGCTGATCATAAATGTGAAGTAGAGGAAAATGGCTAACAGAATCAGGAACATAAAACCGTTTGATGGGGAGAAATATTTCATTTGGAAGATTCGAGTGAGGGCTCTTTTAGCGGAGAACGATCTATTAAGAGCAATAGACGAAGAACAAGTGGAACTGACGGATGCGATGACGAGTGCACAAGTCAAGGCAAAGAGTATTATCATAGAACACTTGAGTGAATCTTTATTGTATTTTGCCAATAATGAAAATACTCCTAGGCAGATTTTTGAAAATTTAGATGCCATTTACGACCGCAAAAGCGTATCATCAATGCTCTCATTACTAAGGCAACTATCGGCTCTAAAGCTAGAGGAGGATACTCCGCTAGTAGAACATTTTAATTTGTTTGATATCCTTATACTAAGTGCGCCGGGCGTTAAGATAGACGAAATTCACCAAATCGCCCAATTACTATTAACTCTTCCACCAAGCTATGACATAATTGCTAGTATGATAGAGAACCTACCTGACAAATATTTAACAATGGAAAATGTCAAAGCTCGACTTCTTGATCATGAGTCAATGCTTAAAATATTGCACCACTAGGGTTGTGCATGGAAAAAGATTCTGTGGTACAGGTCAACAATGTTGATTTAAATAATGATGTTATTTTAAGATCAAATGTAAAGCGTTATGAAACTGATTGACACTTGTAATAAAATAACGGATAATATAATAAGAGAAATGTGTTGCACCATAAAATACATCCCTTTCAAGCAAACTGAACTCTTAGGCTCTGGAATCGTTCAGAAGTTTAATCCGTTGTGTGATATAAATCATGTTAAGAGCATTACATCCACTTAAGAATAAATAATCAATAATCAACAAATATCTCCATTTATTAAGTTACAAAACTGAATTGAGTCGAATATTTAATCTTGATTTGTGTTTCATTTTAAAATATGAGGTGCATTTTTTTCAGCTTAATAAAAATAAATGTATTTATTTCAACGGATAAAATAATATGTATTTTATTATTACTTGTATAAAACAATTCTAATTGTACAATCATTCAATGTTGTAATCCTGGTCAAAATCGTATTTATCTGTATTAGAAGATGGTGCACTCAAACTAAAGTTGTCCAAAACATCAGTTATTTTTGAAATCTTTTTCTCATTGCGTATATTTTGTTTCTTCTTCTTCTTTTGTAGCTCCTTTATATTTTTGTTAAGGGATTGATTCTCTGAAAATATTCAAACATGTTTATATTAACTAAGAGAAATCAAATAGTTGTGCAAACTAAATACCCTCAAGCAGTAGCACAGGATCTGGCTTTTCCTTTTTATCTTCCTCCAATTTTCTTTTGCGACCTTTTGACGGTGGTTCGCTTTCAGTTATCACTGTAGGTGCCAGCTTTGCATCTTCACGTGGAACTCTCAACTCTAGTGGACCTGTAGATGTTATCTCCATGATATCATCCGTCTTCTCGGGACACTGATTCAGTACGTCGGTCTCCATCGATTCAAAGTTCTCTACGTCGAATTCGCGCGCCTCGGCATGTACAATCGAAGCACTTACGTGCACATTCGAATTATCAATAACTTCAGGAGGTTGAGTACAGTATTTAATTTTTCCAGTGTTCCAATCGTTCAGAACACTGCGAGCAGCGGCCACAACATCCGGAACACCCTGTTTCAAGAATTTGCCTGTGGATGGTGTGGTGACATTCTAGTAAAGCAGCATGGTAAAAACCTCTCCACATCCACTTACCCATTCTGGCTGCCTTCTTTGCGAAGAATTCCTCGAATGTGTCGTAGTTGGTAATGTCGTACATCTTACAGAAGTACTCCTTGCTGGCTCTCTTCAGAACGCTCTCGGCTATGCTAAACGGATCCTTGACGTCGCCCACACGCTGCGCGTTCTTCAACACAGCATGATTGCCTTCACTGGCAATGCTTGTGAACACAATGCCCGGACAATCGATCAGCTTAATTTTGGAATCCAGCTCAACTTCTTGCATGGCCCTAAGTATTTTGTTGAAGAAGTGTCGTTATTTCAGTTTTACATTGATTTGTACATGCGGGAATACTTACTTAGTGACACCTGGAGTACTTCCAACCATGCACGAACGTCCTCGGGTAAGCGAATTTATGATGGAACTCTTACCCACATTGGGTATTCCAACAACTCCCACACGAATCGATGTTTTGATGCCCTTATTGCGACAATAATTGGCAAGCATAGACATAAGCAATTCTGCTCCAATGCAGACACCTCCCTGCATGGATTTTTCGGTCTTCATGTCGCGCATCTTACGACGTCCCAATTTTGAAGCCTGGTCTTGCGTGGAAGCCTTGAACGCAGTGACGGGTAAGCTGCGTCTAAAGTACTTGATCCAATTGTTCAGGTTTTCCCTTGGAACAAGATCGGCTTTGTTTAAAATAAGCACCAGCCGCTTGTTGCCAGGAGCCGCACGCACCGCTCGCTCAACTTCAGTGCACCGTGTGCCGAGGGGATCACGTGCATCAACCACTTCCAGCACGACGTCGGCATTCTCAATGACTTTGCGAAACTCCTTAAAGTACTGCTTCAATGATTGTTCCTTGGTGGCGGCGTCCTTATATACTTTTTCATTCGAATCAGCGGCGCTTTCATCATGCATTATTCCGTGCACAGTGCCCCGCATATCGGCGTCTTCTACCATCGACTCCAGGGACTTGAATTTGTTTTTTTCACGCTCAGCTTTTATCATTTCTCGCCGGGCCTGGCGTTCAGCTTCCTGTCGTTGTTTGGCCTCCTCCACCTCTTTGAGGATATCATCTTTGAACGGGCATATGTTTGGAATCTGTATTAGTTTCTGTTTCTTGCTGCCCTTCTTGGTATTCTTTTTTGCCTCACGACGCTCCTTGCGGTTGTGTTCACGCACCTTTTTATCAATTTTGTGCTTGAGTTTGCCAGTCAAACGCTTTGATTTTTTCGCTAAAAGTAATCGGGATTAAAAAATTGAATATCAGTAATTATTAATAATTAATAACTAACTTTTTAGTCGTTTAAGAGCCATTTCAAGATATTTATCTGCGTTTCACTGCTGCATTGAAACACGTGAAAATAAATGTGCTTCTTCCATGCCCATATGGAGTGGCCATTCACAAAATAAACTTGTTGATGTTGACGCATTTTCCAACACTACCAAAGAAGTGTAGTGATGCCAGACTATTTGCACTCTAGTGATGTAATTGTTATTATATTTGTATATTCAAAATGTTTATGAAATCCTCAATTTTAGCTGGAATAAATTGTATTAAACAATGCACAATACCATCTAAGAGTGCGTTAATACACACAAGCGTGATTTTGAGAAAAGCGGAAGACCGCAAGGAAATGCTGGCTTCGCTGCCGGCTAAAGACGAGGGCACCGCTGGCGAGAAATCTGTCGACATTGACACGCTTCTCAACCGGTAAGCGAAGACACCTGCATAAGTTGATCAAATCACATGCTAAAATATTATTAAATTTATTGTAATAGACGGGCAAAGTCCTTTCCCGATGCGACGACGGCCACCAAGCTCTTCAACGGCATTCCCTTCAACGAGCTGCCCATTTGCAATATCCGAGTGTCCCCCAATAACACAATAATATCAGTGACGGACTATAAAGGCGAGTTTCGAATTAATTTTTCAAAAGGAGACATCATATTTATATTTTTTTTCTACTGATACTGTAGGTGTGCCACGCCTGATACGATCTTGTGGAATTGAAGGATTTAAAAATACCAGGAAAGGAACGAATATAGCCGCACAGGCCACTGCGGTTACCATAGGCTCGGTTGGATTAATGATTCGATATTCAATTATATTTGATCTCTAATATTATTATTGATTATTGTTTCAGAAAGCTGTTGAGCTTGGATGGAAAACAATTCGAGTGAAAGTGCGTGGACTGGGACCCGGAAGAATGGTAAGTAATTATAATTATATTTATTACATCGAAATTCTGTCTATTAATATAATTTATTATTGTAGTCGGCCATCAAAGGCCTGCAAATGAGTGGTTTAAATATTGTTTCCGTTACTGACAACACACCAGTATCCTGGAATCCGCCACGACCTCGCAAGCAAAGAAGTCTTTAATTTCATAGAGATCCCGCATCAAGTGTACAATACAAATAGATTAAAATAAATATAATTGTATAAATCAGGCAAAAAGGATAATTAATTATGAAATGTGCCTTATTTTCCTCTAAGACGGATCAACAACATATGTAATGAGAATGGGGATTATTTTTGTTGTTTATACTTGTGCATATGCAAAGAATAAATGTCATAAATCTCTTAATGCTAGAGCCAAATTATGAATTAAATTAAGACTGTAGGCGCTTGATTGTCTACAGATCATTTCCTAAAATACAATTTTTAATATTCTGAATCAGCGGGGATGCAGATGAAGGAAAATGCTAGTTTATGAATTTATCCACGTTTATAGGACGTGCAGTAAATTGGAAATTATATTCACTCCATTTTACAAGATTATGCAACTATTATTGATTGAACTATAAATCATATAGCCACAGATTCGAGCGTATTAAATTGCAAAAAATATTAAATATTAGGAATGATACACAACATATCGAATAAATGTTCAATTGTCTATTTGAAACCATTGTTGATTTTCACGTATAATATAGAATGATTAGTTATTATTATAGCCAATAGTATTTATATAAATGTACATGATTAGGACGTCGTGCCATGTGCGTTCGCATTACTGTGACTCTTTTCCATATTATTTGATGCTATAAAAGATCGTAACATGAATTGTCCTGGTCTCAAATTACTATCTATACAACTATACTATACGGTATCTGATCACATTCGATTAGCACTTTGAACATAATGAAGGCAATTTATAATAAAGAAATACTTTGTCGAGTTGTGTATCGGATCACTTTGTCGATTAAGTGGCATCTGCCGCTCATTCAAAATTGTACATATTTATTGCAAGATCATTTAGATATGCATATTTTTGAATTCTTTACATGTTCTTATCATTATCAGTAAGTAACTATTTAAAGCTTATCTCATATTAATTACCATAGTAATGTGTTCTAAGAGGTTTGTACAAGCTATTAAATCACAATATCCGTCATACGATATTATGATATTAGTTAATCTACTTAATTATGCGTTAACTTATGAAAGGCATCTTATTATATTGCATATCCTCATATGAATACATGCATCCATACAATCACCTACTAAATATATTTTGAATACAATGAGTTAAGTCAATAATTGTTCAATTATGAAATTGCACACCTAGGCTACGCTTGTATGTTAACATGTTCGGCTGGAATGATTCACGAAATGGAATATTAGCTGTATGAATGTGTATGTGAATGGTTACACTAAAGAAATTGGCTTATTTGGCTTCACAAAAACACTTTCGGCTATCCAAATAATTGTCATGGCGTTGATGTTATCTTTTTATAGTGCCATTCCAAGCTCTTATTTATTATATTTTGCATGGCTATACACATTGGGCTCAATATGCAGCGTCTCTGCGTATTGACTACATTTGAGGGCGGATTCTTGTAATAGCGACCCGTAGGATCCAGATTTCTTAAGTTATCGTTAAACAGTCGAATGTTTGACATATAACGCGACTGTTTGGCAATTTCCTCAGCAGCATATCTCGTACTTAAGGCCGTCGAATTATTTTCATTCGGCTTCATGTTTGACTCGCAATTATGGCACCCGCCGGCCCGATAGGATGCATGAAACTGCATATTGGATGGATTGCCAGCAAAGGTTGGGCTCCTGCCTCCAAAAGGATATTGCGACGAGTCGTTCTGCCTTTCATCATTGTTGTCATCACGTTTGGGTATTACTGTTTCTTCGTAGTCCATAAATGTGGAGGCGCAGGAAGGCTGGTATATAACAGCGGAAGCGTGGCCAGAGCGACCAGAGTTTAACGGAGTGCCCTGTTCCCAAGTGTTCGTACGCGGATCGTAGACTTCTACAATTGACAAAAAGTTGTTGCCATCAAAGCCGCCAATCGCGTACAGCTTGCCATCGAGTGTGGTGAGCGAAAGAGCGCTCCGTGCGATTTGTATTGGGGCTACCATATCCCAAGTTTCGTTCTCCGTGTCATATCGCTCTACCGTAGCTAGCTGGCGAGTGCCATCAAATCCACCCACGACGTAGATATACTGATTAATGGCGGCTACACCTGAAATTCATAAATATTTCTTTAATATTTACATTTGTTTTATTATGTAGATTCTAGATTAGTGATCTTACCTGCTCCACTGCGACCAGTATGCAGAGGAGGTAAGTAGCTCCATTCGTTGTTTTCCGGATGATAACATTCCACACTGGCCAAGCGTTCGTTGCCATCAAAGCCACCAATGGCGTAAAGCAGGCGATTGACAACCACAACGCCAACGCCTAAGCGCTTGGAATGCATGGGCTGGACGAGAGTCCATCGATCTTGGTCAGGATCATAGCTAAAACCAACAAATAAAAACATTAGCTGCTATTTTGTGTGTGCTATAGGCCACTTACTATTCAACAGTATTATGGTATTCCATTCCTGCAGATCCACCAACAGCATACATCAGCTCGTCCATGACTGCCACCCCGACTCGATGACGCGGCACAGACATCGGAGAACAGGGACGCCACGTTTCAGTAATGGCGCTATAGCGATCCACCCAGTCGGAGTCGTAAGATGAGCCAATGTTGTTGTTTCGTCCGCCCACTGCGTAGAATCTGCCCTTAAGAAACGCCGCTCCCAGACCGGAACGTGGGATGCGCAGATTCGGTAAGGTGGTCCAAGTCTTGTCATCTACATTGTACGCCTCTAATATATCCAGGGAATGACGGAAGAATCCGCCAGCGACGAATATCATGCGCGTCGTGTTTGGCGTACGCTCCTTCACGCCTGGGCACTTGTGTAATGTTAAGTCTTTGAAGATCTTGGCTAGATATTCGCGGCAGGCGGGAACCTTACGGAGCACGTCACAGTTTTTCATCTGCTCCTTAAGGAAGTTAGGCGTTAGAAACTGGCACCTCACAGCGCCAAGAATGTGCTCCATTTTGGAATGGCGATTGTCCTCGTCGTATTTCACCCATTTCAGGACTGCATTGTATACATCGCGCTCCTCCTGCACGTTCAATTCGTCGCGCCTTATAAGCGCTATTAACTGATAGGCGGACAGCTGCAAAAACTCCTCTTCCTGGCACACCTATGATTCGTACAAGGAGTATCATAGTTCAATAATAGTAATCGAATCTTTTACCACTCGTAACATACTTGCATGAAGTGTCGCTCTATGAAATAGTTTGCCTTCTTCTGCAGTTCGCTGCAGCTGTGTTGCTCGGCGAAATTCGCAATGCCGATAGCATTGGTTGGATCCAACTGACGCTCCAGAAACGCACAGCAGGCATCAATGACATTCTGCACCTGAAACATGGTTGCAGCAGGCAGAAGTTGACAGACGGTGACTTCTGTGACGCGTATTTGTCCAGTATACATGAAATAGAGAATGCGGGCCATTGCCGTCGGACACACCTAGGAAAGTAGAGTGTGCTGTTCATCCATTATAGTCATAAGCTTTAGCTTTGTAGCTAGACTCTACTTACCCCCTGGAGCTGCACACGCGACATCTCGGACTCCTTCAGTCCGCCAGTAAACATGGCTTTAAAGTACGGAGATGCGGCAGAGAGAACCACCTTGTGTGCGGGAAAGAGCTCCTTCTTTACCTCGAGCACAACGTCTGTGAGCATTCCGTGGGACCGCATCATAAACATCATCTTAAGCGCTTCCTTGGCGTAGTTCGACATGCAGAAGGTCATGTCATCGTCTGTCGCATCGTGGTCGTCTATTGCCCGCGCAGAGTCGAAACGACCGCATGGTGTTAAGAGGGAACATCTGTCAGAGTCTTCGTTCATCTCTATGTCTGCAAGTAGAGAGGGTAGCCAGAAACATCAGATCGGGTTATCTCTCACGTATAGTGTGTCATAGTATGTCTATATGTGTTTGGGCAAATGTACACCAAATGCTTAAGAGCGCGTAGACGCCCACGTTAATCTTCTACAAATATTACTATCACTATTCTGGCTATATTTGTCATAATACAGCAATTGCCAAATTTCCATAATAATGAGAATTCTTTCAATGAAATCAACAGACAGCTGAAATTACTATACATAATGAGAATATTTGTTTAATATAAAATACGAACTTACAAAAATACGAGTAAGAAAGAAATATGTACTAGTGCTAGTGTGTTTGCTTGCCTATATACATATGTATCTCACAGTTTGTCTCTCTGCCTAAGCAGAGCAAGCGATGAAAAAGAACTAGAGAATATCATTTAAGTTGTATGGAGTTTATATTTAAGTAAGACGAAGCTTTAATGCTTGCAGAAGCAGAGAGTGTTCCCATTGGTCACTATTTGGCGCCAGGCTTAACATTTGAGCGCAACTCAGGCTTTGGGTGAAAGGCACCCAATATAAAGGGCAGCGATTGCAGCATTTGGGGGTCAGTTGTGCAGTCCAATGAAGCTTTTTTTTACCTTCTTCTTCTTCCTCTTAATTATTGCAAGAGAGTGCAGGGATATGAAGTACATATGTATATTATTCTAAATTCATTTTATTATTATTATTATCTGTTTATTTTATTACTTATTTTTATTTTATTTTATAATGTTATTATTATTATTATTATTATTATTATTATTTTTGCATTTACTGTGGAGGAAATACGGAGAGAAAATGCGTAGAAAAAATACGAAGAGGAGATATAAATTACACCCAAATCTACTTAAAATTTTGAGGCTCGCTCGAATGACGATATAATTTTTATATCGATTGAAAATTGTTTTATAGCTGACTTTCTGTAAGGTACACACATATGTATGTATAGAGGGCTAAATTAACTCTGCTCGTCGCCCAGATCAAGAATATATATCATTTATGTGGCCTTCTATGCCTCCCTCTGATTGTCACATACATTTAACATTGTATAATGATTTCCCATTCGCATTTCTGTTCAGTTCCTGTAGGTATGCTCCATGCCAATAATTTCGAGAAACCAAAACAGATTACGGATCTATATTTTTAAATTAAGTAAAGAAATATGCGACCATAGAATACTCTTTATTAACAATCGCAGCTCAATTCGAGGTCTTTAGTCTTTTAATTCACATCACAGCATAGAATAGCGGAATCCATCCGACTAGAATTGTTCTACTTCGTATATAATTCGGATTTGTACCAGCTCGACCGCGTTGCCGATCTAAAAAAAAATTTGGCGATAAGACTTGTCAGCGCTACCCCAGGTGCGCACAAAGTCCAACTACACGAAAAAATACAGAAAAGTTTTTGCTTCGGAGAATGAATCGTTTTTTACGTTCTAAGATGTTTAAATATAAGTTAAAATCATTTGTATCGCTCCGCGACTCTAGATAGTAAAGTCTAAAATATCACCATGATTTCATTTAAACTTTGTACACATTTAATTTACGCTATGTATATTCCACATTGTTTTTAATTTCAATTTAATTTTATAACCTCTTCTGTTTGAGGGTTGTTCATTGGGTTCATAACTGTAGTTCATAGTTCTGTGCGCCGTAGGGAAATGACAACTATCACTACACGATTTGAAAGAGATGAGCTTAATGAGCTAGCACCTTCGACATTGACTGATTGTGCGTACGCCGGAATCGAAGTGAGCAAATTTCTGCAATGTCATCCTCTCAATACAAATCTACACAACTGTTAACAGGTGACAGGTAGCATTGGAATGGATGGGGATACGTTTACAAGATACCTTATAGCTGCTAAATTTTAGATTATGATCTATATATCAAATATGGTATACAAATTTTAAAGTTTTTAAATTTTAGATTGGTCTGGAGAGATAGTAAAGGGAGAAATTCTTTTCAAAGCACTATCCGAAAGGTTTTAATTCATTTTTTAGTGCATATTCGGGATAATTATAGGGTATTAAACGTGTAAGCATTTATTAAAAGTAAAATGCAATGTCATGATTCAAAACGAAAAATCTACGTTAAACTTATATAGTAAAAAAAAAAAAACGATCATAAATTGTGAGTCAACAAATTTATTAACAAAGTTGACTTAACTTAAATCTGTTAAATAGTTATTTGTTAACTTCAGTTACATTTTTAAGGTAACTCAGAAAATAGAAAAATATAAGATACCGACACAAACAAGATAGTTCGTAGTATACCTTTGTTAGGTATATCAGTGTTTAGGATATTCCAATTGTTTTGATTTTATTTGTAATGAAAATGGATGGAATATAATGGAAAAGTATATTTAGAATTTAGTGCTTATAGTCTTTGGAATTATGTACAAATATTACTAACTAGATTTATTTAAGATTAACCAATCTTATAAACAATAAAAGCTAGTTTCATAAATTTTCTAAAAATTTATACATGGGTATATACATACATATTTATTTGTACATAGTTTAGCTACGTGCCGGAAATACGTCCATATGTATTGCAAGCACACACACATATCTACTAAAGTGACGCGCTGTTAGAATGAGTCTGCATAAAATACGCCTATCTTGAGCGCGAGGAGTTCCCTTCACGTTATCTCAACCAAGTGTGCGATAAACACAAATACATACATAGTGGGAATGAAAGAGAGAGAGAAATAGTGTCAAATCATGCTGAGCAGGCACAAATGCACACATGTTCATTTGCATGCATACATATGCAATATTTATATACACATGCGTATGCATAAACAAATGCCTGAGATAAAAATAAATAGTACAGCTGAGAGCGAAACAACTTTTGTTATTATTACTGTAAAGACTTTTTAACATGGAAATGTCCATATGAATGTACATTACAGATGTAATTTCTGCAGGCATGTTTAACAACAACTTGTTGATTTTCTCAATTCGTTTGCAGATAATCTGGAATCCATGAATTATTCTAGTTGTCTCTATGTTCACATAATATTTGGGGATTTTTATTAATTATTTTTTTAAATTTATAATGTAAATGTAAATTCACAGAATGCATTGCAATCACGTGTACAAAAATTGTTTAATTTTGTTATGTGTATCAAACAGCTGATAAATTAGTCAATACGTTAGCAACTTTTGTCTCATTATTTTCAATGATTTAGTGCACATTGAAGCTTTTTTATTTTTAATTGATTGTCAAATGTTCAAATAATAGATAACACTGAAAATAATATACTTTTTTGCATTTAATTACATTTTATTTATAAATAATAATACCGTTTGTTATTATTCGTTTGCAACACTCACGACCACAACTTGACGCAAGTCTCAATTAACATTTCAGAGTGACCATACAACCAAAAATACCATACGGGTATTCCTTGAATATTTCTTTTTTTTTAAATAATACTTTTATATAAAAATTGCGGGTGATTTTCATATTTGTCATCTAACGCATGTATAAAAAATCAAGCAATTATTTTAAAATGCTTCCACATTTCAAATCAAAATTCAATTTCTTGTAGCTATTTTATATTAATATTAAAATGGCCAGAGATTAAAGGCGGTACAATTGCTCTTGTTTTTCAGTATTTTATTAATACCGATGATAAGTAGATTCGCATTTTATAGAAAGGGTCTTACTCAATTTTTCACTGCGAGCTTATCAATGTGCATAATACTTTTTAACACATAACAAATTAAAATATTTGCATTTAAGCGTTTATTATGGCAGCGTCATCTATACGAAAACATAGCGCATCTGTGATATTTTTCCACGGCTCCGGTGATACCGGAACGAATCTAATAGAATGGGTCCGCTTCTTACTTGGCCGAGATTTTGACCTTTCGCACATCAAATTGATATACCCAACAGCTCCAACGCAAAAGTATACCCCGTTAAATGGACAGCTGTCCACAGTTTGGTTCGACCGACGATCAGTGAATATCGCAGCTCAAGAGAGCAGAAAGAGTATGGCCCAGAGCTATGAGATTGTGAATAAGCTAATCCAGGATGAAGTAGACCTTGGTATACCACTGAATCGCATAATTGTCGGTGGGTTTTCAATGGGTGGAGCTTTAGCTTTACACACCGGCTACCATCTGAATACTGGGCTGGCAGGTGTATTTGCACACTCATCTTTCCTCAATCGCAAGTCCGTGGTCTATGAATCTCTGGAAAGCCAAAAATCAACACAAAACACACTGCCGGAACTTCGTATGTTTCACGGTGAGCGCGATACATTGGTTCCTTTGGAATGGGGGCTAGAGACTTTTGAGTCCCTACAAAAATTGGGTGTAACCGGCACATTTACACCTCTAAAGAACACACTGCACGAACTGAAAAGAAGCTCACTTCTCGACCTACAGGAATGGATAGCTAAAAAGCTTCCGCCTTTAGGTAATGAAATCGTCAATAAACTTTGATGAAATGTAATTGCCATTTATCTGGAATAAATGTTATAAAAATGTATTCACAGTCGATTTTAATCCTATTTTTTCTAAATTTGTGTATTTGGAATGAATCCATTGCAATGGGCGGAACCGCATAGACAAGGTTTTCCATTGTGCGTTCCATTATAATTATCTCCCCCAGCATAGTGAAAACATAATTCTTCATTAGCGAATATATTACGTTTAGCAAAGATCCCTACAACAGATTCAAGCAAATATTAGAAATTTAATTAGGCGGTAGACTAATCTCTCACCAATTTTTGGTATGGGGCAGTTGGTTCGTACAGGCAAAATCTCGCAATTAGGTTGACAGCTATGGTTTAGATAGCGACCAATATTTCCACGTTTAGATGGATCTACAATCGTAATTAATCGTGAATTAGAATGCTCATAAAGGCATAAAATGTAATTCATTTGACAATTTTCATCAATAATTTTCATACGCCTTTGAGCTTCGGATAGAGTTAATAGCTCGCCTGCATATTCACAGATAAAAGCCCCACTAGGGATATACGCGGTAGTACGTAAACCTTTCGATTGGTATAAAGGCGATTCAAAAATTTCGAGATTTTGGCGTGGTCCGTACTGCACTCGACGATTCAGGCATTGTCCAATTTGACATTTACAGAGTTCATTGCACTCAATGATGGATCGAAATTGTTGATTTTCACTTTGAATGACAACCAATTCGTCCTTCACACGCATGTATTTCAGTCCGCCCTTGTGACAAAATTCAATGTTATTGCAGCAATTTTTGTTGTTTGAGCATTTACATGATAATGTCAGCTGCGAATTGTAGTCATCCTGAAGTTGTCTGAACTCTGGACTCCCGTCATCAGGCATGAGTACATTTTCTAAAATATACTCCACATTTTCCATATGATCGTAATCATCCTCAATTTCAATTGATGTTGTCATCAAATTTATCTGTGGCATTTGGTTTGCTTATCTCTTCTTGCAAGTTGCATCTGGTTAGTGCAACTACAAAGTTGCATGAGTCGATACATCGATATATCGATGTATAAACTAATTAGTGGCAATCATAGTTGCAAGCAAACTATCGTCTGGTGGTTTTTTTTTTTAAACCATGGCAAATGCTAGCCTGTTCAAGATGTATATGAACGGTTACACAAATATAATTTATATTGTAAATGAAGCAGAGCCTTTTAATTTTTTTTTTTATTTTTTATTCTTGTGCATTATAGTTTTATTTCGATATATTTGAAGAAAGATTTTTTACTAAATACAATAGATAAAACTTTTTATTAAGTTTGTATGCTCGAGAATAATTTGATATTTATGATTTCGCAAATCATTTTAGCTGAGATCGTATATCATTAACTGTTTTTATATTTGTTAGAAAAAGAAAGAAAAATAACCCCTTTCCACAAAATTTTTGTTTAATAAATGTCCTGTACCTTATTTAAACATATGTACATACATATGTACATATTGAATCAAGAACGCCTGCATTTAAAACAAAAAGGTATTGCTGTAAATATAACTCAGAATAAATGTATCATAGATGGATGGTTAAATAAACACATGCGCATACATGGACTCATTTTTGGTTGGCTATAAAGATTTTATCATAATTAGTTGAGCAAACAAAGTCACTTTAAGTACTAAGTAGTAAAAGCCATAATCGACAAAAATTATGAATTGAATTTTCTGTAAAATTTATCTATGAAGGCTATAAATACCGTTCATTTTGCAATGATCCATCTGTCATCAATGAACACCAATTTGCAAGCCAATAAAATCGATAATAAAAAACCTATTTGTGGCCATCGACTTGTTCAACATCTACCAGGCACGCATAAAGAAGTAGCTGTATGCAAGTTAATACAAACAAGGCTCAAAGCATAAACTTCCCATAGCCGTTCCATCGTTCAATGATTTCACCATTTTCATAGCATTCGCAGGCGCACTTACACCTTACATATACAGAAGTATGCGCGTGTGTGTGGTCATGGTCATGTACATACACATATGTACATATACAAATGCACATAGTATCCGCTTTTTTTCCTTCGTCTATACAAATTACACTATACAACAGAATTGGTAAGTTAATTGATTTGCAGCACACACAAAATACATACATACAATACAATACAATACAATACATATGTATCTAAAATTGAAAGCCGCCCAACAATTAGCACATTATTCTATACACAATTTTTGTTATTGAACTGTGTAAGCTATATATTCTTAAAGAAAAGTATTAAACTATTTTTGAAAATAGAAATTATTAATTAAATAACAAAAATTCGTATAAATTTGACCATATCGTTAAAAAAAATTTGTAATTTTAATAAATATGTATGTGTTTGTTATAAAAAAATTTGAATTTTCACCAAATGTAGAAGGCGTGGTGGTGTCCGAAATGGTGAATAAATTAGCTTACCACAGTTGGTATTTCAAGTTTCAAACCCACGTGTGCGTTGTCCTTCGTTAGTTTAGTTGGCGTTCATTGTTTTGAAACAGTCTGGTAACACTTCCACTGGCATTCTCTGTACATAAATACAGAAACACAATCCACATCAAGTTCATTGTACCAAACTATGTGAACGTCATACTTTTTGCTTACTATTTTTAATTGACTGATATATGAACTTATGTATTTGCTTGTTATTTAATAATATATATTTATATATTTTTATTCATACTTATATAGAAAAAATGAATATGCATGTATAAGTTTAACAAGCAGAATGGAAAACTAGGTGGTTGAGTTTATACAGACATGTACCATATAAATAAACTTACATATATGTACATAGTATAGTGCATAAACTTTTACAATTAATAAATTTACAAAAACAACAAAATTAATTAATCTTGAAATTAGAGTCGCACGAGTCAACCTTTTATTTTTATGCCATGCCTCCGATCACTAAACCATACTTCATATGCGAATATATGTACATATGTATGTATACATGTGAGTATGCATACATACATATATATTTCCATCTCTCTCACAAAACGCCGAGTGTAGCTACCAGACAGTTTTCGTTGTCAGTGTCTCCACATCCTCAGGCGTGGTGCGTTGTGTTTTGTTGCGAGAGTGCACGAAGTCGAAATATACACGTTTTACGTTTGTTGAGTTGTTCGTTGAGTTTTTCCGAAAAAACGCAGCTGCTAATTTACTTATACTTCAATAAAGATTAAATAAATAACTCAAGATGTGCAAATGCTTAGCCGGAAACGTTGCATGCTGGTAAGTTTAATTTAATACAAATGTTTTGCAAATTGCTCTGTTTTGTATGTAAGTATGTAAATTTGTATGTATGTATGTATGTATGTATGTATGTATGTATGTGAGGGCATGAATACAAAACGTCTGCGTACTTGGATATTTGTATGTAACGCATTATTCTAGACAACGTGCACCGACGAATCTTTGTACATGCATAATATACATATTTGATACATACATACATATGTACATATGTAGTTATAATACAGCGAATAAATTCATCATACATACACACATACATATATTTTAATGTTTGTAAAATGAATTAGAAATGTTCTGATCGTAGAGTGCGTATTGCGTTTTATTTATTATATATAATGATTTAAGTATTTTGTTTAATTGGATTAAACATCTCTTTCCTGTAGATACATATGTATGTATGTGTGTTTGTCTGTTATATACATACATATACATATATACATCTTAATATATGTACATGCATAAGTGTATAAGAAGAGATTTATAAATGAGATAAGAGAAGTAAACAGAGATGTTTTTATATCCAGTTCGGTATAGAAAAATACCGGTGAAATTGAGAAACAGGTGTATTAAGTGTTGACAGAAAGCCATACATACATAGATACTCGTAAAGCATAAATTTATTTAAAGAAGGAATTAATGTTACGCGCTAAAATATATAATATCTCAGAATTGTATGTATGAACTATTTATTATCGTTTACTAGATGTATACATATTCCAATGGACGGACCAGTGTCATATGTTATACTGCTATAGCACCATTGATGGGAACAATTACAGTTTTAGAGTATACATAGAACGATCAACAATACATAGGGGGGAGTGCAAAATCTTCAAAACCCATATAAATGATAGTATTAAAGTTGACGCTTGCATGTATTCTTTAAAAGAGTATATGTATGTTCGTTCTGAGCCTAGAGCGAGTATTGTGCAGTCGGTTGCTTTGGCAAAGTATTTCTTTGAATCATTTTCTTAATAAATTCGTAATAGTATCGTATTACTCGTTTTTCTCTCAGTTGTTTTCTTTCCATACTATCTTGTTTGTTCTATATTTGAATATGAATTGTATGTAGAAATTTCATAAGTTAACTACTTGTAATTATGATAAATATTATAAAAAATATACATATTATGAATAGTTGTGTTGAAAAAATTAGCTAATTGTTTTTATCAAAGTAAATCTGAAATATTATAAGTGGGTATAAATATGTACTAATGTAATTAGCTTATTAGCCTACTAAACTTTTGATGATAAGCCAATGTTGCAATGTTCATAGCACGCTAAATTCAGATGGAAATTTGGAACACTATGGTTGTTTATGTAATTTAAATAGAAAATTATTCATAGCAAAGAAATTGCTAATCCGGTTTCATGACAATACAACATTATTGTAGGAGAGTAAATATATACTAACTATGAATACATACATACATATATTATATATACTAATTGCTGGAGCACTGTCACCCTCGTTAGTCACAGTTATATATGTATGTATGTATACATACACTCTATGTTTTGGTATCTCTATTACAAATGCGTATTGCGTATTCGCTTGGCTCCAGCTCGTCTCGGCTCCACTCAGGCGAGACAGCATAATGATGTTTTACTATTTGTGCTGCTATCCTTCGTGGTAGCACACACCCAGGATAATATTCAGTTGCCCGACAGCTGGGCACCAATTTGACATTTTTATGCATAAGCGCCCAGGAAACAACAAGCTCGCGTGCCCAAGGGTAGAATTTATTTCATTTCTAGTTTTATATCACCCACGTTCTTTATATTTTTTTTG
This sequence comes from Drosophila aldrichi, assembly GCA_035045965.1. Taxonomy (NCBI): domain Eukaryota; kingdom Metazoa; phylum Arthropoda; class Insecta; order Diptera; family Drosophilidae; genus Drosophila; species Drosophila aldrichi. The sequence continues at coordinate 1,741,630 of JAWNOM010000294.1, forward strand.
TCACAGAGTGTGTAATTTATAGAAGCCGCCACCTACGACCTCATAGAGTAGATAGATATGTAAATTGCTTATCAGGATCAAAAGTTATAAAGGCATTTCCGTTCTACTGTTACTTTGTAATAAAAAAAATTAACTAGCAATTTGTCTTTGTAAAAAATAGTAATAATTGAAAAACTTGGGAATAATTATTAATTAATTCATTACTCTCTATGTCTTATTAATGGGCGAAATTCAGTTCACTTTTCCCTAGTATATGTCATGGTATAGAATAATGAAACTCTAATTATAATGAGACTTCATATGAGAAATTTCCACTGCGGTTGAAAAATCTAAAAGACGTAGATTAATCGAACCTATGTGTAAGGAACTTGATCTAATAGAAATTTGTTATTGTACCACCCATCTTTTTATGGCTAATTATTATGTAAAGTTCTTTTGAAATTAAGTGGGTGAGTTGGTAAGAAACAGTAAACTTTATAGAGAATGATATTGAAGAATAGACATTTTTGTTTACTGCAATTTAGAAAAATTTAGAACACAGAAAATACAATTATATAATTTTAATTCTATATATGTAAGTATGTGTTTTCATATTGGTATATAAATAGTTACAAATTTAATTAATCTACCTCTTTGATAATTCAATGAATATATTAAATTATAAAATATTTAGAAAATCATAGATTAACTCATATACATATGTAATTATGATAGCTATAGTATAAATATATATGTGGTGAGAGTAGCTGTGTGTCATATAATGATGATTACATAATTTAAAAATTTACTCATTTCTCAAACATATAACATACTCTCCAGCTGATCGATTAATAATATTTATCTCCTCTTTATTTTCAGCTGCTTCAGCTGCGCACTTAGTATGCTGCTGTCGATAATCAGTGCATTCTTTGTGGTCATTGTTATTGTTGGATTGCTAGTGTATTTCTTTTACTACCATGAGCAGGATGACCATGATGTCAACAAGATCAAAAATGACCTTCAAGACGGGTTTAAAAATACGTACGATAAGATTAAAAATGGCTTAAATTAATAATTTCAGAGGTATTTATGATGTTCATTATTTTCACAATATCATATATTTACGTTATATATTCTTTTACTTCCAGTGCCAAACAATTTTAAAACTGGCCTTTAATAAACTAGCTTTTACGGAATGTTTCCTTTTCAAACCGACCACCATAATGACCTAAAAACGCAGTTCAAACACAACATTACGAGTCGATTGATGCATTTTTTGCTTTCAAGTCCTCGAAAACAAACGAAAATTACTTTTAAGCTTTGATAAATATTTATAATAATATATGAGAAACTCTAATAATTTATTTATTCCATTTAACGTCTATATACAATAAAAACATTTACAATATCTTAAATAAGTCTTCTATTTATATTCTTAGCATCCAAACATTTTTCTTACCAGCCCAATAAAATCTGTCGTATAAGCTCGACATAATCGTACTTACTTGTTAAAGAGCAACCACATAATGTATGTAGTTAGCACATTGAATGAATATAAGTCAATAATCGTTATAAAAGTTATATATTTTCTTTATTTTTTTAAAGTTTAACTCAAACATATTGTGTATTAAATGTAAATATAAATATGAATTTATAATTTATATAGAGTGTTAAGTAAATCGGTGCGTCTATCATATATGTTTGTTCTTAGAATGAATATGTACACAATATTCTTACGGGCAGTATGTTTGCCTAGAACTTATTTGTAAATCTGTATATACAAGAACTTGATCTGATTGTGGTCATTTGATCATATTTATAATGTCAATATGGCAGTTATTACTTAAGTACTGAAATTTGCGACGAATATTTGGGGACTGACACACTAACGCTAACAACTCCTGCTCATATTTTAACCATAATCACGAAACATGCATAAATTATTCATATACATAAATGCAAAGTGTGAGTGGTCCGGAAACTCTGGTCGCATCGTACATAGCTATTACTTAAATTTATTTATTTGATTTTTACAATATCTTTAGAGTACTTTAAAAGTGGCTATATATAGCTCTTACTCGACGATCCTTGACTGATTCAGTTGTGCATAAAAATTGAATTATGCTAACTTAAAATTTCACGTTTATACATATGTAAATAACTGTTAAATGATTGAAGATCATTAGCAGGTTAAAAAAAGCAATTGAAAGTTCTTTATATCTGAAAAGAAATATGGCTGGAAGAAAGAAGAGGCGTTTTTTGATGTAATTTCCTTGGCTCTCAATTGACGGGATAAAGTATAAAATGTAGGATTTGAAGACCTTTAAATTTTTGATCTTTATCTAAAGTCTTAGTGTATATAGTTTTTAAAACTATTCTTTGTCATTGAAATGGATAAGGATGATTAAAATATACGTTATTTGATCTTAATGAAAATTAAATTTAATAATGACAGCGAATGAAAAGTCCTTAGATGAGTGACAGTGGAGTAATATATATGCGCACGATAGGATAAAATAGGAACACAATTATTAAGTGAAATAACCTATATATAAAGTGTGGGAAATAAATCTAGTAGGAATAATCTTCATAATGGTAAGATGAATCATTAAATATGCAAATTAAAATATGTTAGCTATCCTTTCCTTTCTTAGCACCTGCCGCTTATGCATTGAGATTAATTCATAGGTGAAAAGTAGTTTGTGTGTGCTCTTGTCACATAATACAACTAATAATAAAGAGTCGTCGTCGATGTAATTCGAGTATTTATTTCGTAAAGTAAAACTATTTAATAATCCTTAATATCAACAGGTCTGCACCCCCTTATCCATATGCAATATTTTTATAGATATGTACAATTCAATACAATTTGTGAGTCGAGCACTTGGGCTCGGTTTGTATACAAGTGTGTTGCAGTAAATCGTGTGACGATTTCTCGCTTCAAAGATTAAAAGCCTTAGAGGCTATCACATACACATATATATACATACATATATGCAAGTATATATATTTGTAAACTGAAAATGTCTATGTTTATGAATACTGCGGAGACTCTCCGCCTGATGCTATTTTCTTAACGCGGCTCACATCGTCGTAGGCAATCGAAAAGACGCTTTTCTTTTCGGCTATAGGATTCCTGCGTCCCATACTATTCATAAGGGAGTTCATGGCGATGCCCGAGTCGTGGTCGTCCTCGAGAGTGGATGCATTCAGTTGCTTTTGGGCATGAGATGGCAGGTGTGCGGCATTGGGATCTTCCACATAGAGATTTATTTTCGACTTCGTCAGCTTTACTTCGTTCTCCTTGATGGGGGACGGTTTCGGCTTATGCTTCTGCGAATGCTGATCCTTGTCCGGTGGTGCCGCATGTGGCGGAGTCTCGGGATACATATAGTGTGGCAGCTTGGTGGGTGGTGGTGGCACTTCCGGAGCGTTCTCCCGTTCGAAACGATGTTCTGAATGCTGCAGCAGCGGATGATTCGTATCAGTCTCTGTTTTGGGTTTGTGCTGCTTATTCAAGGCTCTGTCCTCTTTGAGCAGCCGAGTGCCCTTTGGTGGAGATCTTCGGGGCGCCGGCTCCGGCTTGAATCTCGCCGCCTCATCATTTAATGCCTGATCTTCGACTTTCGAGCTCATTCTAGTTTTTGTCATACGCTTCTCTGGAGCAGAAGCTTTCTTTTTGATCGACATCTGGGATTTTGATGACTCAGTTGAAGTTCGACCGCTGACAGACGGTTTCTTCTTACTATAATACCACTCCATATACTTGGGTACATTTCGAGACGTTGATTCATCGCGGCCGGCTAATTCGGTCTCACTTTGGTACAGTCGCTCGTTTAGGGATTGCTTTGAACCACCTATATCAGCTGAATTATGATGCGGGTCTTTATCATTTTCGGCTCTTTGCAAGTCGTATTTTGAAACTGAAATACGGTGGTGCGGTGGTTCCGAAGATGTTTGCTTTCGGGAGTTTTGACTGCGCCTTGAACTGTCCCGACGGGAAAGTCTGGGCCTAGCCTCTGGCTGTGTTTCGTGTGGCTCTGATGGTGGAGAAAGGTTTACGGATCTACTTTGGTGGGATGAATTTTTCGGTTGTGGCTCATGGCGCCTAGGGTCTCGAGACGCCCTGGTGTAGACACTTCGTGGATATGCATAGCTCGATAAGTTCGCGTTGGTTCTAATTACAATCTCGTCGTCGTCGGAATCAATTGAGTATTCAGTATCATTTTCGTCGACTTCACCTTCAAAGTTATCGTAATACTGTTCAACTCTGCGCGATCTGGGACTTCCGTTTTCATCCAGAGAGTCCGATATTTCCATAAGTACCTCGCGGCTTAGCGCTTCAGATTTGTGCTTGCTATTGGACTCTTTGGCCACATCACTTCTCTCGTCACTCAGCTGCTTCCGCAGAATACTCGTTTTTGTCTCGCGAAGTGGCTTCTTTGGTGGTACTCGCCTCTTCTTTTCGTGCATTTCCTCCTCCTCCTTTATGGGGGTTCGTATTTTGCGCTTCACCTCCTCGACCATCACGATTCTCTTTCGAGGCTGCAAGCTGCCGCGCAGCCGTAGTCGCCTTTTGGGTTGATGCCGCTTTATCCAATACACACCTTCGGGACTGTTCGGGGGACTAAAGCGCACGTACTTGTATTCGTCCTCCGACAGCGAGTCGTCATTCTCACTGCGCGCTCGCCGACGAGTGGAGCCGACTTGGGCCTGCGAGTGGACCATTTGCTTGGCACTGAAGTTCTCGGTCTGCTCGGTTTGGGTGCCAGCGTCGCAGTCAGTTTGGGTCCCTATCGCCATCGACTGGCCCGGAAGACTTTGGGTTTCTAAGATTATTTCGTGCTGTGTATATCTAGTTTCTAGTTTCTCCTTTTCCAGCAGTATCTGACGCAAAAGCGCATTTTGCTGCTTGAGTGAGTGCTCCAGTTCCTGTGTAAGCGACTGATTCGCCGCGACGGGCTGGAGCTGGGATATGTCCTCTGCACCCTGAACTGACTGCGTGTGTATGACTTTGACTTCGGGTTCGGTTTGGGAGTAGACAATGCTATTTGGTCCCGATTTGCCCAGGGGAAACGTGTCGCCCTTGAGTGTCGATCCTTGTATTTCGTTTGGCATTGACTGAATATAGGTAGCGCCTGGTACAATATGATAGTGTTCCCGTATTATCTGCTTCCCATCTGGCTGCTCTTCAATAAACCTGCGCATCAGGATCTCTTTGCCCGTATTGTCAACCATCAACAGTTGTGGATGCGAGAGGTTCGCAGATGACTTTACTGGAACATTGACGTAGATATTGTCATCGTCCAGTGCAGTTCCGTCCCGTGTCTTGTCCCGCGTCATAAGCTGCAGGATCTCGACATTTCCGTCTTTTATGAAAAGTTCGCGCTTATTCTTGAGACTGTTCTGGGCAGTATTAAAGTCTATGTCGCTTCCCCGGTCTATTTCGTGCCTTCGCATGGAGTCATCGTCGATTTGTCTAGCATCCGAGTCGTAATTTTTCAAGCGACTGTTCTCCAATGGTCTGCTCTGTTTGTTGCGGGAGAACTCCTCCTTAATTTGAACTAAGTTCTGGTCGTCCATTACGTCCTCAATATATACGTCCCGGTCGTTTATTAAATTGGTCCTAGAATTATGGAAACTATGATGTGTGTCTTCTTTGGTTGTATGGCTGTTTCTAAAAGAGAAATAATTGAAATCGTGATTGCAATCCTTGACTGATTGAAAGATTTGGGCCGTACTTAATGCGGACTCGTCTCTGCTGGTATTCCTCAGACTCTGCGTGCCGGACTGCATCGGCATCGGTGTTAACACCTGCGTGGTGCATTTCTACGTTTTCAGACTGTTCACGTCCATCGCGGAACTCCCAGCGGGTAGGTTTTGTACGTGTATCTGATGGCTTATCCGCGGACCAAGCCTCTCGTCTTCCCATCCACTCTGCGACCTGTAAGTTGATTGGGACATTATTATATGAAAACTAATAAGTTCTATTAAAAAAAAAAAAAATTTTTAGCTGAATATAGTTTAATTTTGAAAATAAAAATCGGTTACAAAAGGAAGTTGTTATTGAAAGTATTTTATGAAAGGGTTATAGATGGAAATAAAAACGGGTGGATATTTAATTGCAAACTAAAGAGTGAATTTACTAACAAAATTGCCATTTGGAAGTGTTTGATGTTTGCTATGTTTCGAAATGCTAAGAATTTGAAATCGATCAAAATCTACCTGAACAGATTTTGTATGGTTTCCATTTGCCATTTCTCTATGCACTAGATGTACATCGTCTTCAGTTCTACTGATATTAACTATTCTTTTGCTACAAGAAAAGAGTAAACGATTAGATATGAAATGAGTGGTGTTTCGATGGTTTATTATGATATGCACATTAAAGATATATTGTTATGTATATTTTCCTCACTACTTTGAACTCTGTACTTAGTCTGGGGTACGATACTAGAGTGATTATCATTTTTTGGAAAATATACTTGTTAGCGGTACATTTTTTTAGATACTTTGATTTTTTTTAGAATATATGTGTGTTTAGAATAAAAAATTACTCAATACTCCTATATTGAGGGCTTTAAAGTATTTTGTATATGAATGCTTAAAGTATTCGTACTCCCTCATAAGTAATTCCCTATGAAAAAATTAACGTTTTTAATTTTATATGAATATCTCTTATCTTCTTTTTTTAAATGTACAGAATTTTTAAGGTGAAGTATTTGAAAAGTTAAATTTTAGTGCACGCGACGTTGAATGCGGAACGTCTTCGGTTACCTAAACAACGTTTTGGCATTTCGTATAGCTTTGAATGGTATCTTCTCCAGTGTCGAATCAAATACCGAGACTAAGTTACCGATTCAAGGAGCAAGGGGTGAAAGTATAGGATTTTCTTTAAAATGCCCATTCAGAGCATTACGCTTCACATTTTACTTACGTTGCCGCGCCATACAGAGGACACCAGGAGCATATACAGCAAAGCAGAAGAATCAGGATCGTAAGGGCAACCAGTGTCGCCAGTAGTATGAGAAGCCAAAATAGAACTTTATTTTCGGCCTTATACTGCGTCTGCAAGGGAGTGAGAGTCTATTAACAAACACCAGCAATTAGTCACTCAATAATGCGATCCGGGTTATAGACAGGCCCACTTACGTCGGTCCGAGTTGTATCATCTGGCATGATCGAGTACGAGTTATTGTGTTGCGACAATCGCTGCTGTATCTGTGAGATGTCAACTACAGAAGAGCTGTCGTACAGCACGGTCGCCGTGACTACACTCCGTTCCTTGATGTTCGGATTGTCATTGGGTATATCCTTAGCCCCTGGCTCCTCGGGCCTTAGTGGCCGTATTTCATGGATGTAAACCTTTCCGCCCGTTATGGCCGACAGTGTTTCCTCAGTCTTGCGCTTGTCCAGATTGCTGCCAGGCACCACAAACGTCACGATGCGCTTGCGACTCTCTGGTGGGTAAATACGAATGGAGGTGGTCGAAGAACGCACTGGTACTCCTAGATCGTAGGCTCGAGCGGTCAATATGAATAAATCGTCTTCATTGCCGATGGGTGATGTGGTGTCAACATCTCGACGTCTTCGCTGACTGGCGTGCTTTTTGGAACGCAGATTGATCTTTTCCCGGACCGTCAACTCGCCCGTCACCTTGTCCAGTACAAAATTGTTCTGATAGTTGCCGTTGATCAGCTCGTAGCGCACTTCGTTGTTCGGCGCAGTTGCGTCCTTGTCAGTGGCATGAATGAAGGCGCTGGTTGTAAAGCCCATTAGGTCGGTTGCGAGTATAAACTCGTACAAGTCCTTATCGAAGACGGGCGCTTCATCGTTGACATCAATGAGCTTAATGATAAGGGGTACCTGGGCTCGATTTCCAGCGCCGTCCATATCTCGAGCCTCCACATACAGGTGATACTCGGGCATTAGCTCGCGATCGAATCCATGGCTATTTGTCGCTACAGTGATCAATCCGGTCTCCGCATTCAAGTTGAGAGAAGTGTTGAGGTATCCGAGGATTGCTGTATATCGCACCTTTCCACCCAACCCAGTGTCCAGATCGCTTGCGTGAACCTGCACGACTTTTGTGCCTACCGTCATGTTCTCTGGCAGCTCTACTGTATAGCCCGGTTGATCGAAGACGGGCGTATTATCGTTTACGTCGTTTATGTATACCGTGACGTTAACCATGGCCGATAGATTTGTGGCTGGGCCCAATTCCTGGGCCAGAATCTTAAACTGAACCGACTGCCTTTGCTCGAAGTCCAGCCATGAATTGTCTCGTACACGAATAAGGAACGAAGCGCTCCGCTCTGCCACATTTGGCGTGATCTCAAACGTTCCATTGTTGTTTAACAACGTCAGCGAAAATACGCCGTTCTTCCCAGTGTCGTCGTCGTACACTCGGGGCACATATGGGTCCATGAACGTCAGCGCTGTCCCTTGTAAGGCGTTCTCGTCAACCCTCGTGATATAGCTTAAATATAACAAGAAAGTATATTAAATTGTTAGAGTGAAACTGGTTCCATGAATAGTTGCAGACATTGACTTTGGGGTGGGTTTCTTAAATTAACATTTGAAAGGCTCTGCGACAATCTGAGGAGTTGACCTTGAGGACACTTAAGGAAGGACTTACATCATATCATCATATCATATCATATCATATTATGATTTGTGTAAAATAAAAAATATAATATGTATCTTTTAAGTGAGAATCCACGATGCATCTTGACTTTATTATATCATCCAACATATAACGCTTATTCTTCTGCGCCCGAATAAACGGTTTGTTTCCCTTAAAGCTTATACAAATTTTCGCATGAATTCCAATCATAGCAAGAGTTGCAAGTGTATATGAATATGCGATCATTCTATCCCTTTCAAGCATCGAATACTTACTGATCGTTTTCAAAGTAAGGCGGCGAGTTGGTACGGTCCGGTAGGAAGAACGCCAATTGCACTGTGGAAGCCATCGCTGCGGGTTCGTCACGACCGACTTTAACTTCTTCCGCAATTACAGTGAGTAAGACGGGATCGCCCGCATGCGTGATTGCTGCAATGTCTTCGAGTGGTCTCATTAAAAAAATTTCACCTGCAAAATGACGTAATTGTATTTTAAATTAAAATGTATATTCGAAAGATGCTCAAATCGTTCTTCACAATTCGAATCCATTCTGCAACAGTTTCGAGCAGTAAGAATGCTCCAGGAGGGAATGCTCTAACCGGAAATGTTTCGAATCTGATTTACAAAGAATATATATTACTATTGCTCAAAAGACGAACTGAACTCGCTTTTGAAATACAGCAATTTATTTATTTACTTTATTTAGTACATTGCCGATAAGTTGACATTTTAAAGAAGGCGATTCCATCGTTATAATCTATCAAGATGAAACACGTAAACACTTTAATGAAATCAAAACCTGACCCAGTGACACAAAAAAAAAAAAAAAAAAAAAACACATACATTCAACTTATAAATGTGGCTTGGACGACAAAGGATGGGCGGTCTCAGACATCAGTACTCACAGAGTAGATATATGTATATCTTAAGATCTATATTTACAAAATCAGCTTATTGCTCTGCTCTGGTTAGGGAATTTGTCCTGGAGGGGCACAAAAAATTACAAATTGCATCCGTGGGATAGACAGAATGGATGAGTAGATAGGCTTAATGAGGTCGGAGATTCCACCTTCAATTTGCCGCATGTTGTTGCAAAAAAGCATTGTGCCCCTAGCTCATGTATCTGTTCTGAGGAAATGGTAATACATACTTTTTTTTCAACAGAGTATTTATTGAAGTCAACGCTTTTTCACAACAAGCATAACTCACTTGACAGCCCTGGGAACAGTTTTTCTCTGCGAGAAAAAAACCTCCTGCTCTCATGATAATTGACTGGTCGATGCAATAACCGAACGATAATGTTAATTTTTGCACTCATTCGCGAAGTGAGAAAAGCATATCAGTTTGTGCTGTCCGAATGAATGACGCACCTAATTTGAAATAAAATTTATGGCGACGATGATTTGCAAAAGTATGGCTAGGATTATTTAAGATAAGTATTATGCAGTCAGATTGGTTTTTACACTAATTCCGATTGATAAACATTCATAACCAACAAATATCAATTATGAAATTGCTGAAATACGCAACAACTCAACGAGAATATTGCATATTTTCACAAAAAGCGGGGGGTGGGGAGGACCGCAGACGAAAGTTTATAAGTGCACACATGCACAGAAATGCAGTTGGGCCAAGGCACGACGAGTTTCGAGGCCTCGTCTGCAGGCAGCGCAATAACAGGCCGCCGTCTAGAGAGCCGACTGAAGAGGTTCCACTGCCTGGGCCAGAGTCATTGCCGTCAAACTGGCAATGAACCAGAGAAGCACGAAACAAGGAAGCTTAACCGCAATCATTGTGACGCGACTGCGACGGCGACGGCGCAAAAGGCGAGGGAGAGGGCGCGGTGATGGTGAAGGCAAAGGCAAAGTCGTTGCGGAGCCTAGAGCTAAATTGCAGCTCCAGAACTTGGTCACAGCGCACATTGAAGATGGCTTTGCCATCTAACGAGTCAGGCGATGGACCGGATTGAAGCTGGCCCGTTCGATTGCTGGTGGTTATGTTAATATCTTTTTGATGTCATTGTTTCGTTTTTTATACCCTACTCTGCGCATAAAAATCTGTATAAAGGGGAACAACTTTGTTTTTTTGTTTTCTATTCCATCTTATAGCTAGCAAAAAATCTGCGACTGTTTAATGCGCTTGGCCTTTACATAATGTATTTATCAGCAGAGATGTCTAGACTAAAACTACTCAAAACATTTCGAAGCTTCCCACAGTGAATTTAGTAAACTCGCATAAATATTTACATACATAAACCAAATCCACAAAATGAATTCTCAGACTTTATTCATGTATGTGAATACTCAATTGTTGATATAAAGTAGACAGAATATCTTCATAATAATCTAACCTCAAAGTAGCTATACTCTGCTCGGTCAATAATTAATAGTGTGCAATATATGTGCATGAAATCGACTTACCACTTGTATCGTTGATGTCAAAAAAAGATGTAAATGGATTATTTTCAGAAACCAAGCCATATCGCACCTCGCGCGGGTTTCCTTTGTCCCCGTCTTCCGCATGGACTTGCAATATCTAGGATTAGAGGATTAAATACCAGTCTTATCTTCTAGCTGATCAGTAATATATCTATAAATTACCTTATCGCCTGGAAGAATGCCGGATTGCAGTTTTGTAACTGGAGGAGCTATCGTAAACACAGGCGGCTGATCTTGTACATCTTGAACGATAACAACGATTTCAATGCCAGCAATATTGCGTCCATCTTGTCCAGGCTCCGCATATGCATCCTAGGTGGGAATAGAACTTGGAGTTACGCATCGTTAACCCTTAAATAACCGGCAGTTACGTACATTGGCAAGAATTGTTAAGTGGTACATGGCTTGCTTCTCGAAATCCAAGGGACCCAAGAGGAAAACGGTTCCTTCCGTTGTCTCAGCTGATATAATTTTTTGTCTTATGGCAAATAAGGGCGAACCCTAAAGTTTAAACATTTGAATATTTATTTTCATATGCTCCCAATACAACTCACCCATAACTCGAGGTAGACTGGCTTTTGAAAAAGTGGATTCTTTCTGGCAATTACATAATCAAGTTCTGTACCTCTCTTGGCATCCTATCAAAAGAGTAAGCAATTAAAAACATATATTTTCAATAATGCAATAAGCCAATGTATATTCGTAGATTGTAAATATGTTAGCATTTAGAAAATTATAAATATTTTGTAAAGGCCTCGTGACTAATTTAATGAATTGGAATTCTTAGGAAAACTGTTTATAAAATAATTTAAAGACTTCGATCTTTGATCTGCACTCACCTCAGGTATCATGATGATGCCCGGCTTATGTGGAAATATTAGGTCATGCGGTGTACTGAAGTTGGTTGCTGTAATTGAACACAATTGCGTAGCCATGCCACCAGTTGTGTCCCTAACCGAGACTTGAAAGTCGTAGAAGCGGCCCGACTCAAGGCGTCGTTGCAGCACAACGTTGGCTTGACAGACAGAATTGTACTTGGTACATGGAAGCGATTCCACCTTGAAGGTGGACGAGGATACATCACCCATAAACTCAAAGGTCAATGGATAGTCGAACTCCTCGTCGGTTGCACGCAATCTGTAGATTACAGACCCGACCTGTGCGTCAGCCGGCACCAGAACTAGTCTCATCCGCGTTGAGGGGTCGAATTTGGGATCCACTCCGTGAACGTGATGTAGACACAGAATTCCAATTAGGAGGCTGATTGTCAGCAATCGATAGGCGGTCATTGCGCTCAGCCATGGGCCAAATTGTAAAGTTGGCCGACACTGACGTTGCTGCTGAGGCTGAGGCTGAAGCTGAGGCTGAAGCTGAAGGTGAAGCTGGGAGGTAGGTGGTTGATGATAGTAACATTCTTCTTGCCTTCGCTTGCTAGCATCTGAAATCGTGTTGCTTGCAGCGGTTCTCAGACCACAATATGGCTCATGTGTTAGGCTGTGACTTTTTCTGCGGAAAATGTTGCTACTGCTGGAAGCCATTGCTGCAATGAAAGACGAAGATATATTTCTTAAAATACATGCAATTTTTTACGTTCATTAACAGCGCGGATAGAATATAATGGAACCAAACTAAAATGTTTTAACCTGCAGTACATTCCTTAAGTACATTTTTTCTATCCATTGTTCTTTGCACAATCGAAAATTATTTTGTAAATATTTATTGATAATAATGATTAGATATTCTCAAAATTTCGCATTTATTTCCCATCGGCCTTTCTTTACCATGAACACATAAATGGGTTCTGTGGTAAAGCAATTAATAATTCTGGATGACAATTTTCTTCTTCTATAAATAATTTTATTTAAAGATTGTAAGAATTATTATTATAAACTACGAAGAAGAAGATAATATTCGTTTACTTATAAAACCTATCCAAAACTCATTTTAAAGAATAATGCTGAGATCCATGAATTTAATTATGATTATGATCTGATATCATGGAATTTATGTTGTAAAATAATGTAATTTGGGTAGATGAAGAAAAAAAAAAAGAAAAGAAAACAATAAAACAAAACACTGATTTTATTTATTTTTTGATGTGAGGGGATTTCAAAAGGTTCTAAAAAAAAACCTTAAGGTATTAGCCCTTGACAATTACATTGCACTCAACATGGAGTTGACAACGTCTTACGACCTAGTTTGAGCAACGGGCTTAAACTACTTTCGAATAAGTAGGTTATGCCGTACGTACGTACTGTGCCGCATATGTACTGATATAGATCATCTAGCATGCGGAGCAAGAACCTCGAGAACGGTTGCCAGCCAGACAGTTAAATAGTTTTATTGCATTAATTTAAAATAGACATTTACTCTTTGATAACTAAAGTTCATACGAATAGCTTATGTATTCTTTTTCTTTTATATATTTTTTCTTCTTTCATAAAAAAGTTCGCAGGTTAATTTGCTTGCTGTGATTAGCGTGATTAAAGAAATAATACACAGCCTAAATACAGATCGAACGAATTCGCAGTTGTACATATCTGTCGGATGAACGAGTTCTACAGAATGCCTGACAAATAACTGAATTCCTCTATAGTTGATGATTGCGTATCGATTCGAAACAAAAACGCATTGTGGGACATTAAGTCGAACGGCACAGCACATTAAGTGGTCACGTCTTCCTCTGCTCAGGCCCGACATGTTTCTTAACGTGAAATAATGTGTAACAATTACGAGCGGTACTTAAATGTATTTCAGAGAGAACATTTTTTACGAGTAGCACAAGTGGAGCTGCTCTTCGGTTTGCTTTGACAAACTTCACACTTTCCACTTACAGCATTACAAAATAAAGCTTCTGTATTTAGGGCCTACCTAAAATACTTATTAGAGAGGAGGAATGTTTATTCTTTGAGCAAGCTCTAATGTTATTAATAAAGTGCCAAATAATATATATATCTAAAAGTTTCTGTCGATGTTTTAGCGTGATTGGATTATTTATATTTGATTAAATATTTAATAAAAAGATTAAAAATGACGCAGTGACTGCTCAATACTCGATCACTGACAAAAAACAGTTTAATCTTTTTTTTTTTTGTAAATATCAAGAGGGAGTCAATATAAAAGATAAATATAAACTTTTCCCATTTGCCACGGCTCCAATGAACATAGATATATCCACTGTATATTATTAGTATATATACAGTCGAATCTCTATAATTTGTCCCCTGCTAAATCGAAAGTTAATTCTCGATAATTTTAATTTCTGTACAAGTCAAAAAAAAAAAAAAAAAAAAAAAAAAATAATCTAAAACTGAATTAGTCTTTATAATATTGGTCTAATTTCAATTATTTTAATATCAGCATTTTTGTTTATCAAATATAATAATTCCTCTATAAACTCTCTAGTTTCAGTAGTGGCGAACTAATTTTCTCACACACGGATAGGCGAAGCGAAAATAAGACAGACCTAACACAAACCCAATATATTCTTTTCGCTTCGTTAACAAGAATAAAGAAGGAGCAAATTGGCCAACTTGGACAATGGGTAACTATTAACTGTAAAATTGTGAAGCTTGGGTATCGATACTATACAATACACTCTATCGAGTAAGTATTCTGATAATTTACTTACGGCACTGCTTGTCGTACAGTAATTAGAAAAGTTTTTAATAATTAAATTTTTTAATATATTCATAATATAAAATAACAACTTTTGATGCTTAGTTTTAGGGAAATAGTATATTAAAGCAAACAAATATTGTAAGATGTTAAATTTGTATATAAAAAAAGAAAGAGTCTTATATGAAATTGAGGTCAACAAATGCTTTATATTGGCTTGTGATTTACTTCAATGGTAACTAAATTAGGGTCAACTCCTGTAAAGAGTATAAAGAAATTCATTTGGGATAACATAGAGGATGGGGCCTATACTTTTATGCAGTACGCTTCGACTCAGAATTTGGGAAATGGGCAACAGTATATACAGCCACTGCATCTCCATTTGCGTCTTGTTTAATACTGCTCAAACTGCGAACTCGAACTTATTGTCAATCCGGTTTTGCCCGACGAAACAACCGTCTGGCTTGTATGCTAGTTGCATTTGCGAATTTCCAGTTTGTGCAGCTGCAGTGCGCTGCACTGTCGTGTCCTTAGCTGCAGCTAGCTACATGCGAATGACCAGTTATGTCAGTCGATTTGGATGGAGTCGACTTGAAGCGAGGCGAGCCAGCCAAACAGCCAGCCAGCCAGCCAGCCAAACAGCCAACGAGCCAGCTTGTGGCCACCCTCGCAACCCTCGCATTTGGCGCTGAGTCGTTTGAATTTACGGCCAAGTATGTTGCAATATTATGTTTTGCCCGCATTTGGATTAGACAGGCTCCAGCATAAGATACATAGGAGTGTAAGTGTTCATTTGTAAGTAAAGCGTCAGTCCCAGTCCCAGTCCCAGTTGCTGTCGCAGTCTCCGTCTCTGTCTCCGTCTCGGTCTCAGTCTCCGTCTCGGTCTCAGTCTCAGTCTCGGTCTCAAACTCACGCTTTGTCTCATTCCCACTTGCAATACATGTCTCCTGTCCCTGCCTGCAACTCTTTCGAGTTTACTGGTTTTAAGACCTCGACAATGTTGCGCAACAATATTTGTGCCATTTGTTTAATTTCTCCTAACATACATATGAATGGAAATCCCCAGCCAAGCTGCCTGATACGATGTGGATAGGCGAATGATAGACTCTGCACTTCAACATTTTGGTCGATCCTTAACTTGTCTCTTTTCAAAGTCTTAGATGGCATCAATCAATTTTAGAATTTAGCATTATTTGAATTGGGAAGAAGTAATGCTATCAATGTACATATACATAAATAGAATCTGTATAAGAAATGTTTAGCGATAAAATATAAGCATCCATATGGGAGTTTTTTGCAAATAGTTTATATGTATATATTGCTGATCAGTGTTAACAGTCCAGTCGTAAGTCCAAGTATTTACTTAAGCTGTTACTACAGCACACCTATTTCAATTAAGTTGATTAAAATCTACATCAAGCTTTAGTTAGCTATTTTTTTAATTTTAAGCAAATATTGGCATATTTTAGTATTTATTTTATTATTTATTTATTTATCAATTAATTTCAAGCATTTCAAATAAGGTTTGCAACGTTTAACAATAAATATATAAGCATTGATATTCTTAAAATGGAATAATCCTATGCCCTAGATACCTTAGATTCTGATACTGGCATATTTTAGTATTTATTTATTTGTCAATTATTTTCAAGCAGTTTATAAATTATGTTATTTTAAATAAAGTTTGCAACGTTTAACTAGAAATATATAAGCATTTATATTTTTAAAATGGAATAACCCTATGCCCTAGATACCTTTGATTCTGAATGCCTCAAATTCTAGATTCTTATATGCCCAAGATACTAGATACTACGGTGTCGTATGCATTCTAATGCTATATACTATGTAGATACCATGGAATTACCTAATTTGTGGCCCATTTCTACATTTGTTTCAATTAACCTAAAAGATTTGTTTAAGATTATCGTGATTAGTGTGCTAATATAGAGGATATGGTTACAAGACCTGATCTCATGATTACAAAATTAAAAATATAGAGTTTTGAGAAATATTCAAGATTTGGAAGGAAAACCACAATTGTTCATTAGTTACTGATAATATAGCAATTTGTAAATACTGTTAATCTTACAGAGGAAATTAAAAAATCCTGTTATACATAAGTTTTTTGGGTTGAGATAAAGATACATTGTATATCACTCTATTATCGATTATATATATATTTTAATTAGGTATACAGAGCTTACAAACTTCGAAGCTGTCCCTTTATATCTCTATATGATATTCCTGCCTATTATTAATCATTTATGTACTTTATTTTTGTAAACAGAGTTTAAGAATTTATTTGCCTTTATGTCTCTAAAATGTTTCCTGTATATGAACTGTATTCATTCAAAAAGACATTACATAAAGAGAGTTAAATGTCGAGAATCATGTACTTTTATCTATTCAAGGGTATATGAACTTCGATATGAGCTTCGCGTTTTGTAGTTCGCTACGATTAATGTCCTTTCTTGTTTTTCGTAGTTAGTCTGGTCTGCTTCGCGACCGCGCCAAAAATCGTGAGTTAACTCCACAGCAAAACAAGATTTTGGGCGTTGTTCAATTTTTAGGTTGACTTCGCGGTCTGCATGCGGAAAATGCAGCAGCTTCGTGAGCTGAGAGCTGTGAGCTGTGAGCTGTGTTACTTTTGTCTGTTTTTGGATTGCGACTATGTCTATGGCTATGGCTACGGTTGTGGCTACGGCTGCGGCTGTGGCTATGACCGGCTGTGGTTGCACATTCAACTAGAATGAAAATTTGTGTTGCAAATAAAGTTGAACCCGATGGCAAACTAATCTGCTTCACGACAATGCCAGTCATATAACCAGCAAGCTATGCCTGGTAGGCTGGCTGGCTGACTGGCTGCCTGGCTGGCAACGAGCCAGCGACGCAGACTCGTAATCAACTTTTATTTAGCCGCTCTCGTACTCTGCTCCCCGTCCCGTGATATGGCCGTCCTTCACCATGCCTGCACAGATGCCTGTCCGTGTTTTCCTGCCTTCACTATTGCTGGGGGATTGTTGGGCGCGTCCGTCTTTGAATTTTGTCTATCCGACTTTCAGTGCGTCTGGGCACTTCGTCAGTGGGCTTATGCCCGTCTACTCTTTCGGTGTGTGTATCTGCATATTTATGTACATATTTATGGCATACATGTGTGCTTAAACATTTTATTGCTGCAGCTGCGGGTGTGTTTTGGGTGTGCCCTGGGTTGCAATTTTCGAAGAATCGACTATGGGATATGCTATTATTTGTTCCCAAAACTTACTTTATCATATATTTACCATCAGCAAATATTAAATACACATATTCGTACTTAATAATATAAAAATTTCAAATTTTTTTTCTACAAAAGAATGTCTATTTTCCGACTTGTTTTCGCCATTTCGTTCTACAATAAATAAAGTAATTATTTTATTACAAAAGTATCTTTCCAAATTTTCGACTATTTCGGGGGGGGGGGGGGGGGGGGGGTTTGAACCCCCGATACCCCCCCCCCCCTCTGTATTCACGCCTGTAACTGGGGATATAACCGACTGATATTCAACGAATTCATTGAGTCGCTAGTGTTCCGTACATACTATTTATACCCTCTACAATTCCCATTTTCCATTAAGAAATTATAATAAATTCGATTCAGAACTCTTCGATTATTATTTATATTAGTGATATGAAGGCAGCCTTACATAGAGATGAAAATATCAAGAATGAATTGTCATCTATTTGGAAACGTTTGATTCTATAAGGTGAAATATTTTTTGAAGTATATGTTCTTTATTCGCCATGTTTCCTTAATTGGGAACAGTCAGCGGTCAACTCCCACCTTTTTCTAACCACAATCAAAGTGGATGAGATAAAGTGAATTGTTCATTACAAACATTCTATGCGGTATTTATAATTAACAACGTACAACGCCTAAGACATGGGGCAAGCTGTGCCGTAATTTTCAGTCGATTGTAAATGAAAAGCACAAACACTGCACAAATATGCGCGCTGGGCCTTAAGCCAAGCCAAGCCATGGGGGCTGGACAAGGGCCAGAAAGTCACTCGATTAGTTGCGGTGCCAACGTGGACCGTCGACTGTCGACGTCCACGTCGACTTCATCATCGCAGTCATGATAAGCATTAAAAGACTCAAGATCTACGCCGTCATCGCCTTCCTCTTAGCCTGTGGCAGCCAAAAGTTTTGAATAATCCGCGCGTCGTGCTTCCAATACCCTGTAGCAAATGGAAAAGGCATTCTGGCAAAATAAGTAGAGTATCAGAAGCGAGCAGTGAGCAGGAGTCCTGCTCATTCCTGCTTCTGAATTTGCTAATCTCTGTGAATGCATGACGGAATATATTGCAGCCAAGTTAAGTACAATATTTGTTACAGGATGTGTTTCAGTCGGATACTCCCTACTACAAATATGGCTCGTAGCTGTTGGACTGTCATGCTGCTGCTTTGTTTCTCTTTTCAGAGTTGATTCTTAGCATCGGAGGTGGCATACGGAATGGGCACCGAAGCAGCGCCAAGTTGCATTGAAATGCAGAAAAAAAGGTGAATAAAAGACTCGCAAATGAATGCAATAACAACAATAACGACAGCACAAGCTTCAACAAGAGTTATAAAAATGTGCGTGGGACAGCCAAAGAGCCAAAGAGCCAGCTGGATGGCTGGATGGCTGGATAGCCTTACCTTAACAAGAGTCCCCGGCCGTTCGTTATGGACTGTGCTGCCTGGCGATGGTTAGGGACTCACAGCTGCCAAAGTCGACGAGGAAATTCAATCTAAACTTTATTGTTATAGCTGCTTCATTTCCCTGGTCATTGCAAACATGAAAATAATTGATTTAACTAATGCCGTCTTGTCTCTTTCAGGAAACATGCGAAGGCCGTGAAATGTTTCACAGGCCGATGCCAATATATGCTGTTATAAATAATAATAAAAAAGTTTTTCAAGACTTAAATGTTTGAAATTCTGTTCCTTTGGAATGTAAACGAAAACAAAAAAAAGTGCCATAGATTTAAATCTTCCAATCGTACATATATATTCGTGTATATGAAAGCGAGTGTTTTGTGCCAGCTCGAACAATAAACACGTTTTACAAATTGCCGTCTGCGTCTGCGTCTGCGAGGGAAGGAAGCCAAGCAGACGGGCAAACAACCGGTGTTACTGACGAATACGAGAGCACTGAGGGCAGGCGACCTAGAGCAAGAGCCAAAGATTGGCAACGGTCACAGAGGCGGAATTGTGCTAAAAATCTATTTGCTGTCATGACTATGGGCTTGCCGAAGCGCTGTCTTGCCCAATTACTCTGATCAATAGCGTACAAAATCATTTTCACTTAAGCCCAGCCAAAGCAGTTGAGCTGCTCTGTGGACTAGACTCGCGGAGGAGCAGGAGAGGACTGCCTGGCGCCGATGATGACGATGGCGTTTGTTGCTGTACAGCAGAGCAGCAAAGCAGCAGAACAGCGACAATGACGGCCATAACATTGTGGGCGTCCGACATTAAGATTTTCGTAGTGTTGAGCTCGTGTAGTTATTATTCTTCTCCGGCTGGTGACTGTGCTCAAAATTTAAAATTTCTGTTTCATTTGAGCAACGTCTGTGAGGTCCCAGAGTGGGTTTTCCATCAGCGATTCATTTGCAGCAAAGAAAACGTTTTTCGTTACATGCAGTAAAACAAAAGACTTAGGCAACAAACTTGGACAAGCATTCTAAACATATTGTTAGTCTCGAAACACGAAAGGAGTTGCTCACTTTTAATAGTTTTTAAATACGGTATTCATCGTTTAATATGAGAGCACATCATTAGGAGTTTGGGCCTTCCTGACTTCACATTTGAATGCTTAAGTGCTACATAAATCATTATCGACCGACTGAGTGGAGCCCCCTTCGACGCTCGCGAGTCTTAAATAAGCACTCTTAAAAGGAAAAAATGCCGCAATAGCGACTCAATGTGTTATTGTTGGCTATTGGCAACGGCGGGCAGCGGTGAGCCGCAGCGGTCGCCTTGTGGCCGTACCACATAGATTTCGTTTACCTGGTCTTGGACTTGTACTATCGGCTCTGTTGGCGTTGCCAAATGGAAAAATATTTGCAAAACTCGAAACACGCACGGGTTTCCACATCAAATGATTGCTATATAAATAAGTTTTTAAGCTTCGTACATAAATTGTAAAATACCGCACAGCTGTCAGCCTCAGTACTGCGGCGAGCTAAGTAGGTCAGACAAGGTCGTTTTCGAGTTGTTTTTGCCTACCCTAACTTGATGTATTAAGATACATGCATCATAGTAAACGCTCATATCAATTTAAGCTCAATTGAGTTCGTGCTTAAGCCGTTTTCTTCAGCTGTGTGCTCAGCAGTAACTCTGTTTTGTTATGATTATGCACATCTAACAAAAGAGTGTGTCATTCGTGTGCCCCAGCTATTTGGCTTGTTATACTTTGCTCTGTCCGTTCGCTCGAAAACAAAACTATTGCAAATTACTCAACTTATCTCCTGGACATTTTTATTTAATGAATTAATTACTCCCCAGTATTAAGCTTGACAATTGCGATGCAGTTTTAAGGAGTGGTGTGGGCACGGCCTCGTCTCAGAAGGAAATCATTAATGGTAGACTACTAAATTTCGTGACTCAAGCTCTAAGCTGTGTACAATATCGAATTTCGATGTTGCATACGCATTATTAGCTCTATCGCCAGTTTTTTGTCGGCTGTTGTATTAGATAATTTAAGCGAATTACAAAGAGCATTAAGTACCTTTGATGTGTGCGAAAGATGTCGTATATGTTGAGGCTTAAGACAGGTCAGCTCGATTATTGCCCATCTGCATACTGCGATATTATTTTGTAACGTGCATAATATTTATGTAAATTATGAATTTAATTTGAATAGTCAAGTGGCTCAGATGCCTTGGTATTTCACTTTTCATTACTTATTTATTATAATTATTCGATCTTAGGTTCGCTTGAGAGCACGGTATATATATATTCGACTCGTTTATTTACTGAAATATATTTACAAAGTAGTGTGCATAGGCATCATGAAGGAACCATGTTGCATTTGTAGCGATTAGTTAACGCGGTTGAGTATAGGCCGCCGTAACACGTTTCTCGGTTCAATAAACCCGAATCGACCTTGTTCGCAGATCAAACAAACTGGATGGCTTTAGAGTCCATCAGATTGGTTCCACATTAACAAGGAAATATTTTGAAACTTGTGTATTTGGTTTGCTAAGCATAAACATTTTTAGGCAATATGGTGCATAATGCGTAAGATCCAGTTTTGATACACTTTCATTCACTGTTCCACACTGAGATACATTTATTAATCAATTCAAACTGCAAGACTAAATTATACCGATGGACCCAAGCAGGTTTGCTTTACACAAACTGGACTACGATCTGATTGTTGTTTTCCGCATCGTTGTTGAAATGGTACTGAAGGTAAAGCGAGCATAAAGACCGAGCTGGAGCTGGGTCTGGGCTGGGGCTAGAGCTGGAGCTGGAGCTGGAGCTGGAACTGAAACTGAGGTGCAGCTGTTACCGATAGAGTCTCAGTCAACTCGAGTGGCCCCATAGCCACACACAGACATAGAAAGCCGGTTTTGGTACACTAGTATTTGTGAGAGCAGACAGCATTGCGCTCTTCTTCTTGCGGTTGCCGGCGCTCTTCTCCGATGGCATAATTGCCAGCCAGTTCTATTCTCTTCTCTTTATTCGAGCAACCAGAAAAGGTTCAAATACAGTTTATAGCAGCGAATAATAAACAAAAAACTTTATGTACTGCAACATTGTCGACTTCAATAATAATATTGCGTGGTTTGTGTGGGTTCCTATGCATGTATGCATCCATGTTAAATAAACACAGGCGTAATTAAGAAAAAAAAAAACGTATTTGAGTGCTATGTACAAAGTATCCAATGTCCCATATACAAATTCAAGCTTCCTTTTTAACAACCAGTCATCGAGTATATGCATGAGATCCTGAGTCTGAGTCTGAGTCTGAGCCTGAGCCTTAGCCTGGGACTGAGAAATTGATCAGCATCTGTCACAGCTTCGGTGTATATTTCAACATTCTTCCCCGTATATTCTTATATACTTATGTACAGCTATGTAAAATACTTCACAGATTTAGGTATGCACGGATAATCTCACAAATGATGCCCATTCTACACAATTTCAGATCATATACATACGAATATATATGTGTATAACAATTAGGTTTATAGACTCGTATATAGAATATTTTGAAAAGTGATTCGATGTTTGTTAAATATTAAATATAAATAGGTAACTAAACTAACTAAATCCATCAAAGTTACTCATTCTAAACTCTTAGATAATCAGTTTGGTTTATACACTAACTTATTACCGGGATGTATTTATTTTTGGCCTTGAAGACTTTTTGATAATATCGAATATTATGAATGCAGTTTTAAGGTTGCAGACTTGATATCATGGATCTTTAAATTCTAAGATTCGTCACTTGTTATACATTGCAAAGATGTGAGAAACTCCAATCTACTCACTATAAGGTCGAATTGAAAAAAACTATATATTAAGATATAAATCTATTATATTCCATTGGGTATGGTTAATTTGCTATGTGTGTTCCCACAGTTTATGTGTATCAAGATAGAAAATATTTTTAGGTATTAGTAATGCAAATAGCTGTCATCGCCGATAAAAGCCGAAAATCGTTTTATAGCTTATTTATTTCTTTGTATTTGTGATATGAATCTAATTGGTCTGGCGGGCTGACCTGACCTTGCCAACTCTTCGTGTGGTCATTGCATGGCGACATTTGGAAATAATACATCTTAATACATTTCCCAATATACAAAACTTGCTTATACCGTTCATTTATGGCATACGCAGATTAAAAGTTTTCCCTTAAAGTGTTTCACACAAGCATGCAATATATTTTAATACTTTGTAAACTTTAAGTATGTGCACAAATATTAACATTGTTATAGCTGCGGTTTCCCGCTGCAAACTTTTTATACCCGGAAATGGGTATGTATTGGGGAACTGGGAACGGCGGGTATAGCGGCCTTGTTTTGAGTATATTTAATAGAGAGAATGGACTCAGTCGACTCTACAAAGTACATATATGTATATTACTGAGCAGGATAAACAGCTGTGTCGGTCTGGGACTGTGTAATAGTAAGTAGTTTTGAATGGGATTTCGAAATATAATTTAAAGACTATAAAATCAAGACCCAACAAAATAGGTATGTAGAATGCATACATACATACATCAGTAATTACTATTCAAATGATTAAGAATACCCATTTTGTATACTACCCATCAAAACTAAAGTAAACTCACATCAAATCGTTGACTCTTTGATAATTAAATGCATATATTTGTCATGTTCTTTGTTATATTGATGACCGAAATTTCCATTAATGGTGTTTTGGGGTGAATATGCACATAGGGTTCGATTCGGTGCGTACGCACATACATACATAGAAAACTAAAAGTCGTGCGTGGATATCAGGATATTTCACAGTCGGACATTCCCCATTGTTACTTGTTAAACATTCTCGTTTTAATATGTTCAGCATGCAAAACACAGTGTAGTGGCTAAATCACGCGATGCTCTGATTGGTAGGTCTTTTTTATAATAGAGAATTTTGACACCCTTGCATAATATGAGGATATTCAAATATCTGCACTGACGTAATTCTTGAGTAGGTGAAAGCAACTGTGCATAGACACCAGAAGTTAAACTCAGAGTTCACTTTATCTAAATAAATTACACGCAAGCGAATGGTTTATTTGGATTTAGGTTAATTGCATCGACTTTTGGAGGTTCCCACACATACAGTAGTGCAAACACACACACACTCACTCGCATCTATTGAAAAATTGAGTACGCTGTGCTCGGTAGTTTATGCATTTCAATTTATTGCCTATCTCTGCGTTGACGGAGATAAAAGGCCAACACTCTCAACAAATCTAAGAGACGCGGTAAGTTTATATCTTGCTTGCTCGTAGCACCTAATTTTATATACTTGAGCTATTTTGAGTGTAATCGATGAATCTCGAACGTAGATACCGCCAATGAAATGGAGAAAACAAGAAAAAAGTATTAGGTGTTGTCTAGACAAGATGAACTAAGGCGTACTCTGCATTGCATCTGTGGATACTCACAATTACTCATTACAAAGAACAGGGTCGACGTACACTAAATGAAACATGGGAAATGACGATTTTTCCTTTTTACGTATGAAGTGTGATGATAGCTGAAAAGTTTCATTCTATAGTTTATATATTGAACAGAACACAACTCCTATCGCAATTACTCTAGTCGGGAGTGCAGGAGATAACTTAACTTTCTGTACCGAATATTGCTTTTTGTTTATGGCTAAATACACAAACAAACGGGACATAAATAGACCTCCACAGTTGATACTTATAGTGTTTTTTTTTCTTCTAATTTTAAATATCGATTGCAAGGGATATTAAAAATGGGGATGTGAAACTAACTTGATTTGCGTATACAATATACAATATCCAATTCTTATAAGTACAGACATTTCCATGTTCTTACTTACTGACAGACGGACGGGCGGACATTCAGACATGCAGACAGACAGCTGCTAATCCAGATTAGGAATATGTACACTGAATGTGAATGTTTCTACCTGAATAAATAATTAAATACATTTCAACAACAGCAATGTAATCGAAGTAATTTTCACTGATTTCAGAATATACCAATATTAGATTATATCTTTGTAAGACAATTTACTTTTCATTTATTGACCATAAGTCAGTAATTATTATTATTATTTTCTCACTTATTATATCAATCACTGTAGAATGTAGTGAATTAAATCTTTTGTAAAGATACCCGTAACCTATTTGAATTGTGCTCACATATAATTTTCATCTGTATTAGAGGCAACTATCTCTAAATTTACGCTTACACTTTTTTTTTTCGCTCTCCAATTACGGATGAGTTGATATCATTTTATTATAACGTAGCGACTCTAATAAATAAAAAGTTTTTCAAACACCCGAACGAAGCACAATTTGACATAGCCTCTTGACCACGTCTAAATGACTGCGGTTTTGATTTGCGATTCAGCCTAGACACGAGAAGCTCGAGTCAGTTCGGTATATTCAATATTTCTACTCTTGGAATAAGCACGAATCGTGCCTGCGTCAACCGACCCACTGGACACACTGGACACACTGGAACTTGGAAGGGCCAGTGGCCATGGCTTTCGTAGATGGTTGAAATTCAAATGAATTGCTTGTTTAAGAATAATTGGCGTCCTTAAGGCAGGAACCGCTCATTCTTGGAATACGTACCTTTTACTCATATTTATGTGACATTGAATATCATCATCAAACCAATTCGTAATAAGTTTTTACGAGC
This sequence comes from Drosophila aldrichi, assembly GCA_035045965.1. Classification (NCBI taxonomy): domain Eukaryota; kingdom Metazoa; phylum Arthropoda; class Insecta; order Diptera; family Drosophilidae; genus Drosophila; species Drosophila aldrichi. The sequence continues at coordinate 1,767,673 of JAWNOM010000294.1, forward strand.
GTTAGGGCATATACCAAAAAATATGTAAGAAACACCCTAACGCGATTTGCATGCCAGTTCTTGTAATGACCTCTCTGGTACTTGCCGTAAAGTCTACAGCCATGGTTACCACTCGTGGTCACAACAAGCGACTGGACTTTCCATTAATTCGTAGATATTCATGAGCTCGGACGCAAAGGCCGAGAGTAAAGCAAAGGTCTACGTAGAAACCTTGTGGGGACGTCGAAGAGTTGTGGCTTATACTCCACACATTTATTGTGTCCAGCTAAAAGCAAAAAACCTATTCTGTAGGAATGTTACCATCGGGCATGATCAGCTGCATAATACTCGTTTAAAAATATTATATATTTACCTATACAAATTAAAAAAAAATGTCCATGAAATTTCACGTTGCAAAATATAAATATTGTATATAATTTTTTATTTTAATTTGTACTTGTTGATCTACTTTACTCTACTACTCTACTCTACTGATGAAGATAAACAAGTACAGTCATCTCTGTAATCGAATACAGAGTTAGAAGGACATTCTACAAAACTATTATAATATACCCTTTTAATTTTCTGAACGTGTAGATAAGTGAGAAGCTATACACATATACACATACATACATACATGCACATATGTATGTTAGCAGTTCTAGTCACAAGCTACCTTGGAGAAGTGTTTGGGTTTCCGGGGTTTTGCCGTGTGCTATATATGTTTAGTAAGGGTTGACTTGTTGAGGTTTCATTTGCATGCCTAAGCTACTTTCATAGAGGAATAGAGAAAGAGAGAGTGAGAGAGAGAGAGGCAGCGAGGGAGAAAGTATGCGGGAATGCTTAATTATTACTTGTTTGCTTCAACTTTATTTGTTTGACCGCCAGTTGGGACAAAAATTCTAATTTGACGATATACATAAGTACTTTCGCTTTGATTTGCGTGTGTTAAATTAATTAAAGCACTTGGCCATATTTTTAAACACATTTGTGGAATGGAATTGGGTCACAAACATTTCGGGAATCAAATGAACTCGAGCAAATTTTTATTAAGTTATTCGTTATCCTTTGCCCTTTTACTTTCAATATGACTTTCACTATGACTAATGCAATTCGAAATGAATTTGGTTTTCTTATGCTTTGAATCATTAATATATTATTCACATAATAAGAATTCTATATATATTTTTTTCGAATATTACTATTTTAGTTTGATTTTAATATTTCATATTTGAATTTTATAATTATATAAAATAAAATCATTCAAAGGCTACAAAAATTATTTTAAATTTGAGATTTCTGCTGTAGACATCATCATTTAACTGAAACTATCTATCCCATATATAATATATGTATAAGTATAATAAATTGCGATAATCATAATCGTATTAGGGTGGATAAAGAACTAAAATAAACATCTTTATCTTTATCATATACATGGTCAGCATATTTTTATTGGGCCAAACGAATTATGTTAAATGGGTACTTATGATTGTAAGTATTGAATATATAGGCCACAATAGATTGCAATGTGAAGTGTTGGTTTTATTTAGAACATATGTAAATAACATATTCATCATTCCTTGTGATTCCCAAATCAATTTAATAGCCCTAATGACTATATTGGTTTTATCTAATGTCCCACATATTTTGACGCTATCGAACAACATAAAATCAATACGGCAATTGCCACGCGAGAAGTGACAACATAATATTAAATAGCTAAAGTTAAGTTAAGTTAAGTTAAGTTAAAGCTAAGACGTAAATTTGACTAATTATCCAAAGAAGTTTGAGCATTGTCTTACATCTAAGAAATTCCTATACATAGATATAATTATTTTGAAAACATTAATTAGAGCTAAACTTATCAATTAAATCTAGTATACACTTAATATGTTAGTAATTTCGATTATGCATGGCTTAATCGATTTTGAATGTAAGTTAAACGGGTTTGGAGTTTTCTTCCAGTGTATTTTTCGTGTTTTATGTACAATATTTAAACTAATTGAATTGTAGTTTATAGAACTATCTTAGATGTGCACAAGGTGCAGATATTTGCTTACAATTTATACGAACTTCTACTGCACATCGATGAAATGTTTGGACTAGCTTCTGGCTAGGAGGGGAACTGGTAACTTGTAACAGTCTCCTTCTGAATCGGCCTGCATATAAGGGCACAATTATCCACTAAAGGACACGTTATTTCGTAAGTATCTTCGCACTTGAGGCCCGGGGAGAAGTTGAAATTGAAGTTCGTGAATGGCTTCATTGTGTTCTGAATTTTTCAACTTTTCCGATTTGTTTTGTTTACAATCCCTTCGGGTAATTTTCACTTGGGTGGATTTTACCCATGGCTTGAATAAATATCCGTTGCTGACCGACTGAGGCTGAATGCCAAACGCAACAAAATTGAATTATGCATCTGCGACGTTGCCCAGGTAAAGTTTAGGCCCGACCCAAAGTTTGCAGCGTTTGCTGTGAGTTTCACGTGCTGACTGTCAAAGCAAATAAAAATAACAAAATGGCTTCACCTGGCACCTGTATCCTGGCAACATTCATTTAAACACCTTGGACGGAGCGTTCAGTCGGAATTGTTGTTGCTGGCAGCGCACGCTGAGCTCTGCCGAATTTGACGGCGCCACGGCTGGTCCGCCCATTGCCAACATGCTCGGAGCTTCTTAATATCCATTTGCATTCTTGCAGTCTGCGCTAGACAAGCTCGCTCTCACTCGCCGGCAAGGCTTAAGCAAGCATGCACTACAAATCGGGTGAAATATTTAATGATCCCGTTTGTTTATTGAATTGCAGTCAAAAGTTTTGGCACGGACGGAAGCCCTGCCCAGCGCCTTCCCGTCCACACCCCAGGCCCCAATCAGCCTTTTGGCCGCAAAGCTTATACGCATGCGAGTGTGAGTGTGAAGATGGCGCAATTGCTGCAGTCGCTTACGCCAACAACAACAACAACAACAAGAGCACCAACACGGCGACGGCGACGGCGACGGCAACGGCTACGGCAACAGTAAAGTCAACAGCATATCCAAAGGTAAAGGCGGCAAACCAGCTATAACGGGAATATTGCTACGCCGCTGCCGACGCTGACGCCAACAGCGCTGCCGACGTCGACGACCGAAAAGTGAAATAGCTTCTGTCAATATTCTGTCAATGGGCATATTTTTGCCATGCCAAGTGGGCCGATGGGTGAGAACGGACGGACTTCTTTGTAGAAAGTATTTTCGTGAACGGATTTCTGTTGCTGGGTTTTTATTTCGGTTACTATTTAATCGATCTATGGGCAGCTGAAATCGAATCTATTTTCGCTATTAAATCAAATTTGTAAATATTTAACTAAATCTGGAATAAAATCCAGTCCTAAAAAAATAAATGAATCAAATGATGATTAATACAAGTTGCAGACATTAACTATTACAATATTTTATTATTTATTTTCTTTATTTTGAGAACTTTAAAAATATAAGTTACAGTTATATAAAACAGAAACAGCTGATTGTATTTCAACATCAATATTTTATGTCGAATCTGTCGAAAACGGACTTTAACGGAACTGCATAATTTGATGATATTCCATATGACTCTATATCTGAGCATTCCAAAAAATTTTCATTAATTTATTTTATAATGTATAATTTAATTTCGTCAACAGATATTCTGTGGTCTGTATATCGAGAACAAGTATCATGTAGTCGATCATTTCCCATTGTAACGTTCCTACTTGTTTTCCTGTAGCATGCCAACCCGGCTTAGAGTACAGGGAATGCTGGGTTTGGCAAAGTCTCTTTCTTTGGAGCAGTCTTACGTGTTCTTATATGCATATGTATATGCCTGAGAATCTTATCCGCACTTCTTTTTGCATTTGCGCCAAGCTGTAAAAAATGCGCACAAAATGCAAATGAAATATGCTCTAGCATTAAGAGCGAAATTACAAATTTAAAGGAGTGCAGCGAGCATCCACTGTTGACCATTTCCTGGCGCTTAAACCAGTTTTCTTTGACGGCGGTAACAATTAGCGGCTATTTAAATCGCCGCACATGAGCCACTATTAATTACGGCAAGCAACATTGCTTCCACTAATAGAATTATGTGCTAGAATGTACCCTGTATTCGGCAATACATACGTCCATTAAGGGTAAATAATCATTTCTATTAATATTAGTATCCCAGCAATAAAGAATATACATGTTATATAATATTGGACTGATATACATATTTTTAACTTGTTAATATCATCACATGAAGTTATTAACACCAAATGATCCTGTATTTGAGGAATTATATACCCTTTTTATCAATTAGTAGTGGGTATAGAAATGAAGCGACTGACGTTGAATCGAAGAAAAGTTGTTTATTGCAACTATTTGGAGTAGAAGCTTAGTGAACCGTTAAACGTAAATACAAACATCTTCGAAGTAACTCTAACTTCAAAATAGAACCCTGAGATCTGTGATAATAAAATAAGTTTATTACATACGATCACAATAAAATAAATAGTAAGTAACAGGTAAAGGGAGACTTACCTGAAAGCACATTTTTTTAGATTCTCTACCGAGTCAATGAGCTGAAGCGCTATATTCCTGTTTGTATAAACTAGTGGATCTCAAAAAAATAAACGAGTCATCGAATGTTGACCTACGTATTTATGTACGTAAATATGATTTCTGTCTAAGTAAAACTACTCTCACTGTTTGTTTTTTCTGGGTTCAGGAAGTGTCTATATTTGTGTGGTGCAATATCCGATTTGCTGTCCAACTGTTTGAATGAACAGATTAACAATTTCAAAAATTACTCGAGTCTTGACTTTATAGTTGAGGTTTTACTTTACTTGTAATCTCGAGAGCTGATTTCAATATACCTTCACATACATATACTGAATCCAGTTAGTTTTAAACTTTGAGCGAGTATTATGTAGTCAGTTCAGCATGTTTAATTTGAAGTGGCCTTGTCGAATAAAGAATTAGCACACTAATTTTTCCCATGAACGAATTTCGCTTTGAAGAAGGTATATAAAGACTATGCAACCTCTAAATGTCGAACGTTGTCAGTGATAAATTTATCTTCTTGGTTAGCAGTTACTTCAAAAAAAAAAAAAAAAAAAAAAAACGTATTCGTCTTCATTGGGCTTTACAGTAGCTTTTGGTTTTGTTGACTATTTAGTAGCGAATCAATAAACATTTGAGAAACTCAAATAAATACAATTGTTTTCGGATTAGTAAGAATAGTAAATATCGAATGACTCTTTCTTGAGTAACTCTTATTTTGATATGATGATCTTGATTGTTATCATTATACACAATTCACTTTCCAATTTTATACTGTTTTTGAGACATTGAAATTGTTAAATTTGCCTGATCGAGCACATAATTTAAAATTCAAATTAATTCATTTATATCAGTTCAATGTGTTTGACCAAAATCGAAAATCGAACATCTCTGATAAGACGCTTTATTTATTTATTTATTATATTCTTCGTATAAAGTTATCAGAAATATTTTACAAGTTAATAGTATTTTTATTTAGTCACAATTTTTGATCATTTTAACGGTTTTAAAAAATATGAACATAAAAAGCGCCTTAAATATTTTTTATAAATCGCGTTTTTTTTTAATAATACATATATTTATTTTATTTCAATAATTTAGGGAGTTTGAGCTTATATACATATAAGACAAATAATACATTTAATAATAAAATTTAATAATTGGTTGTGTACCCTGATAAAATATCAATGTCAATGTCAATCGACCGTCTCGGCCTCATTGATAAACAAATGTCATCACAACCGTGTTATAAAGCATTTCTTGCTTTTAAAAGTAATTTAAGTAATTATAGTTTTATATTCAATCACTGTTTTTAAGTCATGTTTTGATTACATTTTTAAGCAAGATTTATTGGCCTTGAAGACCTTAAAAGCAAATGAAATCGCAAGCTGTATTTTTTTTTTTTTTTTAATTTCACAACAAATTTTCTAAAATATCTCAGACATTCTGTACAGATATTATGGCGTTTGCCTTCGTTAAATATTATCAAACAATAAAGTAGAAGCATTAAAATTGAATTTAAACATGACTGGGACGGCTTGACAGTTTCTTTTTTTTTTATCATTTCAAACGATTAATGCGTATAGAAAAAATCTTACTATTCACATACATCTATTTACATGCACCACGTTCGGTCATATTTACATTTGTTAAAAAACCAGCGAGTTATCCAAGCGTTTCTGTTTGATAAATTTCTAGCTTCCGCATCGATATCAAATGTTTGAATGTCATTCTGAAAAAAACAAAAATCATGTTACTATACGATTTAAAACTGATATCATATTATGGGAATGAATTTACTATTGGCTTTGGAAAAATACGCTTCATGTCAACGCGATGCAAGTGTTCATCATGCGCTCGCTGGAGCCATTCATACTCTGTTCCACTTATACAGGGTAGACATAGGCTACATTCTTCTTTATTGCATGATTTATCGCAATCATTATATGCACATTTGTTTAAGTCAGTCGCCAAATTTTTGTCGGCCGTTATAATTTCAGAGACCCTAGAAGTAACCAAAATTTATGATAACAAAATTATACCTTAACATCTCTATGATACATACGTGTTTCGATTATCTCCTATTTGGCTAACTGGACGAATTCCCACCAGGTTGAATACACTATAAAGCACTTGCTCGTATAGAAGTGTGTTTTGTTTAAAGTGGGCAGAGGAAAGGTTTGGTGACATGTTGGCCTCCATGAGATATACGTTAAGGTTCTCGTCAATGAATAGATCAAAACGCAACAAATCGAAAAAATTATGCCTCTTATATCTACGAAGTGAATCAATTAAATCTTCTTCTTTACTTAAAATAGTCGTACGAATAATGTTTTCGACTTGTGGCCATATTTTGGATGGGTCCATTGCTTGGTCTCGCACATACGCTTCAAAAGAGGCACGCATACTGCCACCATAGCTGTTGTAATATTTTCGTAATGATGGAACTTCCCAGGTAGGTAAATAGTTGTCGCCTACAACGTATTTGTCCTCGATTTCAGCATCAAATGGGTAGTATTTTTCGGGACAGTAACGGAACAGTACATCACCGTGGTATATGTATGCTCGTAGCGGGTTTACAGATGTAATCACAACATAGACACCGATATCAAATTTATGGCCGTCGACTAAAAATGGTTTCTGGATGAACTCCTGAACAAACGAATCATTCGAGTTCAAGTCGATGTCATTGATTGACCGAACTTTAATGTGGCGATGCTCGTTGTGCTTTTGGACAAACAGTGCTTCCGGATGCGCCGTTGCGTACTCCAAGAATGCGTCCCTCTGGCTGGGGAGGCGAAACGCACGTGGCAAAAAAGGTAATTTCGTAGTACATAAGTCTACTTTATTTGTTAGGTAACCACAGCCAGGTAAGTGGTTTACGAATTGATGCGACTCAAGATTCTTCAGATTCGGGAACACGCGAAATGGATAGTCATGAGCCCACAGCAAGTCCCAATTATCGCTTAACTCTACTCTCTTATAACCGAAGCGGTTCAAAACATCAACTACATGCACCAAGTGCTCTTCCGTGGGACTAGTGCTATAAATTGAGTAGAACCTCTCATGAGGCGACTTATGTATTGTGTCATTCAATGAGTTTCTTTCACTTATTATTTTATTGTAGTGCGGTAAAAGTTCAATAAGAACTGCAGTGCCTACTGTTGCCGCCAAGAAAAGCATAACGGTTCCCAATGGTATCGTTTTTAGCGATAATAATTTAGTGCAGTTGCCTGATAACTGAAAAAGTGAAAGTTTGAAGAAAAAAGTAACTAAATTAAATTTTTTCTAGGTAATTTTACGTAGAATATACTTTAGTTTCATTCTCCAATTTTTCCGGCGCTTCCGATACTGTGTTGGATTTCATCGTACTAAAAGCGAAATAAATTAAAACCGAAACAAAATTTAAACAAAACGCATAAATCACAATTTGTAGAAACGAAAGATTAAGAGAAACAAACATTCAGGAAATTATCGATATGTGTTTCAATCAGCTGTTGTTACTCTTATATTCTTTGAATGTGAAAGAGTAATCGATATGTATCGGTAGTTATGAATTCGAGGGCTACTGAGATTATGTTACGCCATCTAGAGGATTCTTGATGAACTACACCACAAATTTGAATTACGTTCGTTACGCATGAAATCAAAGAAAAGGTACATTCCCTTAAATATTTGACTAGGAGGTATTCCCATAGCATGCCTTTAAAACAAAATTTGTAGTACTTACAAATGTTTATTTATTTATCTTATTTGTTTGTGGTTTGTTTGTTAAGGATAGTGAAATGGTGAAGCGTAACAGAAACGCGGAAGATATTCAAAAGAAGTTATTTCTGAAATATAAATTAAAAAAGGTGGTCCGTGAAGTTATTATGAACAGTCAATGGCTTGATGAAAATCAGGAGGATCATAAAATGTCCTCAAACGTTAAAAAAAATATCGCTTTGATGATGCGCACGAAGCGAAAATTTGGAGTGCTTACATTAACTGTAAGTATGTATATTCAAATTATATCAGATGATCTATCTTTCTGATCGGCGTCTTTGCCGGTTTCGAAGCCCAACATTATCAATGTACATACATATATAGTTTATTAATTAATGTTACAGTATTCTTAGGATGACATCATAAAGTTATAGTCACTTTATAAAATAATAATAAAATTAATTATAGCCAAATTCTTTAAAATGGATGAGTGTAATCTCTTAATTATAGAACTGAAATTAAATGATGTGAAATTTACAAGCTTTGAGTATCAATTCTTTCCGAGTACTTTATATCTCTTAGTACTATAACGTATAGAAATAATATGTATGTAATAAGAACATTCTAATCCATAGAATTCATGAATATCTTAACAAAAGCCATTTTTCATTCAGGTATTTTAAATGTTTTAAATTTATGTACAGCTCCACATGATTTTGAAATCAAGGTCGATATTACGACCCAGATAATTTACACTGTTCAATAAATATATTGAAGATAGACACGCGGTTAAATTCCCGAATTAAATAGTACACTAATTAATCAATCTCCTTTCTATCAGGAAAAATCTTTAATACGAACTCCACATCATTTACGAACAGTATCTGATCGAAAGAAACTATGTATTCTGTTTGCCGGATTCAGATGTTTTCTCAGTGTTCCAGCCGTATGTACTTCTTGTTGTCCAAAAACCATGCATTATAAAATATTTGTATTTATTATAGAAACAGCGTGTCCGTGTGATCCCTGTCGTTAAATTCATGTCAGTTAGTCCCGGTCGCATTATTGTAAGAAAGGGAGACAAGCCGCTTTTAATCTATTTTATTTTAGCGGGCGTAATTGGCATGCCTAAAAAAAATCTTGCCGAGGTAAAATAAAATTCAAATTCAAAGTTGAATCACCAATTTTCAAAATTGTAGATTGAAGACCAATTCATGTTTGGACCTGGTGATTGCATTGGCGATATAGGAATGTTTGAGGACGGCCCACGCATTCAAACTTGCATTGCTTTATGTAAGTACCTACCACTTAATTGATTTGTGTATCGCACTCATTCGACATTCAGCTTATTAGTACTACTGTTATTATCTTTATCAAGATCAACAAAACCGTACAAAAGATATTCATGTCTTATTGTGAGTAAAGCAAATAAATGTGTTTAGCTGAACCCATTGAAAACGGGAAATCAGGGTATAATTTTTTTGTGAAAATGTAACAGGCAGCAGGAGGTGTGGCAGACGCCATAAATTATATACAAATATATATTCTTGATCAGGACGACAAGCTGAGTCGGTATACTTATGTTTGTTTGTCTGTCCACCCGATGAACGCTAAGATTTCAGAAGATATAACAACTAGAGAATTGGAATTGTACATGCATACTCGCCCCGTTTCCTTTGTATCTACTAATAATCGATAAATTAGTTTGGTTTTTAAACCGTCATTTGAATACTATCAGACCTACTGTGTGCACACACTTGTCGAATATATAGACTTTTTAATGTACAGATTTTGGATACCACGCCCCCTTCGCTCAAAATTTGAAACAAAAGAAAACCTATTTCGAGTACTAGAGACTTTAGCTGTGGCAAATACATACACACCTCTTAACGTTATTATCCCGTTCTGAAAACCTCATAATATTCCACTTCAAGATAATGCACTCAACAATTAAGTTCTCCCAAGCGGAGCCGTTGCTAACTGCTCAGGTAGCACAGTGCGTGTGGATGCACTCTTACTTGTTTGTACTTGATATACATGCTTTGTATGTTTCATTAAATATCAATCACGAAACAAGAATCTTCAAAAACAAGGGACGAAAATAAATAATACTTATATGTGTATATTCACATGTAGAACTTAAGTTTAAGTTTTTAATATTCATAATTTAATTAATTTAATTGATCCGATACCTAAGTATGTATATCTGTTTATCCCAAAGCCACATAATTTACATTTGAAAATAATACTCACGAGCCCATAAGTGGATCTTAATAGAAACACAATTTAAGACTCTCGTTTAGTATACGCTTAAATCTTTCGAGATGTGTATATAGCGCAATGCCTCTAAATTTTTCACAAACTTACCCACATATCTATGTATAGACATACTTATATATATGCTTATATATATATATATATATATATATATATATATATATATATACTTATATATATACTTATATATATTTATAGCTCAACACGCGATATCATAAGTACGTTTGTACATGACAAAATTGCTGTTGCTTCGTGACCAAAAGCAAAGGCTTGCACCAGCCAATTTAATCAGCAATAAACAAAGTTAAGTCCTAATTCGATTCAATCAAATTGAATAGCAAAACATAGCCGTTCCCCCATCCAGCCCATCATGCCTCCGTTTTTTTTTTGCCAAAGAGGCATTTCAAGCATTGCCTGCTATGTATTGCGAAAATATAGGTTGGCAGCAACAACAGCAGACGCTGAGGACCTCAAACCGATTCCCAATTTAGCTTTCACTTCGTAACGTGGTGTTTATTATTTTTATTTGCTTGTTTTCGACATTTTTTTTCGTTTTTTTTTTTTTTCTTTTCGTCTATCGCATTGGAATCTTCAAACGAATTGATGGACTCCAATTTGTATTTCGTTCTCATTTTGCATTTGCTGTTCTTACCTTTTAAACGTGGCGGCTACTTAGCGCAATGCGAACTCCTGGTACTACTCGACAATGATTTTAACTCGATCCTCAAGCCCTACATGCAGAAGGTTTGGAATGATAAGAAACGAGCCTTGAAGGCTTTGGACTATTTCGATTTTTTCAACGATATTCAGGTAACCGAACTTGATTTCAGTCATTAATAATTATTAGAATCGGCGTCTAACCGAATTGTATTATAGATTTTAAAAGCATGCAAGCTGTGTACGCTTAAGCAATATAATCCCTTGGATACAATTTACAGCCATGATAGAGGAACACTCACAAATGTTCACTTCGTTTTGAGTGGAGAATGTTTAATACTTCAGTGTCTTAATATGAAGGTATTTAGATAGCAAATCCGTAGCCAGATATATTTTATAAAAATTTAACATATTTATTAATAAAGGTTGTATCTAATAATGGGAAAAAAATGTACCACCTAGAGGACACTTCGGATAGGGGAGCTATATATATGCATAGTGAACAAAGCAGCAGAAGCCGTCTTGTCTCAAATACGACCATATTCAATGCTCTTGATGCAGTCCATAAAAACGAAAATAAATTGGTAAGTTATCTAAATAGATATTATATTAAAAAAATAAATAAATAAATAAAATATAGGACAAGATACGAAAGATTTTCATTTTTTTATTGGCTTTTTCTAATGAATTTTTTTATATAATTGTGCAGCCTGGACAATTAAATGCTCTGAGGAGTGATTCTCAATATGGAAGCTTAAGATCAACGGTAAATTCAATAAAACACAACACTAGTCCAAGTAGCATTGAATATTCCGAATATTATGTGGAGGAAATGACATCTGTTGATAAATTTTACCCAAGCTCAGGAAAATTATTTAAAGATAAAAAACAATTGACCTCTGATATCAATAATGATATCGAATCAGAAAGCGACACAAATTATGTTTCAAATTCAACATCAAGCACCTGTCTAAGTGTGAGTCGTTTGCTTTTCTTTTAATGATTTTAACTTTTACTGTATGCAAAAGTAAACATATTTTTGGTAAACTTATTGATTCTAGAAACTTTTCCATAATATTTAATTTAAGGCGGACGACATTGAAAACCATTTTATTGACGTTGGATCTCTTACGTTTGGTGGAATTTTCGGACTGGGCGAAACGATGCGTCATCGTGTAATAATGGCACGGACTACCGTGCAATGCTTGTTGCTCCCCAGATTTTTCTTACTCGATGACGACCAAAATCCAGGAAACATTTGGCAACGGAGACTTTTCTACCTAGAATGTATCATTCCATCTAGAGATGCCCTGTTCGACAATTTTCTTAAGACTTTAAAATGGAAAAAATTTAAAACTGATTTTATCAAAAATTTAACAACTAATACAACGAATATCGCCAAGGATGATGATATACCGGTTCTATGTCGCATCGAAGGGGGCATAGATCCTCAATGATATATTTAAGTTATTGTGCAGAGTAAAAATTAATTAATATATCACAGATATGTATCGTGAGTTAAATAGGCACTGAGAATTTAAATCAAATTCTTGTAAAAAGAACTGAATAAAAAGAATTGAACTCCTTTAAAGCAAACACTTCATACTTCATTATATATTATTGTCGGCTATTAAATCGATTTGCTAACATTTCATTTATAAATAAATAAATATTAAATAAAATATTCTATTCTAAATATTCTATTAAAGGGGGAACTAAATAAATGTATGTAATTTTTGAGCAAGAAGATGAGATAATTTATAAATTATGGAAACAAGGGACTTCAAATTAAAAATGTATATCGTAAACAGTACGAGTTTATAATTTGTTCGATAGCTCATTTACATATACATATTAATCGATAATAGTGAATTACTCCAATTGAGTGTTTAACTTTAAATGTTCTGTACAAATTTACCATGGGAAAAACACAGGTTTTGAGTATTTGGAATTCTAGATAAATAAATTGTAAGTATCAGATTTTGAAAAAAAAGTCCAATTCGAATTATTTATAGCAATGTCCATACTACAGGTAGCCCTGCGCTTTTTCTGGGCTAACTTTGCTTCAAAATTTTAAAATGTTTCTATGGTATCGCCTTTTTGAGCATTTCCGCTTAGAGCGCTCTTGTCGTTAAGTTAAAAGATATACAAAAAAGCTAGCGCGTTCAATAGGGAAATACACATTCATATATGAGCGATGGAACATATTTAAAACAAATTGATGCGGTGCGAGCTCGAATTAAGAGCTCTCTTTTCGTCGAAGAATTCCATCAACATTCTTAAAGGGCGAAGTACAAAAATTCATGTTTGAGCACTTTTCATTCATATATGTAAGTATCAAACTAGAGCAATCAAGTATTAAAGAGTTCAATTCATGTCCAAATTTCTTATCATGATTATCGAGTGCGTGCTAAATTTGTAATATCGATTTCCATATATTTTGTAGCACTAACGCAAAATATATAATTGTGTACAACCGATTGCGAAACCGTCAAAATAAATGGAGAAAGCTGCAGAGTATATTGTAGCATTCGCTGATACCTAGAAATTGGGTGCTGAATTACCTTATCCACTAATTATACACTTAAGTTATCCGAGAGTCCCATAAAAGTGAGAATTTTCCTTGAATTCAATGAAATAACAAAATGTGTTATATTCCCTACATTGCAGTGAGTCAGCAGTGTTTTGTGACGCAAGAAGTCTTAACTGTTGTGGCTGCCTTTTGGTAAGCATGGAAACGGTCAACGAAACCTTTTAAGGTTTCCAGTTACAAGAGTCGAAATTCTCTCTCAGTATTGATTCAACAACAGTAGTGAACGTTTTGCATAGTGCGAAAGAATTATTGATATGGCTGTAACTAATTTACCAAGAGTTCCGGAAGGTCTTAGAGATCTGGTGAAAACCTATACTAAGGAAGTTTTACGCGAAAAACCCAAAGATTTATACAAGTTCTCAGTAGATTATTTTGAAAACCTAGCGGGTACAAGAAAAATTCAGCGAAAGGTGATCAAATACGAGTCCCAGCAAAGTTACGAAACCATCATGAAAAACCGCATGCGACAGCAAATACCATTGTCGCTTGCATTTCATATAATTCCTGAAAATCTGACCGAAGTAATCAAACAGTTCATCAAAGCCGTCCTGAGAGAGAATCCTCAATATTTAATTCTATTCGCAATAGAATATTTTAAAAATCTTCAAGCTTCGTCACCGAAACTGGGAGATATTCAGTATACAGCTTATGAAAAATTTATGGAAAAAAATGAGAGGAAGTCGCCGGCACGTAAGGTTACTAAGTGTGAATGTGGACGTATTCTCAGCTCGACGGGTGGGAGACCAGAAGTTGTACAAGATGATACCCCTGATGTGGATCAACAAATCGAAAATTTCAGCAAAAACGATCAGTACATAAAAGCCGTGTACATCATTCAGAAATACTTTCGACAATATTTGAAACAAAAAGCCGAAAAGTCAAGTCAACTCAAGGGTACTTCGAAATCTGCAGATATTTATGGAAGCCAAGAAGTCTTAAATGCAATTTTAATAATTCAAAGACAATTTCGCCGTTTATTAATAAAAAAACGATCCAAAATATCCGCGGAACCGAAACAAACCAATGAAGGACGTTACAATTCTGCAAAATATATGAAGGCCGCACTTGTTATACAACGGTACATGCGAGAATTTTTGAGAAAAAAGAAATCGAGGAAGCAGGCGTTAACGAAATCTAAGGACTCTACTCCTGATAACCATATTTCCATGACAACAGCAGCATTCGTAATTCAGAGAGCATTTCGCAGGATGGTGAGGGCGCGAAGAGCCAAAAGGCAATGTGATGAGATGAATGACAATGCCTCCGAAGCAGCATCATATACGTCCGCCTCTACTGCTCTTCTTTCAACAGAGTCGGCCGGTGAACATGATTTTGGGAGTACTAATTATGAAGAGGGCGTCCATCAACAAACTATCAAGGAAGATGAAGAAGTTGAGAACGATAATACAAACCGAAAAATGATATTTGGGACGGAATCGATTAAGGCAAATAAAAAATCAGCAAATCAAGGTAAATACATTTTTTTTTTTTTTTTCATATTTTTATACCCGTTAATGAAGTGAATATTGTTCACCTCTCAGCCAGCGGGGAATCGAAAAAAGCTATAGATCCTAGATTTTATGTTAAAATATTCAGGTCTTCGTTTCGTGAGGATTGAGCTCTTTCATTTATAGACCTATGAAATATATTGATCGCGCCTTGGGACGTATCAAAAAATATTTTGATGTCGAGCGTCAATTTTAAACATTTATTTCAATTAAAAATATCAAAGAAAACAAAATATATATTTTAGTATGGGGTAAAAGACTATCTCTCCGTCAGGAGGGTGTATTGTAGAATTATCTGATTTATTTTTAAGCGAGGTTTCCCAAATTTTGATAACTATACCAAACAAAAAATTGTGCCCTTGATAACAATATAAACAAGTAAGAACGTTGCAGTCGGGCGTTACCGACTGCGGGATACTCATTCACATCCCATCAGCAATTCAGTATCTAAGTTTAGCTCTAGTACTGCAGAAAATGCAGTTTTTCTCGATTTTCCACGCCCCTAGTGGGCGTAGACATCTAATTTTTGGCCAGATCGTAGAACGAGCTAACGGTAGTCTAACTGTAAAGTTTGGATGCTTACGCTCCAAAAATGTGAAAATTACAGGGTTTTTTTCGATATGCCACGCCCCCAAAGAGGCGTAAAAATTATTTTTAGGGAATCGATAGAGGATGTTACCAGTAATACAACTATCTAAATTTGAAGCTTTTAGCTCTTATACTTTAGGAGATATAAACTTTTGCGGTTTGCCACGCCCCCTTTGGGCGGAGATATATCCACCATAGCTCGTTGGACTTGGGTGGTCAACCCGCGTATATATACCAAATTTCAGGTCTCTAGCATCAATAATGCCTAAGATATAGCAAAATCGGGAAAATCACTATATCTTCAGATCCGATTTGCCACGCATCCAGTGGGCGTAGACATATAAATTTCATCAGCCTTTATAGAATCAT
Organism: Drosophila aldrichi; assembly: GCA_035045965.1. Classification (NCBI taxonomy): domain Eukaryota; kingdom Metazoa; phylum Arthropoda; class Insecta; order Diptera; family Drosophilidae; genus Drosophila; species Drosophila aldrichi. The sequence goes on from JAWNOM010000294.1 coordinate 1,783,902, forward strand.
AGCATTAGCTCACGTGCAAAATTTCAACGTTCTAGCTTTAAAACTCTAGGAGATACAGTTTTATCCGGTTTGCCACGCCCCCAATGGGCGGAGATATATCCACCATAGCTTTTTGGACTTGGGTGGTCAACGAGCATCTACATACCAAATTTCAGCTTTCTAGCTCTTCAACTAACATGACTTCTGGTATATCGGAAAATGCATTTTCCTATTTGCCACGCCCCTAGTGGGCGGATCGGGAAAATTTTAACGCTTTATAAATCGGAGTTATACACGAGTATGTGTTCCAAATTTCAAGTCTCTAGCTTCAATAGCGCCGAAATGAATTGCGTTCATACGGACAGACGGACAGAAGGACAGACGGACAGACGGACGGACAGCAAGACGGACATTGCACAAAACCAATATACTAATTCACTTCGTGAATGAGTATAATTATTCAGACAGACAAAGTGTACCAATATGAAAACTCATTCTAGCAGCATTTCACACCGAGCAATCAACAACATTTTCTAAGGTTTTTGAATCGTACTGAATTACACCAATTCAATTCAATGATCCTTGTCCAGTGTCTGCACTGCTGCATTGCATACTATATGCTCTGTTCACTTTCTGAACAAGTATACAAATTCAACTCTTTTGAGACCGTAAACAAATGTAATTAGATAACAATATTCTACATATGTATGTATGAGTGCAATGGACGAATCTAAAACGCTAAAGGTGATGATTCGGCTCTGAATTCAATTTTAATTTGGCTGGCATTTCTTTACTTGAATTCTTCATTCATTCTTCATTGTACAAATTTTTTTTTTTTCAGCCAAAAATAATAACGAGAACTTTAATGAAACCCAATTGAGTGAAGATGGAGACAAATATATAGACAAACATTTTGGGAAAAATAACAGTGATGAGTTGGAAAAACTTCCTATAGACGATGCTATTTCAAAGAACTTGCAACTTGGAAAAATCAATGTTATAAATAATGTAAATGCAGAGCGTCAACCAGAAGTAAATTATTTGGCTTCACAAAACCAAAGCGAAAATGAAAAATCCTTGATAAAAACAAATCCTGAAATGGAGCGTTTGGAAGTGGTAGCGGAGTCTCAAGACGATGAGAATTCCACCGATAAACAAATTGAACATGATGAAAACTCCAAAAAAATTTTAATAGAAGAAAGTACAGACCCACTTAGTCCATCAAACATAGATATTTTAGAACCTGAACAACATAAAGCAATACAGTCTAAAAATGAGAGTTTATCGTTGGAAACAACAAGTAAACAAGACAATCAGGTAAAAATAAAATCATATAATCTTTGGGAAGAAAATTCTAACATTGAAAAATATATATTCAAGAATTCAACCACTGCAACTGCAGTTTTATCATCTGGTAGCAACCACGAGAATGTCGCCACAGCTCAGGGTAACTCAGGTAACGTCACTGTAATAAATGTATCTCTATACCCTTATTTCCAGGCTATAATAAATACTAAATTTATTCAATTTCAAAAATTTCTGATTTATTTGTTTTGTCTTAGACATTATTGATGCCGAGAATAGAACCGTTTCTACCCAATCAGAAGAGCACGGCGAGAAAGATTTGATTAAAGCAGACGAATTTAAAAAGAGTTCGGTAATAAAAAGTGAAAGCTATAATAATGATCGAATTTTTGAGACCGCTCAAACTATTGAAATGGATAGAGCCGAGGACCACAATTTAATTGCATCCAACAACAATGATACAAACGAATCAATCCCTGAATCAAGATCTACAATACAAAGCTTGGAATCCTTACCAGAGTCTGAAAAGATCCTCAGTGGTGGCGACATTGAGTTAGTTGAAACTGAACTAAAATCTTCCTCGGAGTCTGTTAAAATAGAGCCACTGAGCACAGATATTTTAGATGTAGAACAAAGCGTTGATCAAAACACTTTGGATACAATAATCCCTAAATTGGAAAAAAGGTCTCAGGATTCATCATCAGAAACTACGAATTCTGCTAACTTGGAGTTAAATTATAATAACTCTGCCGATCAGGTAAGCAATGGAAAGCAATTGTAAGATACAAATCATTATTGGGTAAACATTTCTTTTAGAATCATCCCATTTCGCCTGCGCTAAAATCAGCTGAGAGTGACAGCGAGAATTTCATAAATCAGATAACAGGTAAATGAATACAAAACAATTTTTATACCATAAATGGCTGAAAGATATTACATATATTATAAGCAAAATAGTTTCATATTAAATGAAATACTTGCTCATACATTTGACATAGTACGTTCGATTTGGATTAGACTACTTTAGGTATTTACTATTAGATATTTTGCATTTTTGATTAGCACTAAGGCTTTGGCTATTAGACAGGTAATGATTAGGGTCAATCAGATCGAATTTTAATTAATAGTTATCAATTTATGTTTAACATTTTTTTTTGCTTGTTTTCAGACGATATAATCAATAATAATCCTAACAATAACCAATTAAATGATATCGTAGATGAAAATATAAATAAACCTACTACGGTTGCTGAAATTCCAGGAGACTCTCAAATTCATACTGATCTTGATAAGATTAGTTCAGATGTTTTAACCGAAAATACGCTAAATGAAAATGAAGAAGCCGAGGAAATTAAATCAAGTATCCAAGAAAGCTTGAAGTCCAAAGAATACGAGAATATCAAAGCACTGGAACCTTCAAACTCGGTCAGCTTCATTGATAAGCAAAATACAGAAATACCAACTGATGCTATTGCCGAAAATACCGTAAATGAAAATGAGCAAACCGAGGAAATTAAATCTGATTCAGGTATGGCAGAAGAATCCTTGATCAAATCAAGTATCCAAGAAAGCTTGGAATCCAAAGAATACGAAAATATCAAAGCACTGGAACCTTCAAACTCTTTCAGCTTCATTGATAAGCAAAATACAGAAATACCAACTGATGCTATTACCGAAAATACCGTAAATGAAAATGAGCAAACCGAGGAAATTAAATCTGATTCAGGTATGGCAGAAGAATCCTTGACCAAATCAAGTATCCAAGAAAGCTTGGAATCCAAAGAATACGAAAATATCAAAGCACTGGAACCTTCAAACTCTTTCAGCTTCATTGATAAGCAAAATACAGAAATACCAACTGATGCTATTACCGAAAATACCGTAAATGAAAATGAGCAAACCGAGGAAATCAAATCTGATCCAGGTATGGTAGAAGAATCCTTGACCAAACCAAGTATCCAAGAAAGATTGGATACTAAAGAATACGATAATATCAAAACATCTACGTCTTCAAACTCTGTGAACTCCAATGATAAGCAATATTCAGTAATATCAACTGATGATATTACTAAAAATACTTCAATTGAGCAAACCGAGAAAATTGAAGTCGATAAGCAAGATTTAGAAATATCAACTGAGGCAAAAAGTATTGGAGACGAACATGATATGAGCCCACTTGCCACAGATATTGTAAACCAAGAGCAAAGCCTTGATCAAAATAAAATAAATAATATAAACAATGCAGCCCCAGATTATGGCCAGAATGCATCGACAGAGATTAAAAATATTCAAAAGCTGGAGAGCGCTAGTGACGACATAGGCGATCAGGTAAACTAATGAATCCTGTATATGTAGGGGACAAAATTGAACATATATCTTATACAAATTTACTTTCTTAGAATCGCCAAATATCGCCATCCGCTGGGGACAATAAAAATTCCTTGACCGCAACTACATCAGGTAAATTGAAAAGAACATATTTGTTAATATATGTATTTAATAATAATGCATTTGTATATATACATTTTTAATAAATTTACACAGAAAAAGATTGTGACACGAAAAATAATGATGACGGGAATGACCCTATTTCTCCTATCAAATATTCAATTGAGGTAAATAGCCTCCAGACAGTTTTAAAAAATCTGCATAATCAATCGAAGAATAATCACGACGATGCTCTTTCCGAAAATAACAGTACGTAATCAGTTATAAGTTTTAGATACAGTTAAGTGTGTTTTAAAATTCAATATATATATATATAGATATAATTAGATAATATTTCTCCTTTAATTGATAGGATTATACTTTCATATATACATTTAAGTATCTACTAATTATCTAATTAATTAATCATCCAAACTTTCTAATGATAGTTCTTGCTATGTATACGTAGTTTATGAATATTTTATATAAGGAATTTCAAATTCTGAAAATTGGGCTCTGTTAAAAAATAATTATTTGTGTTATTGAAGTTAAGTTGTTAGATCGAATGTGCATCAATTAATATTCGCATCTTTACGGCGTCAGATATCGCGGATACTTTATCTAATTCGGAATCCACTGAAAAACTCTTTGACGATCTTGGAACATCAATTATTATTCATAGTGTTCTTCCTACCGAAGATGATTATGAGTTAACCATCGTGCCGCCAAGTAAAATTGCTTTACTTGAAACCCTTGATGGAACTCAACTTGATGAAAACACACACAGCACAGACTTAAATATAATTGAAAGTCAAAGTATCACTGAGAGCACTACAAGTGCGGAGGACCTAACCGTAATTGAGTGCCGAAAACCTTCGGAGGTCGATAACGGTGATAGTAAACTTCCTAATAAAGCAGACGATGAGATTGTGGAAACATCAAGTTCTGGGAATATGTCAGAAGAAAAGAATATTATTCAAAATGATCATTTACCAGCACCGAGCACAGAAGAGGATGCGCAGATTACTGTCCCTGATAATATAGTGACTGAAAAAATAGCTAAAATACTTGATAGTTCTGTTCAAAATAATCAACTATCAGACACAGGAATCAATCCACCCAGTTCTAAAGAAGATTCAAATGCACCTGGAGAAACGAATACTAACATAATACCAAAAGTGGTGCAAAAAGAAAGCTTAGATGAGATCTATTTAAAAACAGAAAATGAAAAGATAGATTCAATACCATTAGAGGACCCTGAAGATACGCAGCGAAAGTCAACAAGAATGGACACCGGTATGTTAAGTAACACAGATGTTTCTATAGATACAAATTCATTAACTAATTCTGAGGTAGATCATGTTATTCACATTTCATCTAAAGACGAGAATACTATGCAAAATACTGTAGATAACTTAGTAGAAGCTGAATTTAAGCAGGATATTGCGCCTTCTGAGCTTAATCCAATAAACCACAATGAGGATGCTGAAATGAAAAACGATAACATCAAGAGTTTAGGTAATGTTCATTTAAAGAAACAAAATCATATGTATCATCATCATATATATATTATATCTATTTTTTTTTAATTCCATGTAGACCAACAAATTATTGAAGATAATATAAGAGATAATGAACCTATGAAATTAATACGTAAGTATATGAAAATAACATAATATTGCTACATCGCTACATCCATATGTTTGAAAAGTCATTGTAACGAAAAAAAAAGTAAATTAAAACAAGTTCTTTAGTTGGGAGTGTATAACTACAATATTACCTTGACCCAGACACTGCATTCCTAGGAACGGACAAGCGGTCACACATTTAGGTATAATGAAAACGGGAAATAGGGTTTAGGATCCTTATTTTTGGAGATGTACATCTGTAGAGCACCCGATTGTCGGATTTGATTATCAGGCTAATCAACAGTAGAATAATGAGCTATTCCCAAGAATGTGGGCTTGTGTTTTTCAGTTGCTAGCAACTACTATTACAATCTTATTTTGTTATTTCAGAAGCTTAAGTATACAAAATAGATATATTAAGATTTTACGAATACATGACACACTAATATCTAACATATTATTTCAAAACAGCTAACGAACCACGCGATGGATCTAAAAACGATGATCTTATTTCTGATGTAAATAGTGGTAAGACTAATGAATATATATCATTCTATAATTTGTCCTTAACATTAGCAGAACAAATCTTCGTTGCCTTTGAGTAATCAATTAATTGGCTCCCAAATCAGTAAGACGGTATCCCAAAAAATAAAAAAAGTGTCAAACGTTAAGGATAAACAGTTATCAAATCATACATCGAACCGATTATTGCAGACGCCAATTGCTGAGCTACAGTTAAAATCATTTAAAAACTCTACCGACGAAGGTTCGTGGTATGAAGTTTATAATGAACCAAATGAGTTAAATATGAATACAAATGAAGCCAATACTGCTAGAGAATCTGATCAACAAAATGCGCTACTAGAAGAAATAAAGCTATATAAGAATCTTGAGCGATCTCCAAGTTACATACGAGGAGCGCAAGTTGAGAACCATGTCCCAGCCAAGCCTAAACAATCTATTTGCTATTTTATTTCATTCGATGGCAACGATGATAGAACAAGTTTTAAGATACCAAAAAAGTTCTTAAGGCAATCAGACTATAGTATCAAGAAAAATAGTAAAGAATTTAATAAGAACAATATCTCTCAGGAAGAAGAAAATTTAGATGATTCGGTAATTGAACTAAGTTACCAGGAATTTGTTACTCCAAAGCTACAAACAATCCAAGAACTGAACGAAAATGAAGTAAGTAGTGAGCTGAAGGTGGATACGGATAAATCAGTTGTTAATGATCAACCCGAACTCAAAGAAGAAAATATTACAAGTATGATCGAAAATAAAGCAATTTCTGATAGCCATAGCAGTCAACAAAATCAAAATAAACCAAATGAACTTGATGGTAAAAATCTTTGTTCTACTACGGATAATAAACAACGAACGAATAGCGCAAACATTATAAAGAGGGCTTATAAAGCCTACAAAATTCGTAAATCACGAGCTGAGTCTTACGAAGAAAACGGCATTAAAGACATTAAGACTACAGACAATGAACTATTAGATTATTCCAAAAGTAAACTAAATCCAATTCATGCAGCTATCAAAATTCAGAAATCATTTCGAATGTTTTTGTCAAGAAAAGCTGCACGAAAGACACCCCAGGCCGTGACTCAGGAAAATCCAAAATATACAGTATCTGAAATTGTGGCAGCAATTAGAATTCAAAATACTTTCCGTCATTATATTAGACGCAAGAAACTCTCGAAGCCTGAATGGTTTGTGGGGTCGCAACCTATATCATTATTGCCAAGTGCTTCGAGCGTTCCAGCTGTGACTGAAACACTTATTGCTTCGCCAGATGACAAGAGAGATTCCCCCACACCTGAGTCCGACCACAATACACATATCGAATTAAGTAATTTGGATGCTCAAAGCAATGGCTCACTTGAACTGGCTACTGATACTGACAACATTGTTAATGAATTATATTCAAGTAAAGTATTTGAAACTGATAATGGAGCTTCTAATAATTTAGCAGGTTTAGCAAATGATGAAGTGTTCGATTTTGCTAAGGATGTAGGAGTTATGAAGAGTTCGGATACTGAACGAGCCTCCACAGGTAATATACGTGCTCTCAATATACTCGTAAACACATTTAAATTTTAATTACTTTACCAGAGGGTCCCACAATGCGGGAATTGCTGAACGAATTTATAAGGCAAGAGATCCAATTCTCTTCTCATACTGACAAACGAGAGCACAATAAGGCGATTGAAGAAGTACATGAGATTCAATGTGTTAAAAGAACTGTGTCACTCTCTAATCTGGACGAGGATAAATCAGACAAAGATGAACCTGAAAATAGAAAAGAAGACGAACTGCAGCATCTTAGTGAATCAGAAATTGAGTTGGATACTCTGGATAGCGCAGCTTTAAAATTATCAAAAGCAGATCAGACAATTGAGAAAATGTCGCGGAGACGCTCTTCCGAAATACGAGAGAAACACGAGAAGGAGGATTGTAATATTAAGGATACCGTATTTGACGAGCCTCTTGTTCAGCCAATGAGTAATTTACAAGGTCAAAACTCACTGGATATTGAGGATAGTGATATCGTATATAAGCGCCTGCAACGGGATGAAACTCGTGAGAGCTCAGCCCAAAGCGAGTCTGTTATATTTGGAAATGCTGATGAAGACAGGGCTATATCGAATGATCCGGAAATCGCCAGATCGCAGCTATCTCGGCATTACACAATAGCCGGTGATGATCCAAACACTATTTTTAAGTCCGTGATAATTAACGACTCAGTTAAATATATTGACGATGAAAATGAAAATGCTATCAACGACTCCAAGGGCAGCAGTAGTTTCTGTTTGGACGACGAAACGTCGGAAAACATTCGCAAAAAGATGATGGCATATTCCTTATCTGAAGCTGATTCCGATTACTGTGACCCGAATAAAATCATGAAGGACGACTTTCATATAGACACTGCAATGGCAGATGCCATGGACACATCCACAGAAACCGAATCGACAATTGTGTCCGCTGCTGCTAAGATCCAGGCAGGAGCACGGGGATTTCTAACCAGGCGACGATTGCGACGGGCCAGTGCAGGTACTAAGTCTACCCAGGAAACAAAAGCATCTTTCGGGAATGATGCCATAAGCGAATCATTGGAACGCTTCATTGAAGAAGAAGCTGCTAAGAAAATTCAAGCGGCATATCGATTGCATACTAAGAAGCCCAAACACCAGGCACTGGGCTTTACAAATGGTTCCAGTCTGGAAAGCACTTTGGCAGCCAAGCGGCAAATGCTGCAGCGCGGGGACGCATTGCAAAATGATTCGAATTCTTCCCCAGAGAATGAAAATACTGATTGCACCTCTGACGGCCAGTCCAAAAAATCTATTGGGACGATTTCGTCATCAAACAAAGGTAAGTTATTAACATTTGGGTCGTCAAGGGGAAGTGAAAAAGACGGCTAACTGTAATTGAGCTGATATGTAAATAATTGATTAGACTTCACAATTTTTTTTTTTTTTATCAATATAATCCGAATAACTAGAGATCGAGTTAAAGTATCTAATCATTTCGAGTTTCTTGTTATTTTTGCATCTGTACTCATCTATGTATATATGTAAATATAAGAAGCATCTTAAGGGAATAATGATTCTATATTATTTGAAATAATAATAATAATTCGGATTCTGTAAATTTTGTATTTTTAAGGATACCTATAGAAAAACACAGAACCTATTTACGGATATTCTGGATATAATCCAATATAATACACCCGCCAAAACATATATTTTAGATTATACTTATTAATGATTTTATTTTAACAGGTACGCAATCAATTAAGAGAGCAGACATGCGACTGAATTGGCCTGTTTTGAGACAAAACTCTATGCCAGTTCAAATCGAGTGCGAAGTCCTAAGAGTTATCCCCAAGCACAGGCGCAGACGCATAAGAAGTGCCCAGGACAAAAACAAGAAAAATTAAAGCTAAATTTAAATGGATTAAAGAGTCAATGTTTTTTATGTTTTATATGCTGAATATTACATTAAAGGTAGAAAAATAAACATATTCTCAAAAATATAAATGGGTTTTACATAATCTTATCATCTCTTTGAGTTTTATTGTTATTGTATGTATTATTGGTAAGATCCATTAGTAATTCCATCAAATAATAACACATATGAAATGTTTTAATCAAGGATCTTACCATTCTAAGTACAATTATGTCATCATAGATAAATGTAAATATGTCTTCTATTGAGTCAAGAAAATATTGCTTAGCAAAAGAAATATTATGACGTCAGTGTTTGTTTTTATACGAAAGTATAAACAATATATATGTAAATATAAATAGACAGGCGTATTAAAATGGTTGTATACAAAATATGGTACAATTTTAATATATAAGGATATTTTCAAATTTGTGACAAACCATCTAATTTATAAGTTTATTTCTTGAGAGGTCATCAGTGATCTACCTGTAAAGCTTGGCGATATAACTTCAAACTGAAAAGCCTACATATTATTTTTTCCAATTTCGATTGATTTAAATGAAGAAATCGCCCCAAAAAGTTGTCATTTAAATTAAAGTTTCGGGTAGATATTATAATCGATCATAGAATAAATGATATTAGCCCATATGGACATATTTACGCTCCTGGCTTACCTTTTGTTAGAGAATATACAAACCATGTTCATCTAAATATCTCTTGTTTTTTGTATTCATGTGAAACACCTGCTTCTACGATAGAGGTTTTTTAAAAAAACATACCTTAACGTTTGGGCACGTATGCACTAACATTGTACTCATACACAAATGCAAATAGATAAATATAAATACCGCGCATCATTTCTGTATACAAATTTGCAAATAAACACACATGTGTATATATGTATGTATGTGGATGTGTAAAAATATATATGTGTATATGTACATATGTATATATATGTACGTATATTCAGACGTTTGATTTTTTAAAACATTAGTTAGATCACTTAACCACACTAACAATAACATTTTGTTGCTTGAAATGGATATAATATATGGTATGGGTGTACTCTATACTATATAAGGCATGAAAAGTTTCGACAATTAATCTATTTATATTTGCAATAATTGTTTGTGTGACCACCAAACACATTAAAAGTAGCTGAATGTACTAAGTATGAAAGTACTGTTACTTAACGCAAGTATGTTTATATTTATTTTGTTTAACTCATTACAATAATCTAGGGCTAATTTCTATGTACAAAATGTTATAGCATGCTGCCACACGCAGAACTCGAATGTATGCATTATATAAAAGAAAATTAGTTTACATTACACACGCTACGAGCTATGAGTGTATACGGAAGAGCGTGATCCACAATTTACGACTGCTTCATTTTTTCAGCTTCCTTGCGTGCCTTGAATCCACGAAAGCTGGACTGTATCTTGACTGCTGCATCTGTTGCGATTTTCTGCTTCTTTCGCACGAGGAACCCTCGGAATCCTGCTTGAATTTTGATAGCTGAGCGCGCCTCGACAGAATTGACGTCCGACAGGGCGGAGACGTCATTAGCCTTAGGAATTTGTTTCTGATTATCTTCCATGGTATCGTATGAGTGCGAGCACTGCTGACGTTGCTGACGTCGAACACCACTCGACGGCTGATGATGATTGCTGAAGCGTTGGCCGATGTTACGAGAACTATTCGATTTGGATACACGGTATAGCTGTTTCCTCACACGATAGCCTCGAAAACCAGCTTGTATCTTGGTGGCTGCACTTTCCTCGGATTGCAAAGATGACTCGGATTCGGGCGAGCTCGGATATATGTACATGATCTTTAGCAGCACAACTGAACCACAACTGTATTTTGATTTTCCAGGCAATTAAGCTGAGGTGGTGCTCTCATCTACAGTTAGAGAAAACACAAAACTTATATGTGAAGTAACTGCTTCACACAATAGTACCCTATTTCTCTATTCGTCTGGCATCTGTTTGAACTGACTCTTACGAGAGCTATAATTGTACTGACGTATATATAACGGAATTGGCTGCTGTGCACCGAGAATTTTCATTTAATTTTTCCATTCACAAAACAAAAGGCCCCACTCATCGTTTATGCTCTCGTACCTACCTCACATGCCGCCCCCACCTCTGATGTGTTACGTATTTGTATCTTTTATATTTGTGTACATTGTATACACAAACCTAAATACATACGTACAAATACGCTTGTGTATATACGCTTGTATGTAAATATTGAATGTACATAAATGTACTCGTACGTCCAACATACAAATGTACATATGTGCTGAGCATGATTCTACATACATACATATATGTTTTTTATTGTATTCGTGAATTTGCGTATTCGAATCTATGTATGTCCAATAGTACGTATGCAGCCAGATCTGTGTGTATCTTGCTCTTTTGAAAATTGAAAATTGAAAAGTCGCGGATGTTTATGACGTTAATGATTGTACTCTGTTCCCACAGGGAATAAATAGTTTATTGAATTTATAGCCGTTGCTTATTTATGTTCGTTCGAGCACATTACGTTTCGGTAAACCAGAGTATTGTGCAGTTGATATCATATATTCCTTGCTTTCTATTCTTTCTTTATTCATATTTTAATTGAAAAATGCAATTGAAGATACAAGTGTTCAATATATCATCAGCACACGCCTTGGATGCTCTGCATTTTCGACTCGTTTCATACCATTCTATTCTAAGCGTGTTTGTTTCTTTGGATTCCACATTGTGGACACTTTAAATTATTCTATTTAAACACTACTTTATAACGATTTAAATCGATTTTAATCGATTGAATGGAAACAGAAAAAGCTACTGGGTATCGGACACAAACTATTTTGGACTTATAAACTATTCTAGTCTATTATGATTCGAATCGTTAACCTAACCTATACCTAACTGTACAAGAGTACCAAAACAAAAATCATACTTAGAGCTAAATTTAAGGAGTTTGGAATGTAAATAGGGTATCTATGATTTATCATTGAATTTTTCTGAATGTTGCTACGCATTTAAGACATGGTATTGTTAGCATTATATGCATATGTATATACATTTTTATTTTATTATATATTTATATACTTTTTTATGTTCTTAGTATTTTGTAGGTCTGGATCCCGCCTATTATTTATGATCACGAATACGAATACGCTCGTTTATTTTATTTCAATGGGTTCAGTCCTCTTCACGAAATTCATTACTTTCCCGGCGACCGTTGATAGTCATTCATAAACGATGCAATTGCTTTGTCACCAGCCGGAATGAAAACCCGAGGAAAAGTATACGAAATATGCATTTATGACATACACACATGCATAAACATAGATTATTATGTTTGCATAAACAAAGAAGTAAATATTATTTCATCATACCGGAAATTTATATACTAATAGAGAGGCAAATGTATTCAAACAAAGCAGAATAGAAGATATTTTTAACCTTGATATATGCAACTGGTTCTGCTGAATATAAATACATATATAGTTAAACACCCAAGTCTTTAGCTGTAATAGCCGCTAATATATTAACGGCTAGATAACTTAAATCCAGAATTCCTCAATGAAAATTAGTGGAATGTGCATTAGTCTGATATCTCTTCACTTCGTAAATTCACATAATAAATAGAATGTCGAAAGCGTCAGCTCGGCGATCAGCAGTGAATAGATATATCGTTGCCCGGTAATCTTAACAATTATCTAAAAAAAATATACACAGATAAGCGTGAATAGTCTACATCTTTCGAATTATACTTATAATTTGTAATTCCAATGAGTAAAAAAGCTATATTGCTGTAATAGGAAATTAATTAACTTGAATGAATATTGTTATATGTCTTGGTCAACTAAAGCTAAATTTTTTTCTCATACGCTTTGTAGTTTATCTTTGCACGATCGATTGCTGCCAAATGTAATATTCTTTTTAGTTTGGTATCTCAAGATACATATTAGAGAGGAATGCATGATGATTTTATACAAATTTATCAAACAGGCTCTTGTTGGTGCGAGTTACTCTATGTAGAGAGTTTAAATTTCCAGCTTGGATTCACCAATTGCGTAATGTTATAGATTGCAATATGTTATAGACAATAATTTTATTAAAGATTTTCGAAATATATTAAAAAGGTTACATATTAATAAATCAAGGTTTGTACTTGTTCAGCAAATGCGATATAGCATCTTCCGTTGCATCCTATGTTGAAGTTCTCCTCGACGAATCATCGTATGAATGACTTTCATTACAGTTCGTTCCTCATACTTTTGGCGTAAAAAGTCCTAAGGATTACGAAGTACATTATTATGCTATTTAAATTTCATTGAGATGGATTATTACCTGCAAAATATTTTGCTCAGAAACCTGAGATCCAATAGCAAATCTTCGTTTGAGTTGCTTTTCTATACGATTCAATGTCTCCTGATCTTCCTCAGTGGTGAATCCCTCCGCTCCAGCTAGGCTACCGGTCATAGCAGCATCAAGCGTAGATACTTGAAAGAGTCGGAGTGCTTCATTTACATGCTCATCCGTAGCGAACGGCAACAAACGCATTTTCGCCAACGATTCAGAAATTCGAATGATAGCTTCCAGCTGCCGCACTGTAATTGGAATACAATGCCGTTTATCTGCAGACTTCTCCTGCTGTCCAGCGCCACTTCGCATTAGAACATAACGACTTTTTAGTTTTTCTCCAGCCGCTTCACTTAGTCGCGGGCCGCAATGTGTGCGACAATAATGGATATATTTCTTGAACATGGACAATGAAATTTCACCTTCGGCAGGATCGGAGGGTGCTGATTTGTTCGAGCTCAGATGTACATTTATTATATGCTTTGCCAACGTGATGTCTCGAGCTTCGTCGTGTACATCCTTCACAATAAATATCATGTCAAAACGTGACAGAATAGTTGGCATGAAATCAATGTTTTCTTCGCCTTTTGTATCATCCCAACGCCCAAATATTGAGTTGGCAGCCGCAAGCACTGAGCAACGTGAATTCAGAGTGGTTGTAATACCGGCTTTTGCAATCGAAATGGTTTGCTGTTCCATTGCTTCGTGGATAGCAACGCGATCGTCTTCGCGCATTTTGTCGAACTCATCTATACAAACGACGCCACCATCAGCAAGGACCATAGCGCCACCTTCCATAACAAAATTACGCTGTCAATCAGATATAGGGAAATATAAATTAGTGATACTTCTACGTTACGTTTAAATATAAACCTTTCTGATAACAAGTTTCATACCGTATGCGGATCCTTCATAACCGAAGCTGTGAGACCAGCTGCACTGGAGCCCTTGCCGGACGTGTAAACTCCAATGGGTGCAACTTTTTCAACGAATTTGAGGAGCTGAGACTTGGCAGTACCCGGATCTCCCAAGAGTAGTACATTTATATCACCACGGCGGCAAAGACCGTCTGGAAGACGTTTTCGCGATCCACCAAAAAGCATGCACGTAATGGCCTTCTTAATGTCACTGGAACCAAAAATGCTAGGTGCCAAAGATTTTGACAGGCGATCATATATATCTGGTGAAACAGCAAAGCGTCTGAAGTTTTCCTCTTCTTCAGTAGTTATGTTAGTATAACGAGACACTGCACCAGCTCCCTCAGCATCGACAGTTATGCCGACTACGCGCATGTATGGAGCACGGACTCCGAGCACAGCCTTTTCACGACCATCTTGACGCGACGGCTTTCCAACCTTACGAATTGAATAAATCCCCTGAATGAGCACGCGATTGCCAGGCACAACACGTTCGCATAGTGACCGATCGCAAAACAATTGCAAATGACGTGGTATTTCACCTTGTGGCACAAAATCTGGCAGCTCTTGCAATTTAAGTGTTTGAAAATCAACGCATTTACATTTGTCTGGCATTATAAAGAAGGGATCCAATGGACATTTGGGCCTGCCCGCCTGTTCGGTAGTGCATTTGCGTGGCAGTGCATAACCTTCAAGTCCTGGATTCACTTTTAGGTTTGGAATTACGGTACTACACGACCGACACATAATTGACATCCGGGTTGCCTTTGCCTGAATGCCGGAGGCTGCAACAATTATACCGGCAATTTTAACCAAGCGTGATACGCTGTCAGACTTTAATTCACGAATATTTGTCGGATGTGCACTAGACATTAGCAGGATTTGAATGTCATGCATCTGCTCTTCATGTTCGGGTCGAGGTGCGGTTATTTCGTCAGCTACCTCGCGCGCGGCTTCTTCGAAGATTTGCAAATGTTCAGTTGGCTGCTTGTTTAATTTGTCGGCAAGGGTCTCATCAAAGCCCACCACATCCTCCATTTCAATTTCCAAAAAGTAGCGTCCATTTAGATAGTTTCGCTTTAAATTATCTCTGAATAAATATTGAATTGCAAATTAATAATTAGAAACGTATAACTCTTTGAGGGATAATAATTACCGATATTTATAATAAAAATTATCTTCGTTGAATGTACGAATGAATTCTTTATATTTCTTTTTCACAGCTTGTAAATTAATTTGGACACCATCTGGGTTATGATCGTTCCCAAAATTGTCGGAGAAAAACACACCAGCATCATCGAAGCCTTCCATTGTGACAGTAAACAAGTTTAATAAGAAGCAATCAACTTAACTCTGCAAACGCCGCCTTATTCACAACGTGAAGCTGATTTTTGCCGCCAAAACAATGTGTGTAATCGATATCTAACTCTCGTGCTATCAATTTTCCACAGCATTGCTATTTCGATTATAAATTTCAAAGACATTAATGAACATCTGGTAAATGATTTAAAAATGTAATTAATGAATTTTTATTCTAGGTAGTTTGTATTGAACTTAGAGAGCTGGAAAATTTATACGGAAAAATATTTTTCCAGTTCTCAAAAAATCATATATATCGCGGCTAGCACTTTGTTATGAGCACAATTTAGCGCAGATAAAGTAAATCTTTTATAATAATATTTAAAGAAAAATATGCTTTGGTCGTTTCATTCAATATTGTAAATCAGACAGTTATACATCTCTTTTAATTCATTTATATCGATATACCAAAAAACTTCCACATGTGTATCGTTTTTTTGTATGAAAATATCGATAAGCATTCAACATCCCTAGAATTAAGCTGCTTGGTAGCACTTTTTCGCGTGTGTTTGGAGGGAAGTAGTCCGGTGTCTGATACATTGCTTAATTTCGATTAACTTACACGAAACAGGCCAAAAAAAGCTTTTAAAAAATGGTAAATAGGATATACTGAGTAGCAAAATGATGACTGAACGTATTCTATTGCTTACAGTCTTCAGCAGATATAGCAATGGAGTCAAGCGCTGAGCTTGAGAGCGCGACCGGTGCAAGTCTCGCAACTGTCGGAATTGCCAACACGAACAATGTATTAAAGAAACTTGCCCACAGCACAGCCGGCTGTGGCGGTGGTGCGGATGGTGTAGGTAAAGGATCTCCTGGTGATGGCGAAGCGACTGGTAACGCAGATGAGATGACTTCAAGGGATTATTACTTTGACTCATATGCCCATTTTGGAATCCACGAGGAAATGCTTAAAGATGAAGTCAGGACGGTCACATACCGCAACGCAATGTACCACAACAAACATCTTTTCCAAGGAAAGGTAAAGTACTGAAATTGCTGTATGCCTCATGAAAAAATTACTTAGTTTTCAGAAAAAAAAAAACCTATGTATAATGTATGTATACGTTTATAATATATTATAAACTTAAATATGTTAAATTCGAAACAACTTAACCATAAAATTATTTGCAGACTGTTTTGGATGTTGGATGCGGTACTGGCATACTATCCATGTTTGCTGCTAAGGCGGGCGCTGCCAATGTCATTGCCGTAGACTGTTCCAACATTATAGAGTTCGCTCGACAAGTGATAATCGACAACAATTTACAAGATATTATTACTGTAGTCAAGGGTAAAATCGAGGAAATCGAGCTTCCGAATGGAATTGAAAAAGTTGACATTATTATTTCGGAATGGATGGGGTATGTTTTACGGGAAACTTATATTAACTGTCATATTGAATGGCTCTATCGTCAACTGCAGGTACTGCCTCTTTTATGAGTCTATGCTGGATACGGTGTTGTATGCTCGTGATAAATGGCTAAAGCCCAATGGCATGATGTTCCCAGATAGGGGTACACTTTACATAACCGCTATCGAAGATCGCCAGTATAAAGACGAGAAGATCAATTGGTGGGACGATGTGTATGGCTTTGATATGAGCTGTATACGGAAGGTGGCTGTTACCGAACCACTTGTTGATGTTGTCGATCCAAAGCAAGTTGTTTCTACTGCGTGCATGGTAAAGGAGGTTGATTTGTACACAGTGCAAAAAGCCGATTTGAACTTTTCTTCGAAATTCAGCCTTACCATCAAGCGTAATGACTTTGTTCAAGCTTTGGTCACATATTTCAATATTGAGTTTACCAAATGTCACAAACGTCTTGGGTTCAGTACATCCCCTGATTCCACATATACACATTGGAAGCAGACCGTCTTTTATTTGGATGATCACATAACTGCCAAAAAAAATGAAGAGATCAATGGAACGTTTCAAATGAAACCAAACGAGCGGAACAACCGGGACTTGGACTTTGTCATCGACATCAACTTCAAAGGCGAGCTATCTGAAATCCAGGAATCAAATACATACCGTATGCGTTAAATTCAGGCCATTTTATTAATGCGGACTTAGAGCTGCTGCCTTCTTAAGCCAGAGGGAATTAAAGCATGATGACTAGACGTAAGATATAATCCAGTGCGAAATGTGCAACGAATTTGTGTTGCGTCTTCTACTAAGTTTAAAGTGTACCTTTTTAGTATACATTATATTTTTACAAATGCGCCTGTTTAAATTATGATTCAAGAATACTTCTAAGACATTTGTACAGTGGCACATTAGGTCTCACACGAAAACAAAATAAAGTGTGCGGGATCCATACAATTTTACTGGACTTTTTCTAGTTTTCTTTATCAACATTTATATACAACAATGCATATACATTTAAAAATTAAATACGGTTTCGAGTTGTTTCTTTCTGCATTAACTGTAAGCATTCCCATTTAATGTTGAATGTAAGGAATTACAGTTTGGAATATGTACATGAAAATATCAAATTTAACACATCTCTAATATCTTACAGCTGTATCATAACTATACGATAATTACTCGTTTCGGGCTTTGAGGATATTGATTCTTTGGATCTCAACATCAATACTTTAGCGTAATATTGGTTCAAAAAAATTATGATACCCGATCGGATCTAAAGACATTGCTTGTGTTATTTGTTTAAACAACGCCGTTTGTTCTTATGAGCTTAGACATTTAATTAATCCACTGAATAGTTTCGATTATAAATGTTTATCCAGTGAGAATTGGCAACATTGGCCACTCTATGGAAATTACTCGTAAATATAGGGATCATACCCTCCCGTTTTACCTGAGATCGATTCTACATAGTCATGTTTGGCTATAAATTTATTTGAAAGCATATCTAAGAATTACATTTTGCAAAAAGATGCCTGATGCCTGATGGGATATCAGTTATAAAGAATATTCAATGTAACTCCACCAAAAATGTAATATGCTATTATGCTACCTATTTTCAATGTTACCAAACGAATAAAAATTGTGTAATGGACTTTTTCCATATTAAAAAATATTTATTGTGATCAGTTAAGTGTCGTTTTTGGGGACAAGGATAAAAATGATCATAATTTAAATTTAGATAGGTACAATTTTACGGAATAAATGTAATTATGTGAATGTATTAATTGAAATAAGTTATCTCATTATTTTCAATATCGTTCACGTGATTCTGAACGAGTTCTCCTGTCTCTAGAAAAACTTCGAGGTGTCCGGGAACGCCTTGGTGTACGAGATCTGAAAAATGCCCACAAAAAGTTAGTTTATAAAACCTTGATTATGTTTCAATGTAGTCGACGGCAAGCCGAATAATCAAGAAAGAAAGATTGCTTAATTACTTTTGTATACCTTTACCCAGTTTAACCAATATGTGTATATTTACAAAACTAGGTCAGCTCCATTTTTTTTAATCATTGAGAAAAAAAATTTCAAACTGTCATTTACATATATTTACAAATGTAAGATGTGTTAATATTGATATTTGGACATAATCGTCATTGCGGTACACATATCTGCCGATTTTTGTGTGTTTTAAGGTTTCCTCAACACATTTGAAACTATATGAACTGAGCAAGCAGACGATTTTTAATACATTACAACTTTCTGCATTGGCACTTTATAGTACGAGAGATATCTTACAGAAAAATTTAATAAAATGATAATTATGAATCTGTAATACTTTTCTATCTTTACTTTACTTAGCGTATCTATCTCTATTAACATCATTGCCAAAAATCGTATATGTCATATAAGTAATGTAATTTATCTAAGATTTTCAAATATTTTACCGATATCATTTCTTATTGTGAATATCTAATTTAGTAATTATTATTAATCACAGTTATAGTTATGTATCACATTGCCCTAGGCTTCGTCATAAACTTTCTTAATCCCTAACTATTGACAACTTATGATTAAACGGCTTCCTTTAAGTTAAAATAATGCTAATAAATCGTCTAATGTGGAAGATAAATGAAAAGCAATCAGATTTCATAATTTAAGTATCATCTATGTATGGGTCGCGTGTTGCTGTTGTTGTGCATGGTTGTAGTGCTGAGATATTGATGGTTTCAAAAATTTTGTATTATATAGACATCGGAAGTTCTGGACCGGCGATCATTTGAAAACTTGTTGGTTGCTTTTGTGCTTGTGAAGATTATGGTTGAGAAGATTTGAAGAATCGCAAAGGTGTGTTTGTTGTTCTTGTTGCTGAAGGAGGAGGTAGTTGAAGAGTAGAAGGATTGAGCCTGTAAGAATGTCGACTTTAGCAATATTTTAACAACTACTCGACGTCATAACAATACCAAATCAAAAAAATTATTTAAGTGCACTAGTCGGAAGTACCGAGCTAGGGTATACCTCAAACCTTCCACGAGGCTGCTGTTCAAATCATGATAACTATATATGTACATATATGAAATAACAAGGGATATCAATTTCAAATTAATAGGAATATTGGAAACAGATATTAAAGCGTGAAATTAGTCAGCCTGAGCGTCTTGTTTTGCTTAAGCATTTGTCATCGCTCAAAGCCCAAGTCAAAAATCTAGCTGATTGATATTATTTGAAAATAAAAGATCCTTTTGACGTGCGGACGAGCGGTTACAAACAATAAAATTAATTCGGCTCGACGTCGCGAATAAGAATTTATATATATTACGAGGTTCATACTTCAAATATATAAGATGTAAAAGAAATCCGCTGAATACTTTTTTGTTAAAGTAATTTTATAAAGATATATACGTTGTATATATATCTCATTGCATCCTAAACCAAAATATTGAATAGGCAGTCTGATATTAATATGACTATTATTTGTGTTTCATTAAATACGATTTGTCAATAATATACCTGGGTCGTCCTCCACTGCGTCCTCGATTACTGGAGCTACCTTCAGCAGCGCCACGCCGAGATCGATCACGGGAGCGTCCTGAAGACATTTCTACACGGATTCGAGTGCCACAGCAGCGTGTTCCATCTAGTGCTCGGGTAGCATCCTCCGCGTCCCTCCGATCTTCGAACTCAACGAATGCAAAGCCAGGAGGATTGCGTGCTATCCATACGTTTTTTAATGGACCATATTTGCTAAATGCATTCTCGATTTCATATTTTGATGCCGATGATCCTAAGTTTCCAACATACACTTTACAGGCCAAATCCCATTCACGATAACGCGTCATATTGCTTGATTGAAAAAAAGAAAGAAATGGAAATAGTTAAATTAGCAACAGCAGAAAGTACTTATCACGCATAGTGTGCTAGATCAACTTATAATTTTCCCAAAGCGGAGAGATTCAGTACAAAATTTAATATATCAAAAATAATTGATGCTTTTGAGCAAAAATGTATGTACATAATACATATGTAAGTATGTATATACCTATTTCGAGTAAAATAGAAATTACTTAAACACAACAATAACACTAGTTGGATATACTTTTAGAATCGGTACAAGAAAAAAAAAAAAAAAAACACAAAGTCGAACTATGTCCATAAACACGATATATGTATTTATGTAGGTACATATGTACATACATATGTACATATTAAGTTTGCAAAGGAATAGCTACCAAGTAGTTCAGGTAAAGTTTTTATTTTAAATGGTATATCTATATATGTATATGTAAAGTAATTGGATTAAGTAAATGTGTTTTAATCGTGTAATATTATGGAAAGCTCTTACCAATCAACAATTAAAAATCACGAAAAATAATATACAATTTTCAACCAAGATGCCAGACTATCACTATTAGTGTGACCGCAGATAATAATAAAAATTTTACTAATTTTGCAATATTAAAAAATAATTTTTACATTTAACTTTTTTATAAGGTGTGACTAAAAAATTGAAGCAACTTTTCCTTTTTTTCTATGTAATTATTCTAATAGAAAATTATAGTTGTTATATTAATTTCACTTAATAATCATGTATAATTGTAGCCCTCGTTTCATAAAAAAAGTATCGAGTGTAAAATTATATCGATATATAACAAACCTAATAAAGAGTCAGCTGGGAATATTTCATAACCTGGCATCGTGAGTTCTGTGCTTATTTAAATTAAAAAGTCTAAAAGAAAAATGAGGCTTACAAATAAGCTATATGCACAGCATATTGGATGGCATTTCAAGAAGCACTGGCAAGTCCAAGGCAGACGTGTGCCCAGGGAAACAGGTGCTGCTAGTGAGCTTCTAAAGATGGGGATTCAAGTTAAAACACCTGACGAACTGTTAAATGAAAAGAAAGAGTTCCGGCTGTAAGTCGAATTAATTCATGAAAATCTTACCTATTAATAAAAACACATGTACGCGTAGGGTTGATATTGTTGAAACAGTCCCAAAGCCAATCGCTGAGGACGAAACGCATCCAAATTGGCATACAACTGCGTGTCATATGTTTAAAGACAACAACGTTCTACTTGGAGGATTGCCACAAGCGCAGGTTCTAACAAATACCATAGAGATAAATAGCTTCCCACAACAAATAGAGGACGCTATTTCAAATGGCCAGTACTCTAAGGTCGTGGATCGCAATGTTCAAAATGCAATTTTCTCATCTCATTTGCTGGATGCTCAACAAGTGAAATTGCCAAAGGTAAAACTGATTGACAGACCGGCATTTAACCTACCGCGCCTCTACGGGATCTCCCACGAAAGACGAAAGTACGTACCAAAAATTTGTGAAATAATTAAATACTAAACGTATAGAAATGTTCAATGTTCTCAATATACAGTAGAATAAGGTTATAGTGACTCCGCTTAAAGCGTCCGTTCGGTTATTGCGACGAAAAATCTGGTCCCCAGACAAACATTTCTGAGCAAACTTATACGGTTATAGCGACATCCGGCTATAACGACGCAAAAACGACGGTCCCTTGAGTGTCGCTATAAATGGATTCTACTGTATAAGCAAGAAACCAAAAAACAAAAAAAAAAAAAAAAAAAGAAAAAACTGAATTAAGCTATTTCACCCGTGTTAAGACTCCATATATTACATACAAGCACTTTAGCTTTTCACTTATTTGTTCATAGAAAGCATACAACATAACATCAAAATTGAAGACTAATTTTTACATCTGTTTGTGGTTTGATTTAATATGAAACTTTCCTTTTGCAGTCGCCTCGTTATAAACAAGCTTTTGTTTGAAATCGAGAAATTAGCTGGAAGATCTGTAACTGTTCGACGGAAGCTAACGGATAATGTAACATTTCAAACATCATTGTCCAAAGATAATGATTTGCTTAGCTTTATACTTAGCGGAGATAAATTAATAAGCTCGTCTCGTGCTTTGGACGCTGTCAAGGGGAAATTTAATGGCGAATTGCCTGATTTATATCCGATGAAATGTGTGGTTTCAATGCCGAAGCGGCATATTTATACTGAAAACAACTTCTATCGTAAGTGAAATTGATGGATTTTAGTTAATGATAATGTAAGAATATTCCTTTTTTTTAACTTAGCTATTCGGTCTGAAATAAGTTGTTCACATCCCCATACAATTGTGTCTTTCTTTGATAAAACACTCGTGGGCAACATACACGGATCCGATGTATCGAAAACACAATTCTATGGACGTTCTATGCTTAAAGCTTTTGTGGCAGCTGCTGCTCGTGCTAAACAAATTAACGGAGTCACTTTCTGTTCGGATCTACAAAAACCAATTGTTGTACAATGCGTTCAAACCGACGGACGAGAGTTTCATTTCGGAGTATTTCAGCTAAACACGCTAAATTTGGACTCGAATAATACAACGAAAAACTATTGGTTCCATCGAGGCAGTATAGAAATGTTCAATGATTGTTCTTATAAAACTGGTAGACCACACATAGATGGGTATAATAGCGAACCTTTTCGTATTTTAAATGCGTTTTATAATAGCTCTTAATATATACAATTTTTTCAACCAATTAAATAAAGTTTGTTAAACTAAGATTGTATAAATCTATTGATATACATATATTTCAATCCCATGTAATTGCATTTTGTATTTTGTTTACATATACAGTAGAATCCGGTTATAACGACTCCGCTTAGCGTCCAACCGGTTATGTCGACGAAAAATCTGGTCCCCAGACAAACATTTCTGAGCAAACTTATACGGTTATAGCGACATCCGGCTATAACGACGCAAAAACGACGGTCCCTTGAGTGTCGCTATAACCGGATTTTACTGTATATGGAAGTGATAATATGCGACTTGCCACTTATATTAATGTTTGTAAACTTGTTCTTTTTTTCATGCCTGAAGACATTGAACATGGGAATTCAGGGTATAATGGATATTTGATATTTATATATGTGTTTGGGGTTTTGTAAGTCATCTGAGATAATAATAACAGTGCATTTAGAGTTGGCATAGATGGTCGTGCATTGCTTTCCTGTGAAAACTACTACTACTACTACTACTACTATTTGCATACTTTAAAAGCTGGTTCCATGGCAACGGGAAATTGTTTTTCATCGATATTGGTGGCGATAAGGTCAGCACCCAATTTATTTGGGGTTGTAAAAGGCTTTGCAATAAATAAAAAAGGCTGCAATATGAGAAACTTACAGATACAAGCGCAAAGTAGCATCAACAACAGTGCTACATCGTCCGAAAATAGTGAGACTCAAAGTGTAGAGGACCATCAATCGGTTGTGCCACCAATCAATCGAAGTGCGGCTTTAATCAGGTGAGTTGTGAATGTAAGCCAAGGCATAGGTTCAACTACATTAATCTAAGAGGACATCTTTAATTATTATAACATTAATAATTACATTAACTAATGTTAACTTAATATTGCTGCCTTTTAATGGAATACTCATAACGCATTAATAAATTTATTCGAAGAGATGTTTGTTAACTTTTTGTTTGTATAGCTAAAATATAATAAATATTATGTTACAGCGATAATCTGTTTCCATAATATTACCATTACGGTGCAGCTATGCCTGAAGTATTATTAGTGATATGAAAACTCAAACTGTTAGTGATTGAAAACTCAAAGTGAATATTAAAAACAGAAAAGATTAGTTAAAAAGATCCTTAAGGGACAAGAAAAAGTATCAATAAAATAATAGTACTATCTACAAGCGCGCAAGGGAGCGTTGTCTACTTTTATTCGTATTTGTCTTTTTATCATAATATTATTAAATTTATTTTTATTTCTTTCATTAAGAGCGAAAACTAGCTGGAAACGAATGAAAGACCTTGCCTCAGAGAAAGAAAAAGAAAATGAAGCCAAGCGACCTCCTTGGCGTGCCGTTAGCGTATCAACTCTAACAAAACCGGATAAAAATGCATTGCTTCGTGCAAAATTACTCGATGCGTCCAGGTTCGCATGAAAGACAGTTCTTATAACTTTTTAAACTTGATTTCGATTTTGTGTTATCTGGATATGCAGGCGTTTAAGAGCTGGCAAATCAAATGTGTCCGTTCAAACCGATTTCATTCCTGTCAAGTTGATGAAGGAAGCCACAACAAGCGCGCAAGATGATTTGATTTTACTGAGAGACATTGGAATATTAACGGATGGTCAATATTCTATTAAAAAGGATGGGTATCAGCAATGTAATCTGGAAAGCTTTTTACCAATTTACTTTTCGCATCACAAAAAGTTTTTTTTTTTGGTTTCAGATGTACTAACATATTCTGTGTCCCAGATGACCGACTGCATTGAGAAATCAAATGTCTCAACACAAACACTTTTGCCAAAAGCATTCCAGAGAAGCGTCAGCAACCCGTGCCTATTGGAATTTAAGAATCATGTCAAGGATGACAATAATGAATCTCATCAAAAGGAACCACATCAAATTAACCATATGCTGCGAGAAACTACCTTAGCCTCGTGGCATTTTGATGATGACGCTCTTGAAATGGATGCCCAGCAGCATTTTATTCCGTATACTATTGAGGCCCTTAAGCCATGGCGCAGTTTCGTACCGATTCCATTTTATATAAGAGGCAACAGCATGGTTGGCAGGCAAAAGGTCGATTGGTATTTTCTGCTTCAGTCCATTGATGATCTTATTCGAGAGTCAAATAATTTACTGGACGGACTGCAAAAAGTAATACAAAATAATATAAATATTCAGCATCAGCGGGTGCACAAAACTTTGGATGAGATAAGAAAGTTTCATCCAATCGAATTCCAGTTCCCTTCTGATTATTGGCTACCTATAATTGAGAAACAAGAAGTGCAGCTACAATTACTTCTGAACTCAAAGTAAAGCAAAAATATATACTTACATGAAAGGAGAATTAGTCTCTATAAGTAAATCTATTAGAAACAGTACACTGAACTTTAATATTTACTAGTTTTCCCCAGATGAAAATTTGCACTACGTTCGTAATAAGCAAATAGTGTTCTGTGGAATACTGTTTTGTGTTTTTTTCCTTATGGAAAGCCGGCTACAATTAGAATTAGAAACTTTCTCTTTTTAATATTTCCATATATACGCTAAATGTAAAATGAAAAATTTGATTGACGCACTTGTTATATTTACTGGTATATTTTACATTAACTTTTTGTATCCTTTCTTAGTTTTTCACGATTTTTAATACAAACGGATTTGGAATATGTTAGAATATATTATGTTTTAATTAATTGTTTGTTGATGTTTATCAAAATATTTACAGATTAGTTTTTGCAACATTTTAGAAAATTTAAGTTGGGTCGCTAGCTAGATACTTTAAGGGGAAGGTTTAGTTGTTTTTACATTATTTGTAGGCTGTTCTGATTGTTATGATAATTATATTGGATGCTCCATGCTTTTTTAATAGTTTTAAAAAATCGTTCTATTTGTAGAGGTCTTATATTGGAATACAAGCACTTAAAATATAAAGAAAATATCTAAAAATAAAATACTTTATTTTATTAGGATAAGATTTTGTAACATATGAAGCTTGCTCTTTGAAGTCCTTTCATTATTTGTAATAACTTTCTCATAATATAATCTCTGCTATATTTTTTCACTTTTGCGTTTAAGATTCATCCTCATTTCCTGCAGACTTTAATTTTGTAGGTTTTTGTTTCTTGGGTAAGAGTTTCATTAGAATGCTCGTGGCCGATTTACTATTTAATGGACACGAAACGTAAAGCTCTTCGCAGCTCCTATCGTTTGTTTCCTTTCCGTGCTCCAATGCTTCCTTTATTGCAGTACCGTCCAAAAGGTAGTCCACAAGCGAATTCCTTCAAATGAAATAAGAAACAAGTTAGGCAACACCAAGAACTGCTCATAATATATTAATATTAGCTATCGGATATTGTTGTAGGTAGTATTCGATTGCATTTAAGTAAATAGAAGCTTCCTAATTTCAAATGTCTCTCAAAACCAATTTTGTGAACTTTCGGTTCACCTAAATTATACATATGCATAAATTTATATATTCATTTTCATAAATATTGTTATATTTCATATTGATGCCATACTTAAATAAGAAAAATAAGAAAAAAAGGCAATGTAGAAAATCTTATTAAATATGTAACATATTTGCTAAACAAAACTACATGAATGTTACCTTCTGTAAGGTTAAAAATAGCTTTAACATCAATCCGTTCGAATCGTACTATGGCCGTATTATAAACAATTTATATTTAGATATATTTTTCACTCTTTCCGTACGCAAACTAATAAACAAATACTTATGTATAACATTCTTTAGCTTACCCGGACAGCATGTGAATGAATTCATCCATCTGATCGGAGACTCCGGACTTTATATTATTCTCTGTCGACCGAATATAGCCACAGACAGCGCGTTGCATGCAGCTAGTTGAGTCGATATTGTTTTGGCCAAGCACATTGTCAATTTTGTTTATCATACTGCTGAGAGACGCTAAGTCATTGTCGTCCTCGCCTACATGAATATCAAGAATGCGAATATTCTGGATGAGTAGAATGCTTAAAATAAATATTTTTCACTTACTACGTCCATAGCCGCCGTAGCCTCCGTGAAAGGCGGATAGTATTTTAGGTATGAGAATTATTGCACCGATGCCAACAAGTGTTCCCAGCACGACTCCGCCAAGATCCAGTTTAATTGGATTATATGCCGAAAGTCCAGAGCTACTTGGGTATCCCTATGGTTTAAAGGATGAATACCAAACAAACATTATATCAAGTCGAATAATATATAAATGTTAAGTATTGGGTAAATTCTTTAGGTTTCTAGTCTATAAATTTATACAATAAAGTATATGAAAGTAAGAATGATATACTTAATAGACATACATTTAAGCTTCCATATCCAGTGGTGTAACCTAGGCGTTCTAGCCTATCTTTTGTTGATGCAGTCTCCGGTTCTTTTAGCTGAGTTCTATTTTCATTCGGGTATGCTCGACTCCATTGCGTATTGTCAGAGTAAGGTCTACAGACAAAAATCACTGATAATTAGATTACATTTCAAGAGATGCACAGTTCCGATTATAATATGTTTTTTGGCGTTTTAATTCAAGGGTTTTCTATTTGTAAACTCTGTGATGATAACTAGATGACGACTAGAAGAAAGCTACATTTCATCAGAAAGGAGAGTCTATAATAGTGTCCACAAACATTTGTATAATTTCTTGGGTTTTAATTTCCACACACTCTACTAATTGAATATCGTGCAGCTAACGTTTATTAGCTGTAAATGTTGTCACTTTCACATTTTTGCGTGAACAGTCCTTATAGAAAACTTACTTTGGTTTATTATCCAGCTTTGGAATCGCGTCAGCCAGGCTTAGTACGAGCAATATGCACGTTAGCTTCAGGGGGGTTTGGTATTTGGTATCCATTTGAATTCCTTTAAAGAGTCCTTATTTGATGACTTGGCTTATAAGTTTGAACACCACTCTGCGACTTGAAGATTCAAACTAATAACTTTTAATATATCCACGCGTTATTTATATTTTGATGTACACAAAGAAACCAAACTAACTATGTTTCATGCGTTACTTAACGATTCCCGCAATTTGTCCAATTTATAAATCTTCAGACAGGTGCTTACTATTATACGGTTTGTGCATGTGTTAAGCATGCCTATGCATATGCTCGTATGAGTGTAGCTGGTTGACGCGCTTAAAAGGCACTAAGTTAAAGAGGAAACCACTGTAGCACAACGACAAGTTATTACATCCAAGTGAGAGTGCTCGATGCAGGGCGAACCGACTAAGATATACTCTTCAAGAGCGATAATCAATTGTTTTCTAATTTCCACGCTGAGGGATCTTCTGCCAAACAATGCGGATGAACAAAACAATTGTAGCTACAATACATACACCGACTCGGTGATATATGTATGTACATATGTATAATAAACTTATAAAAACATATAGAGAGTTTAAATATGCACCTACTCATGTGAATACACTTACTGCTAACTTCATAAGCAAGTCATACTCAATTTTGTTTTCAAAATCATTGCAACAATCTAACGCAAAGAAGTTACACATAAAATATACATATGTACATATATGTATATTTGGTTTGTATGTATGCGACAATACAATTTTTAGCGACACTAAATTACAAGATAGTTAGGTATGGGTTTGGGACTGTCTTTGGCTGTAGCTGCAATATGTGGAAGTTTTTGCACTTGTAGCTCGCACAATCTTTGGATGCAGTAGACCAAGAAATTTCTGGTATTGAGTCACTGACTCTTGCGCTACGCGACTTCCTATTAAGTACTTATATGACTGTTTTCATTTTCATCAAAGTACCCAGTACCTCTGTCCTCGAAAACTTGCTTAGTTTTGTTAATGCCATCATTTAACATGATCACATTAATGACATGGCATCATCGTTGTTTCTCATTGGCTTGTCCTTAATGCTTATTATTTTATAATAAATAATTTCCAAAATTTCAAGTTGTTTTCTTATAATAGTAATTTGGGCGAGGAGTTTCTATTTCTACCACTCTATGTTAGAGCTGTGGAAAATAAAGTTCTATTATATACATTTTTAGATGTACATAATAACTTTATATTTCACAGTTCTATAGCAAATAGGAAAACATACATTACGACGTTCTTAGAATATATAGAACGAGTATTGCACAGTCGGTTGCGACCGACGGAAACGTTTTGATTAATTATTAAAATTATAATATAAAAATATTTTAAGACAATTATAAATACAAATTTGCGCATTTACACTTCCCCAATGAAAGGTTCATTAAAATTACCATTTCAAATCTGATATTGCTTATATGTCGTGCGATATATTTTATAATGACAAATTTTTTGAAAAATTCGCTTTTCTTTATTGCCCTTATATAAACTCAACAAAGTTTTCAATCTCCATCGCGTCTTATGTCACATTTCACAATAATTTAGTAAATCAAATTTTGAAAATTAGTTCATTACACGAAATTCCAATTTAAAATGTATATAATAAAATGGGTTTTGACTTAGAGCGCATTTGTTGTCTACCACCATCGAGGTATGTATCATATGTATTATATAGATGCTATTGGGCAAGATCATTATATAAGTGGAGTCGATCTAATATCTATATCATCCTCTTGTGTGAACGCGTGGATACCGGTAAAAACATAAGTTGCAGATTTCAAACCTAGAGGTGTTATCTTCCCAATCACTTTTTACCATTATCGTTTCCATACTGTCATAAAGCTGTGCATATCTAGTTTGCAATCTATTCAATTCTTGTCTACCATTCGCAATTGAATCTTATCATTTTATTGTATTCCATCCTTCATTTATTTAGCTATTTCGTTAAGAATAACTCACTCGAACTAGACACTCAATTTGTTTTTTTTTGTCGTTTTAATGTGTCTTTATTTATATAAGTAAACAAGAATGTTGAAATACGTCCAGCAGTCCCGACTAAAGCACGCTTTCACAATTAATCAAACATCGAAGACATGAGGCCTTGAAAAATAAAATTTGGTGCCATGGTGCTTGGCCAGTTTATAAAGACCGAGAGCGTGCATATTTATTACCATCCTTTAATTGTTTTTATTATCTATTTATATTCTACTTTATAGCAGTTCGTCTAGTACAACCAAAATTTTTTGCAACGATAATTACAACAAATGCAGTCAATGCTGTTGCTATCCGTGCTGTAGACAATCTCTTTTGAATGATCATACCTATTCACTACTTAAACGGGTTTGCCATAAGATAATAAAAAGCTATAATCGGCAGCAGTGCCGTGAAAAGTATAGCGTATTTAATGGAGGTAACAGCATCAATGGTCGATGCTCTGACAGTCAAAAGTGTATGTCATGAAAAAATAAATAAAGCGAGCCTTTACTAAATTTCAAATGTTTGCAGACGACCCTTATTCTAAAAACCAGTATGGCGACGGTGAAGGAGGGTACGGCAGGGATTCACCAAGACGAAAAGGAAGCTTTGATTTGAAGGCACAAGGTAGGAGTCCATCTAATAAAAGAGGCGGCAAGGGTGATGAATTCGGATCTCAAAATAATGCATCCAAGAACGGAGATCCAAAAGGGGAAGGCAAAATTAACTTGGCTGCAATGTCAAAGGGAGAGAAAGATTCGAAAGGTAAAAAAGGAGATGCTGATGACAGTGACCCATCAAAAAAGTCGAAAAAGGAAGGCAAAGGAGGTGATGTTAAAGGTGGTGGAAATGATACCGATGAAAAAGATACTTCAAGTAAATCAAAAAGGGCAAGCAAAGGAGCTGATGGTAAAGGTGGTGGAAAAAATGACGTTGACAGCGATCCCTCAAAGAAAGCCAAGAAGGATGGCAAAGGAACTGATGGTAAGAGTGGTGGAAAAGATGCCGATGACAGCGATCCTTCGAAGAAATCAAAGAGAGCAAGTAAAGGCGCTGATGGCAAAGACGGTGGAAAAGACGCCGATGACAGCGATCCTTCGAAGAAATCAAAGAGGGCAAGTAAAGGGGCTGATGGTAAAGGCACTGGAAAAGATGCCGATGACAGCGATCCTTCGAAAAAATCAAAGAGAGCAAGTAAAGGGGCTGATGGCAAAGACGGTGGAAAAGATGCCGATGGCAGTGATCCTTCAAAAAAATCCGCGAAGGATGGCAAAGCTGGAGACGGCAAAGGTGCAGATCCCAAAGGTGGAGATGCTAAAGGTGGAGATGCCAAAGGTGGAGATGCCAAAGGTGGAGATGCCAAAGGTGGAGATGCCAAAGGTGGAGCTGGGAAAGGTGGAGATAGTAAAGCTGGCGGAAAAGATGCCGATGACAGCGATCCTTCAAAAGCATCAAAAAAAGGACAAGATAGTAGTGGAAAAGACGATAAACTAATCGAATCTGCAAAAGGAGGCAAGACTAAAGGAGATACGAAAAGTTCAATAACAGCGGATGGTATTGGAAATAAGGATAAGAAAGCTAAAGATAGTTCAAGAGATAGTACAACGAAGAAAGGAAAGGGAACGTCAGCAGACGAACAGGACATTAATTCAAAATCTGATAAAGGAAAAAAGGGAAAGGATGAAACTGGGCGACCATCTCAAGCTGATAAGAGAGACAGTAGAGGAGATGGAAATGAACGTGGTCGCGGATCAAGGAGATCGGGGGATAAATCCAAATTGTCTGGCAGCAGATTGAGAATCCGAAAAGGTAACATGGGATCGAAATTCACGCACAAGGGCGGAAGATTTGGCAAACCAGACTATTCTCATAGACAAAGTCGCTATGATGAAGTTCGAGCCTGTGATTACCTTCGTGTACACTTGGAAAAGCGTGACCTCTCCAGATGGTATAGTCTCACAATTTTCACTTATCGATATATAATTACGTATTTACCTATTTAAAATCTTTTTCAGTTTCTCATGCAATCGGAATGCTTGTTGCGATTCGTGTTCACCATGCATGCCGTGCTAACCTGTTGTGTATTGAGGAATATTAGATAGAGATTGGTGCCTATGTGCCGAAAACGTGTCCTACGTACATAGCTGAAAGAAAACCTTTAATGAATTCCAAATAATTTTGTTAGCTTTATGGATTTTTGGACTGTTTATTATTTTTGAAGGTATTATCCATAAGTGTTTTGACTCAGCACAAATATTCAGCATCATAAAATAAACAAAGTATCAACTATTGGGTTGGTACTAAACCATCCGTCTGTCTCCCAATGGAACTTGTGAATTATTTAAGCATTCTAAACTTTATATTTTCAGCGTGAATTATTTAAGCATTCTAAACTTTATATTTTCAGCTGCATCTTTGTGTCTATGCGAGAAAGGATATATGTAAGTTCCGCACTACATTATACATGTGTGTATATAAACAAATTTATAGATTTATTAATTCGATATTTTTTTAGGCTATCCTCGAATATCTTATAGGTAAAATCGAATTACCTCGGGGCTTCCTGGCTGGTGCTATATAGAAAGTGATTCAGTTGAATTTTCGGTACCATATACATATGTAATCTAGCTAATTGAAGCTATTTGTTGAATAATTGGTTTTTCGATTAAATAAATTTACTCTGGATTACAGATACTTTTAACAGCTTAGTTAAAAATATATAGACCTAGTCACGATTCTAAAAATACTGAATTTCCAGATTTGTTAAATGCTAAATAATAAACAATATTAAATCCAATATTTTTTTTTAACTGTGGAAGACATAGTTGTTTTCTTCTATTAATTCGAGTAGGCGTAGAAATACAATATTGATATTTTACCTGGTGAGCACTCTCTTTAGCTCGTCAACGTATATATAAAATTACTTTGGCCGTGAAAAGGTTAGTAATAGCGTGAATGTCTCATAATGGCACCTCAGACAAAGCAAAGCAAAACAAATGTATTAAAAGTGTCTAAGGCTAAATTCTTAATTTATTTATGGAATCTGATTAAGGTTAATGTCATTAATATATAGTCCTTGCTTTTTATTTATAAATTTGTTTGTTTTTGGATATAAATATTAAAACATAAATAACATACATACAAATGGAGTATGAATTCTAGTATACATCTGAGAGCCTTGACTGAATGTATTTTTATGTTAATCGGTGTGTGTGAATACACTTACTATGTAAACTAATAGAATGTACTCGACTAGATGTTACCACGTCTTCATCTCATTTACCGCAAATTGAGTTCAATAATGAAATTATACTTTAGAAAGAGTATATTTAATTTGAAATATATATGTATATGTATACAGAGTGTACTATTTGTGGTTATTAATTTATGGCGCGAATAGACATCCAAGGTTATTCTCATATCAAATTAATTATAAGAAATGAATGTGTTTATTCGCCTTTGATTTGCCTGATTTACATACCATGATACTCATTACTGTATTCCAATTTTTCCACATTTCATTTCCAATCGTATGTAGAATATTCTTATTCACGTTTATACATAGTATGTATACTTGTATATACACTTGAAACATTTATGTGTTTGTATATTTATGTACGATCTTATAAATATGTGTGCGTGTGCAAAACGAAAAATATTAGAGCTTTACATATGCTAAAAAAAATCGTACGCTCTTCAGTGACATGAGAGATTGAAATTTTTGTTATTCCAAAAATAAATGTATAAAAGCCAACGAAAGAGAGCAAGAAAGAGCGAGAGCTATACAGATACATATTTGTAATAGAAAAATTATAAGAAACCATTCCATCTAGTTCTCTAGCAGAACATCTCGAACGGGCATCAAGTTAAGAACACGAAAAGACGAGAGCTTGAATCGAAATTAAAACGAATAAGTGATTCTTTCTGATTTTTACATTTTATTTGAAAATTAAATACTCAAAATGGTTTACGAAAGTGGATTTACAACCCGTAGAACTTACAGCTCCAGACCGGTGACAACGTCGTATGCTGTAACGGTAAGTTTCAAATATGCTAATCACGCGAATAGGATATCTCGTAATCTGGGAAAAAGTTTGTGGTGAGGTTCTCAATTCATAAAATCTGTGAAATTCATCTGTGCGGACAAATATATTTATTTATTGGGACTTGTGCAAAATAATGAGTAATTAAAATACATTTCCCAATGGAACAGATAAATTGAACATTTTATGAAATGAATTTCATTACAACTTCTTAAACCAAATTCCTCCTCAAAGTGTACTTTGATTTATTATG
The DNA here is from genome assembly GCA_035045965.1 of Drosophila aldrichi. Taxonomy (NCBI): domain Eukaryota; kingdom Metazoa; phylum Arthropoda; class Insecta; order Diptera; family Drosophilidae; genus Drosophila; species Drosophila aldrichi. Next base: position 1,818,895 of record JAWNOM010000294.1, read on the forward strand.
GCTTACCTCCCACTTGCTGAGTTCCGCAATTTCATTAAAAAAGTGCAACTAGTAAAGAAATTGAAACACGTTTGAGCACAAAAGTAACTTACAATCTAGTCTTAATAAATGTCTCACATATGAATATCGTATCAGGATTAAAAAGTCAAAGTGTGTATAAGAGAAGAGTGCATGCCTAAAGCTTATATAAGTAAATAAATATTCATTTATTTTCGTATATCATATATACGTTCAGATTATATGTGTTTTCCTATGGATTTAAAAAAATTAAAAATACAATATAAATTACTCAGCTTAAATACCAATTACATTTATGGAGCTGTGGCCATATAAACCCTTAATCAGCTACACTATCTGAAGACTTTCGCTTATTTTTTGTATAACATAGACATAGACAACTAACAGACCTCTCACTGAATATGATCAAATTGTTAAATGGTAAAATATATAAAAGAACATATTACAAAAACAAACAAAATAATTAAATAACGCAAATGCTCTTATTTTTACATCACCTTGGATTGAATTTATTGAGTATATTTCAAGGTTGTGTCTATTTTCTCTATCGTTATAATATCTAAAAATTTTGTGATTTGTCATAGACTCAGCCAACATCATTGGCGATCGTGCAAATAAAAAAAAGCTCTTCTGCTCTCAAATTCCAAATTTAGCTCTGTGTGTATATACACCCATGTTTAAATTCAAATAATTCTGTATGTACGTCTTGACCGACAATTATTGTATATAGAGATATATACATATTTGAAAGTGGATTACCGACTTAATTCCCAGCTGCTAAGATTTTGAAAAATAAAAAAATATTCGCCTTGCTCCTGGGTATACGGCGATATATCTCACAACTGTTGATGTTTTGCTCGATTTGTTCTCTATTCATATTTCGTTTATCCTTCAAATATTTATGCATCTTACATATGGAGGCAGACACATAGACACATCTTTCTTTATGTACATACGAAAGTACACACATTTGTATCTACACAAACATGTGTGTAATATAAGCTGTTTGCGCATTTCAGTTTCGGGCTGATCTAAAAATATATTTTTTGATTTCCAAAATACATTTAAATCAATGAGCTAAGAGACTTTCGTATGGGCGTTAAGATAAACAGAAAGAAAAATATGATTTTTTAAAAATGAATTTGGCTAAGACAATACACTGCAAATACAAACACAAGGGATCTGAAGCTGACGACCTGGTTCTCATTAACCTATTGTAAATTTTGTACAAAATATTACCTATTAAAATGAACACTTTACAGTTGTTAACAAAAATAAAACATATTTAACAACAATTTCATGTATATATTCCATTATCAGACATTCTGCAAATTAAGTTTTGTGGGAACAACTTTTTGTGAATACCTCAATTGCAAATAAACCCAATGTAAATAGATTATTAACCATCCATGGACCACCTATGCTTGTACATAAGCTGAGCATTGATATATCTCTATACCTTCACACCCACATGACACATGTGCATATGCTCATGTGTACATGCTTACATGTGTACGTACACCTGCATGTCGATTTAATGGATAAATGCTTGCATGGAACATGGATCGCGAGTGTCGCCGATGATTGTGGTGTCCCAGCTGCGCAAGCACGTCGCACAACAATTCTGCACTGCATACGCTAATAACGTAAACTTGGCTTTCGAAATTTAAACCCACCTGTGTGACATTCTGGGCATTGCAGAAAACAAACAGACCACCAATTGACTGGGAGAAAGTTCCTTTTGTGCCACGGCCTTCACTCATCTCTGATCCGGTGACTGCTTTTGGAGTGCGTCGGTCGGACTATGAGCAGCGCAAGCGATCAATACTCGATCCAATAAACAGGGCCGCCATAAAACCTAACTATAAGATTGTCTATCAGCCCATTGAGCCGTATGTGCCGACGCGCGATAAGAATCGCTCGCGTATCCTGAGCATGGTGCGCCAGCACATCGACACTGTGGAAGCCGGTGGCAATACAGCAGCTCGCACCTCTCGCGATTCCCTCGATAGTCAACTGCCGCGCCTGCATCGAGCGGTTTCCGAAGGTCTGCCGGTGCGCCGAGAGACCTATCGCAATGAAAAGTCGGGTGCAATGGTCACAAAATACTCTTACTAATTAACCGATAGCGAAAGAACACTCTTCAGCGAAAATTGATTAAACCGAAATCGAATTACACGAATTGACTAAACAGTCTCTACTATTACAATTAGGACACACCACGCGCACATGACCATGTATACATACCTTCAAATGTAAAATCAAATATATATATACACTACAGTTCACATAAAACCATACAAAAGATCTGACACTCTGTTCGTTTTGTATCTAATATTGCCCATAATACATCTTTCATAATATATGCCACACGAGATTCTCTGTTTTGTTCTTATTATTATGTTAAAATCAATAGAATCAACACACGATATGCCTCAAAGTATGATAAGATACGAACCTGTTTCAATTTCCTTTGATAGAGACTATGACAAGATTGACTAATCTATATATGAAAGAACTTTTAACGGTATTCAAGTAGCTCAGATTCTAACTGTCATAATTTAATACATTCATGTTTTTTTCTTAGGGCTGGTCCACTAAATATTTACACATGCCTCAATTTTATAAAATTTGACTTTCTTTGTCGAAAGTATATATATATTTTTTTTTGCATTATCAAGCGATTGATTTTAGCGGACCAGCCTTAATTAAAAATGCTCTTCATTTAAGAGAATAGTCGATATGGAACAGCAAGTTAGTTAGCTTTTTAGTTGCATAACTGTTTTATGCTGATTGCCAATTTTTCACAATTTACAATTCTCACCTAAATGCATAAATCGGAATTTGTAGACTCCACGCTTAGACCTGTGCACGGACAGGCCTGGCTCGCATCGCAGCCGCGCCTCCTCGGACTACTCGTACACCTCAAAGTCGAGTGTTGAGAAAAGCAGTTATGATTCAAGCAACCCGTACGCCAGGCCGGAGCGTTCCACGTACTCCTCCACTGTCGAGAGAACATCGCGTAGCGGGCCCGGCGGTGCCTACAATTATAGCACCGAGCGGACCAGCACAACTGGCGCTGGACCCGGTGGCTACAGCTACTCGTCGACCACGACTGGAAACTTGCCCGGTGGCACCAAATACCGTCACTTTTCGTACCATGTCTAAAAATGATGATTTTACGAAATCAATAGCATAAATGGTTTATGTGGCTACAACTTATTACACTAATCGTTCCGCTAAAATTGTTTTGTTATTTGTAATGCAAGTTGTAATATCTAACCAGATACATACGTATGTACATGATATGTTTATATTATATACCGGAATTGTGTAAATTATTCGAGTTGACTAACATAACTAATAGTTTCTTTGATTGTTAATGAGATAGACAGACAACCGTCTATGATGTATTTACCCATCACTTAAATCATTTATAGTTTCAAAGTATTTGTGATACAATAAAATGAAATCGCGTTCACCCAAAACAAACAAAAAATAAACTCTTTTGCATATGTACAAATCTACTGCATTATGTTATTTCAAATACGATATTCATATGAACAAGAATGGAAGATGCCATCGATTAGACACTCTTTGGAACATAAATTCATAGTTTGACAATATTATATGTGGAGTTCAGATCTCAGGGAGTGGGCTCTCACACAAAATGAACACTAAACTATTCTCAATGTTGTAAAATTCTTTTTCAGTATCCGTCTGTTCAGAAAGTGACGCGTGTAAGTACTTTTAATCAGAGATTCCATTGCTCATGAGTTGCTTGTCATCCACATCTTTAATGTTTTTCAATTATTTCAATTAAATTTTACTATCACTCTGCTCATACTTCAATCACTTCATCGTCACCAGGATTACTAAGTGGTTAGTATATTACATCATAAATACATATAAACTGCGGCCTGTTACCAATTTGTGTCCCACATTAAAGAAATATGAAATTAAAGAAATATCTTGCATTAGTTGTTTAAACTCTTAACACTAAATATTGAGGATGTATTCGTATAGGTCTCGCAAAAAGTCTCGATAGATTTTTTTTTTCATTTATATTCTTGTGCATAGATTGAAACAATAATGTATGCTACATTTTATATGTTAATGTATAATAAAGATATCATGAAAGCAGTGTTGATTCTCAAGACGAACAAAGCACTTCGGTGGCTTATCATTAATATAGTGAGGATCTAGCAGAAACCCGTGTCATACTATGTCCTCTTTAAATACATATATCTAGTTTCTCATTACGCATTACTGTTGTTTATTTTTACCACTGTTACTTTCTTTTATTTACGTTTCTTGTTATTGGAACTTTTCTTGTACTATCATCACTCTATCTACTTCACTCTCATGTATCCTCATGCAATGTCGATGTTATTTTATTATTTAAAATTCTACTAACTGAGGAAATTGCTAAATATACCAGGTATACAAATCGAGCTATCCAATCTACTCGAGTTATTCCATCCCAAGACGTGTCATCAGTGGAACACGCATTATTACATCGCCTGTTCGGGTTGTTACCTCTCCCACCCGAGTTTATTCGCGCATTGTACACTCTCCGTCACCTGTGCGTGTTGTGCGTACTACAACACGCGTAGTGTCATCTCCGGAGAGAACGTCTTCCTACACCTATACCACGCCATCGACATACTATAGTCCGACCTATTTGCCATCGACATACTACTCTTCTGCCTACATCCCGACATCGTATACAACATACACGCCATCGTACCATTACACCCCAACAACTGTTACACGTGTTTATGCTCGAGCGGGATCCCCGGTAAGGATCACCACATCCCCGGTAAGGATCACCACCTCCCCGGTAAGGATTACTACATCTCCGATACGTTCAACACCTTCCTATCTGAAGAGACTTCCTCCTGGATATGGCGCACGGGCCTTAACTAATTATCTCAATACCGAACCTTTCACCGTAAGTTTTGGGAGGTTAATATCAAAATGTTCGCTTCGTTTGTTCAATTGAACATTGCACAAAAGCCATAAGATGACAATTACTTGAAAAGTTTGTTGAATTCATAATTATTTAAATATAGACCTTCTCGGAGGAAACGGGAAGGATACGTAATCGCGCACAATCCTTGATGCGGGACTTGCACACTCCCGTTGTTCGCCGTGCACGAAGCTGTACTCCGTTCCCAGTGACTGGGTAAGTTCGCTTTGTGTAGTTGCTTGTTATTTTATATCGAATGTAATTAAACTGGGAGTGATGTTTTGATCGAAATTAGATTCTACATAAGATATTTCATTAAATATGTATTATCAGAGTAATAATTATATTTTTATTTTGGAAGAATTTTACCTTTGTCCTTTGCCAGTGTTATAAACAATATACACATAGTTGAAGCTATGTAGAGACGTTATATTATTTAGAATATAGGGTTTTTAAGAACTTAAATTACAATTTACAGCACATATATTATTTTTCAACTTTTTTGCTTCTATCCAAATAGATAGATGTAAGTACAAGTTGTAGTGCTTTAATACTTCATTTTGGAACAAAGTTTACCTTATTTCAAATAACTGAACAGTTCTTATCTTGGCACTCTGATGGTTTTATTTAGAAAGATATAGAAAGTGTGAATTTGATATGTGAAATTACCGAAGGCATTTTGATATTTTTAGGTATTCTTATGAGCCGACTTCTCAATTGGCCTTAGACGCCTACGTTGCTCGAGTTACGAATCCGGTGCGTCATGTTGCTAAGGAAGTTCGCAATATATCGCACTACCCAAAGCCAGCAGTAAAATATGTTGGTGAGTAATGGAATGGAATTGTTTGTGTAAATAAATAAAATTTAAATGTTGCCTCTAATACACTTGGATTACTATTGTGGTATTAAACATAGTGTAATAGCAATTTAGTTGCAACCTGCATTGTTTTTAAAATCGTTATTAAATGCCGTTCTCTAAATATTAAATAATAAGGTCAAAGTCATCTAGCCTCTGTAAGGATATGTGGCGATAAGGCTTATAATATTAGAAGACCTATGTACGATTCGGACAAAGTTCGAAACGATATTAACCTTTTGTCCTGGTACCTTAGACATCCGACTTGGAAGAACGAGAAAGAAAGCAATATTGCTCGTCAGGAAGGTAAGTTCCGTTTTTAACGGATTTTTATGTATTACTGGCTTGTGAGTGGCATCTGTATAAAGCGACTGAGAGCTAATGATTCCTCCACTCATGATCATCTAACTAAATCATTTTTATTTGGAACTTCCAGCTAAAGTAGCGATCTCTTAATTGCGTTTCGAGTATTCATTTCTCTTTGAAATAATAAGAAAATATCAATTTGTATTCACATAAAGTTTGCATAATTTCCAAAATATATAAATTTGTCATTTCCTTGCTTATATGTAGGAGCGAACCCAATTCGAATAATTTGTAACTAATGCATATGTTTCTCGCATCCTGACTAGTTCTGTTCCGTGTACTTGACTAACCTAATACGTTTTATGATTGATTGATTCTTTCCAGTTGAAGCTGTTGAAGTTGAGGCCTAAAAGATAACATGCCTGACTTTATAAAATATGGACATACACATTATTATACTTTAAATAAATAAATTAAATGAAAAACCAACTTATGTTTGCCTGTTAGTATATAAGGCCGATATCAAAAATATAAACTAGCGATATCAGCAGAATCAGACGCTTTGAATCCAGACTAACGCAGCAACTAATACAAACTTCTCCATTGAAAGATTCATTTCGAAACTCTGATGAATCGATCTCTACACTAATTTTTCGAAAAACCTAACCACAATTAATTTCTATTGTTACATTTTGAATTCGTCCATTGCATATTATATTTGTGTAACATATATTTCAAATCCAAGCAATAAACTTTGTATTTCTCTTGCTGATTGAATATTACTAGGCATTTAGAAAATATACTCAACATTTATATAATTTATGTATCATATCTATATCAATGTATGTGAACGTCTATATTGAAATTGTGCAATGTATTTTATATTGAATGCGATCTGCTCTATGATACTGTTATATGTATATACACATATGTATGTAACACAGACAAAAATATGTAAATTGAAATATTGAAATATAAATGGTTTGACAAGCGATAAGCGATGGGGACTAAATGCGATTTTAAGATGACGTCAGACTCATAAATATATATCTGCGCATATTATATGCCTTCCTCCTTTGCTCTCTATAGATACTTGTATATACATGTGTATATCATATGGCCAATGGCCAATAACTTACTAACAAATCTCGTGAGGACGTTGATGACCTTGACCTACATTCTCAATAATTGGATCGATTGAATCACCCTTGTAGCAGCCCAAGTTGCTACAAAAGTAATATTACGATTTGCATTTTCGCACACAATTGCCATTGTATCTATGTTCAGACAATATAAAGGGAGTTAAGTAGTACCTAACATGGTTGTTGTTCTTCTTCTAAATAGATCAACACATATAAGTATACACATATTTATAGCATTGATGAAAATATACTTTAGATTTTGAGACCTACATGAAATTGGCTTGGCCTCAATCCATTTTAGCTTTAGGGCATATGAATGTTAGTTACACCTAAATTACATATACTATGTATTACTTAGAAAATAAAGGAGATCATAACATAATATTTGCACTCACACACTATGCACGAGATATCAATGCGGGGCTTTTGTACATACAAACATTTTTCACTTTTTATTCAACTAACATACGCAATAATCACATCGCTCTAACAACTGGCATACATACAAATATTTCTTTTGTACATTCAATTCAAGTAAAAAACAATTACTCTATTACTGGAGTCTTTTTATCTGAAAATCTCCACTATTGAAGTATAGGCCACTATCCCAGCAATTACAATGAGTAAGTACAGTTAAATATTGAATATTTTAAGCTTCATGAACGATTATCAATGTTTATATATAGATATATATATATTTATATATAAATGCGTGACTAACACAATTAATTTTTCTCATTTTGGGTTGAAGTAGTTCAGCTCTACTCGAAAGAATATGTCTGACATATGTTATAACCAGATTTGGATTTCAGATCCCGATTTGGATCCGAATCGCCCATCAAGAAAATTTTCTGCTCCCAGACCCCTGGAAGACGCTATTGATCTGGAATCAAAGGAGAAGCAACGACTTCGCCAGGAGCGTCTGTTGACTGTAAACGAAGAGGCTGTGGATGAGCTTGAAGTGGAGAAAAAACGAGCTCAACGTGCTGCTGATGAAGCAAAGCGTCTTGAAGAGAAGTAATCGAAGTGGACTTCAATAATTGTCAAAGATGGTTCTAATGATTTGATTGATTATTACAGTGCCCTTAAGGCGAAAAAGGAACGTGAGGCTGCTGAGAAAAAGGCTCTAGAAGAAGAAGCCAAAAAGAAGCAGGCTGCGGAAAAATTGGCCGAAGAGCAACGATTAATTCAAGAAGCCCGTCTTGCTGAGGAGGCTCGTCTAGCCGAGGAAGCTGCCCAAAAGGCGGCAGCAGAGGAAGCAAAACTGGCTGAGGAGGCAGCTGCACGTAAAGCTGAGGAAGAGCGATTGGCTGAAGAGGCCCGCCTTGCTGAAGAGGCTCGATTGGCGGAAATCGCCGCTCAGAAAGCAGCAGAAGAAGCCAAAGCGGCCGAAGAAGCTGCAGCGCGTAAGCTTGAAGAGGAGAAACGCCTAGCCGAAGAAGCTGCCCAAAAAGAAGCTGAAGAAGCTGCCCGTAAAGCTGAAGAAGATCGTCTGGCTGAGGAAGCTCGACTAGAGGAAGAAAAGCGTGTGCGGGAGCAAGAGCTGAGCCGCCTGGAAGAAATTGAAAAACAGGCCGAAGAAGAGCGCGAGGGAGAGTTGGCACGCCAAGCAGCCGAGCTCGCCGAAATCGCACGGCAGGAGGCTGAACTCGTTGCCCAAGAGCTGCAATCCATTCAAAAGGAAGACAGAGTTGTTGATGACCCCGTCGCTGACGAGCCCGTCGCTGATGAGCCGATCGTCGATGAGCCAGAAACTCCCGTCGCCGAAACTGAACAAGAGCCAATTATTGAATTGAATTCAAAGAGTGGAGAAACTGCTTTCGTGTTGGAGAACGCTGCCGGCGAAGCTTACGTGGAAGATGCTGAATACGAAGAAGAAGAATAATCTATTCAAACATTATTGCGAGCATTATCCCTATTCTACCTTCAAAATCTATTGAAATTCGTATTTTCGACTAAACCGAAACTAAAACTAAAACTAATTCGAAACCGCTCTAAGCAAAGATTAATGCGGTTAGGTACATACAATGTTTATCAAATTAAGCGTCCCCTATTAAATAAAATTAAAAATCGCTTTACAATCCCTTCTGTTGTAACTATATACATAGCTGTATATATGCAGTCTTATATAGTTATTAATAAATAAAGTTCACTTAATAAAATGGCTGAATTTAGACATTATAAACTTTTCGACCTGAAAAACCTAAGAACACGAACTCGTTATATTTTACTGACAGTTTCTATACCAACGATAGTTTTCTGACTGATATCTTATTTATTTATTTTAATAATCTACATATTTTAATAGCGATTTGAAAAATTGCGAAGGTAACGCATTTTACATTAAGAATGTTATTGGCAATCAAGGACCAAGAGTCAATGCTATATACGTCCAGTCGAGTGAGCAATTTGGATGATTTCAAAATAATAATTTTAATCCTCAAATTGATGAACTCTTTTAATGATAGATGTTGTCTATAATGTACTGTTTGTTTATGATACTTACGGTAAGATGGCATAACTTATTTCGTATACGCTCGTTCATCAAAAAGCTTTGACGGTTTGTTAACATTTATTTAGAATTATACATATGTGGGTTTACAAAGCTTTAAGCATTTAAACAAGAATTGTTATACGTGAAAAATTAATGAAAAGCGTTCAATGCCTTTAATATATGTATTTTTATTCATGAACTGGACTCACAGTCCAGTCAATTTGATTATGCCGAATTCCGAATTGGTAGATAATATACAACTACAAAACACACTGTAAAGAAAAATGCAGTTAAAATTATAAATGTAAATGTTAACAAATTAGTTAAATATTGCCATTGACTTTTCTAACTAAATTCTACCGTATTTGAGAATTGAAAATGTTAGTTTGACCATACATTTCGTTTGCTCTACCTAATAAACTGATTGTTGGATAATGGTGAGCTAAACTTTTTACTATTACTTACCTATTAGAATTATAGAAAGCAATGCAAACGTCGTGGTGCAATATTGGATTAATATAATACCCATCAGATTTGTTGCTGCAATAATTCCAAGTCTACCCAGAGACATGCACAAGCTAACAGCTTTTCCTCTGAAATTTCAGAAAGTAAATTAGAAGACGATGTAAGTATGGGTATGTGAGTATATAAGGTGGAATTGTTAGATTGCTCTTCTGTCCAGCATGTTGTTCGTTAAGCGAATGGTCCGCTAACAAATTTTTAGGATTTTTGAAAATATATCAAACTAATTATTAAAATTTTACAACCAAATTGCATACAAAATAGTGTCAAAAATGTTATCTTGTTGTTTAACCAGAAATTATTACCTTAAATTTGTTGGGACCAGGTCGACAATGGCTCCCAACATAATAGAAATTGATAGTCCGGGTAGAAGGATGACCAAGCAGAATAAGATCAGCACCACGATGGGATCAGAAACAAAATGTAGTAAGAATCCGCTGAATATTGACAAGGCGAGGGCAGCCATCAAAACGTTCTTACGACCAATAGGGTTTAATATGACACCTTGTATTAAGAAACCCACCAAAAAGGCCACACCCACTATCATATTGTCAATATAAGTATTGGTTGAAATTGTATCAGAGCAGATCTGAAAATAAATGAAGAATGCTAAATTAGTTTATCCAGAGTATTCCGTTGATATCTTACATTGGTGCTATTCATTGATTTGATTTGGTCTTGCTCGGGGTTGCTCAGTATTTCACAAATTGTAGAGCTTTGATTTCCTTCATTGGATGATCGGTTAACAATTTCTGGAAACCAAAGCTGTATTCCATTAGAGCTGAAAAATAAATATATATTTTACAAATTTAATGAACATTTTACAAAGCTAAGAATTTCACATCTTTTGAACATTTACATAGAGCTCAAAAATTAATTGATCTATAATTAAATGATATTCAAATCTTGCATCGAGTTGTGTGAAAATTTACCAATAACAGTTGCTTGCATTTATTTGAATTAAAAAATATTGTAATATTTAATTAAGGAATTACCAATATTAAGATGTTTGTTTCTGTGGTATTTAACAATGAATGAATGAGTATTTCATATTCACCTGAAAAACATACAGAAGACAGCAACGTTACATAGCACAAAATTAAATCCATGTGGCTTATGAAACAACGGTTTTGTGGCACGAGCGATATTTGTGATCATATGCCAGCCTTTGGAATTTAAGAGTATGTTTTCTTCAGTCTGTATCTCTGGTTTTAATCTGATCTCATTACAACTAAGAACTTGAGTAATGGGTAATCCTCGATTGAATTTACTGATCCAGTCCACAGCGTTTATTGCCTGGTCCTCTTTATCTTGACTTAACAGATATTTGGGACTTTCTGGATAATATAGCAGTACCAGTCCCCCAATAACACCGGGTAAAAGAGTTATTAACATTAATAAACGCCATGGACGAAACACAAAGTCGCCAACAATAGGAATACTCCAATCATAAGATAATACTGCCCAAGCGGTTGCTGTAAATACATTAAAATACAATTTTTAATGTCCACAAAATATAAATTTAGTGATAATAATAAAAAATATAATATGTATATGTGAACTTTGAAAGTTAATTTGTTTAGCTTATATAAATATTTAATTTTTTGTCAATCTAAATATGTCTTAGTAGTAGATTTCTTGACCTGTGATCATATATCAAAAAAGTATCTAAACAGTGTGCATATTAAACATTTTGGAACGGAGAACATCAGGAAACATGTATATAGGTAATATACTTATTTATTTATATATACAGTGACACATTTTCCAATAAATATTCAATCTATAGCAAACATATAAACTATTATAAGTAAGTATAAGAAAAATTTGTTAATAACTGATTCATAACCTACTCATGCGATTAATTCTCGAATTCCCTATTTTCATATGCTCAGAGTAAAATAATACGAATTGAGTAAGAGATATTTGAAATTTCTAGTGAGATTATGAAAATTTAATTTGCAGTACTCATCCTCTAAATGGGAATTGAATCAATTCCCAAATCAAGTTGTGTAAAGTAATGAGAGATGTTATAGGTACCTGGGACATATATGGCAGTGACACTAACAAACATTGTTGAATAATTGATCGCAACGGCTCGGTGGCGAGGTATGTTGAATTCGCTCAAATATGCATAAAGTGCTGCTGAGACACCGCCGAGACTGTAAGAAATTAATCCATCAGTATATATTTATATTATTGAAAGACTAAGAAAAAATAAATCAGACGTGCTTTAATCGACGACGCTCGACGCTCGACACTACAAATGGATATTGTAAATTAATTTAAGTTAATTTACATAGATGATACTCACCTGATACCAGAAAGCAAGTTAATAATGTTAAATAGCCAAACGCTCGTAACAAACATGAGAATAAATAGAAGGGCGCAACTTGAAAATGTTCCGTAAAGCAATACCTTACGACGACCTATTGCATCGCAGACATATCCCCATATATAGGTTGAGAGAAAAACACCTACAAAATGTAAATCAAATAATCGTTGATTCATAAAATATATGCATACAAAGGCATGAATAGATGAATATATATACATATGTTTATATTTATATATGAGAGTTTTCATATGTTAGTCGACTTGAATTTGAATATACATATAGTATATTCTCTTAATACATTCTTATTAATATACACATTTATAGGTATGTATATGGCACAGATGTTTAATTAACAAGTATAAAATAATCGAGAGCTGAAGTGCTTCAAATTGCGGTTGAGTGCGTTGTAGCCCATGACTTACCTGCCACATATGCCGCCATCATAACACCCATCTCGGCTTCCGTTGTGTTGAACTCGCACCGGGATGCGATAACAACAATGCTCATTGTTTGCTGTGCAGCCACAGAAGTGATTGTCAGAAGGCCGCTTATTAGAAGTAGTATCCATTGGGTCTTGCCATAGCCTGTGTCAATGCGTAGCGGATTAGCTCAGCTATCTGTATTTGTGGGTGGGTAGCTGCTTACCTATCTTCTCCAAGATTTCATCGTACTCCAACATATTTGGAGGGAACGTGTCTCCATGAAGGTATTGCATTTTCACTTTCAAAGGTAAGCATCCAACTGGCGTTGTTTACAAACTAGCCACACCTTATATGTTAAGTATTTCAATAGAATATATAACATTTAAGACACACAGCTCACAGCTGTGAGATTCCTACTACAAAGCTATTCAACAACTTTTAATGCTTGAGAGCGCAAAAACTTGTTCTGAGATTAAAATACTTGAGAATTTCAGATCTTAATATTATATGAGAGAGAGAGAGTGAGTGATAAAGAGAGATAGAGACAATAATGAGAGAGAGAGAGAGAAAGAGCCAGAGAACTATATATTATATCGTGATTGCAAGGTTTGATACATATGTTATTGTTATAAATGCACTTTCAATTAATAGAAGAATCTCTATATTCGTCGAAAGATAGACATATTTTAAGTTTAAGTCATTAAATGAATTTAAACAACAAGTTGTGATTATACACACACGCATACATACATCGCAAAACTTATTCAAAAATATTTTCTAATAATAGGTTTAATCGCTTCCGTTTACTCTAGTATGAAAGAATACTCTGTCATATACGTTAGCTTTGCTGACGTAATTTAAGAACAGCGATTGGGTAGATAATGTGATTGAAACCATGGCGCTTTAATATTTTATTCATTAGGGTACCAACAAAATTAAATTTAGAGATTATACTTGTCCAACACCATATAAAAAATATAGTATTAGCTAATCGGAAATATTCATTTATTTTTAATTTAATTTTATTATTGTGCTATTTTTAATTATTATTATTATATTTTAATTTATTTTCAAAAACAAAACAAAGTTTTTAAAATTTTCTTAATGAGTAAAAGATGGATAGAGCTAAACAGTTCAAATTGTAATACATAAGAAAGAATTGTATAATTGTAACGCCTTCAAAATTTCGCAAAATTCATTTAAGATACTAGAAAATATGCTTTTATAAATAAACACATCTTAGTCTTGTTATCTTACTCTTAAATTTTTATGAAAATAATCCAAGACCACTTATTCAACAATCAAGTTCCTCTAGTATAGTTCATATTGCACACAAAGTGCCAGTCGCTGTGTGAACTCCGCTATTAGCAAAGCTTTCACGCATAGTAAAAAAGTATAATGCTTTAAGTTTGAACTCCTTATAGAGCTCCTAGTCGAACAGATTAGTTTAGAGCTCTCTTTGTTGTTGACTTTGGCTTGTCAACGTTAGTAATTTTGTCTCTATCATTCAAAAAGAGAGTATCGTAAACGTATCTGGAAAGTCAGTTTAGTAGGCCAAATGGAGATAGATAAACAACTCGATTTTCAGACTTTAAATCGACGACATGGGAGATATGAATAATCAGAAAACAAATTTTATGCTGTCTATATAATCCTTAAAATTACGCATTACTTCCTTGTTGGCATCTACAACTAGAAGCTTCTTAAATGTTTTCTTCTTTGTTTAAATTAGTAATTAGATGGTTATTCCAATACTTATTTACAGTATATCATTTTAATATTATTAAATAATTAATTCATTTATCCAAAATGACGGTCTGGCTTAACGACTAGTTCAAAGTCTGCACATAAGCCAGATGAACGCTAAAGTAAACGACATTGTAAGTAGCCCGACCAAGTTGTTATTTAAGGTCAGCTGTGTTCAGTGAACGTAACTTGTTTGCAGGCGCGAATTCACTTCAAACAAAATTGTTTGCCACCTAAATATCGCATGTGATAGAACATGTTTGAAAAGTTGTTCATTTTTAAAATTGATTGATTTCTTAGCCGCTGTAAACTCAGTCATAATCATAGTAGAGGTATTTAGTGTGCCTTCCGGCCTTCACTTGTTTATATGTATGTATGTATAAGTTTGTTTGAATGTAAAATAAACATAACAAATTTTTAAAGTTTTATAAAATCGACGAGTGGAGTTAAGACTGCATATACATATGTCTATTATTATAGTGGGAATATAACTACATATATAAATAATCGACTCTGGAAATATAAAGGATGTTTGAAGGATCAGAGTTGTTTGCTACTCTCGACTATATCAATCTTGTTTATTAACATTTTTGTAATTTGATTTAATACTTAAATTGTGCATTGGAACATAAATATTTCTTAAATTAGTTTAATTTCTTCAGTACGCCATGGTCATTCATACTGTTGCATCCATTACATTGGTAGAAGAAAAGCCAACAACGCACAAACTGTAAATAAAATATATTCAACATTAATAAATAATAAACATTTGCCTATATATATTTATAACATGAACACATTGAAAATGGTAACAATTATAATCATGATAGTTTTTTTTTTTAACGTACGTAACAAGAAGCAGGCGTGACAAACCCCATTAAAAACATTAAATAAATAATAAATAAAAAAAGAAAAATTCCATAAAAATTTACATAAATAAAATAAAAATAAATTAGGTAAATTATTTATATATTTAAAAAAAATTTAATTTATCCCATATTTTCAATATTTTCATATGTATATATATATACATATATACATATATACATATATACATATATACATATATACATATATACATATATACATACATACATACATACATACATATATACATATATACATATATACATATATACATATATACATATATACATATATACATACATACATACATACATACATATATACATATATACATATATACATATGTATATATATATACATATATACATATATACATATATACATATATACATATATACATATACATATACATATATGTACATA